>QLNU02015270.1:67053797-67064510 GCA_006491805.2 Dysdera silvatica
TATTATTGGATTTTGTAGCCTGAATAGAAATATTTTAAGACAAAAAATTACTAATTAATTATCGTTTAAGATTGAAAGCATCCAGTTTTATTTTATGAGATACAAAAATGAGAAAAATGTCTTGTAAAAATTCAAAATTCTATCGGCTATATTCTATTTTGCTAACCCAAGAATATGGATAGTTATACGTAGTTAAAATTCATCTTTTATAAAAAACAAATATTTTCTAAACATGGTAAACGTTACTTTTATAATCGTGATAACTTTATAAATATATTAATTATATAAATATGCTAATAATTATTATAAATATACTAATTATATAAATATGATAATTATTTTATAAATACGTAAAATATATAAATATGCTAATAATTATTGTATATAAATACAGTAAAACCTCTCTTAAAGGCCGCCTATATTCAGAGACCACCTCCCTTAACGACCACCTTTTCTCGAAACTGATTTTTTCCCTACCCCATAGACAAAATGCTAAACTTACCTCCTTTCAGAGACCATCTTTGAGTGACCATTTTTTCAAGGGCCCAAAGGCGGTGGTCACCTTAGGAATGTTTTATTGTATATTACAGTAAAACTTCTCTTAACGACCACCACTATTCAGAGACCACCTCCCTTGATGACCACTTCTCCTGGAAACGGATTTCCTCTCAACCATAGATCCAATGACTAATTTACCTACGTTCAGAGACTATGTCTCTGAACGGCCGCTTTTTCATGGAACCGACAGTGGTCGCCTTAGGGAGGTTTTACTGTAATCATATGAATATGCTAATAATCACAGTATAACCTCCCTAAGCCGACTGCCCTCGGTTCCGTGAAAAGGCGGTCGCTCAGAGAGGTGATTGAATGGAGGAAAATTTAGCATTGGGTGGTCTATGGCGGGCGGGGAGAAATCCATTTCCAGAAAAGGTGGTCGTTAAGGGAAGTGGTCGCTGAATAGAGGTGGTCGTTAACAGAGGTTTTGCTGTATTTTATAAATATATTAATTATACAAATATGTTAATTATTTTATAAATATATTAATTATGCAAATATGCTAATTATTGTTTTATGAATATATTAATTATGCAAATATACTAATTATTGTTTTATGAATATATTAATTATATAAATAGCATGCTAATAATTATTTTATATATGTTATTAATTTTATAAATTTGTAATGATTTTGGAAAAATGTTCTAACGACGATTTTAGAAAAATATATCAATGATGACTTTAGAAAAACGTGTTATATAATGATTTTAAAGCTACTTTGGAAGCCAAAGGCTAGACGATAGCCTCTTAAGTTTTCAATTTAATAAAAGCAAAATGAATTTCTCATTGGAAGCGTTTATATTCCAAAGAAATTCCGTTTCAATTAACATAGGGTCAAATGGACATTGACTTAATCGTACGTCCAGTGGTCAAAGTGATTGGCAACGTGTCCAGTGTTGAAGGTTGCATTTTTCTCTGTTGCCGTCTGTTTACAGTTGTCTATCCAGGAGCTACGTATCCCGTAAAACAGTAATTCTCAAAATACTGTTAATTATGCAGGCTGCGATTGGGAAGATTGACCAAGTGTAAGGTGCAGTATTCCCAGACAAAATGTAATTTGTGGACCACTGGTGATTTATAACGGCTTGTGAAGAGGCCTGCAGGATCTTCAGGGAATAATTTACTTAATATCACGGTTGAAAAACAGTATCTGTCCGTGCAGTGCCGTGGTACAGTGGGAGTCGAATCCAGAATAATCGCATGCTAGGCGAACGCGTTACCACTGCACCACCGCAGGAACCATGATCGTTTTGATAGTTGTCCGTAAAACAGAGGCAAAATAACTAATTAGAAGGCTGGTTTTAAAGCCTTTTATGGTGTTGAGAATGGTCACAGGGTAATTGCTTGTATCTTATGGTGCAAGAATAACAAAGGCCATGCTATACCAAACTAAATTATCTCAAGAGGGGTTTGACTAGGATTGGGTCGCATGCCTGAATTCTCAACATCGGCAAATAAAATAAATGTCGCTGAAAAATGTGCCAGAAACACTAGCATTTTTGACGAAGGTCTAAACATGTATCTTGAAATGTATCTCCGTTGATACAAAACTTTAGGATGGGAGACAGGATAGTGGAGAGGAGTTGTGGTAGGATGACGGGAGAGAGAGAGAGAGAGATGATATCAGGAGGACCAGAAAGCGGCTGGAATAGGCTTGAAGAGGATGGGGATGGGCGTTGTTGGTGATCATCCACAGACCCGACCATAGCCCAGCACGTCCCAATCCCCCTCCCCCGACACACTTGAAATTCCCAATGATACAGAATGTATACGGGGTAAGAGGTGGGTGGATGGGTGGTGGGATTCGCATCAAACCATATGAATGGGGGGAAAGCAGTGCTGAAAGGGAAATGAACAACAAGAGGCATAATTGATAGCGCTGATAGCGGATAATTATCCGCCGGATGACCTCTACGAGATGTGGAGGAAAGGGAGAGGGGGGAGGTAACCCTAGAATCCGGTGACTACGTTCCCCTCTTTTCCCGTTTCTCCGGAATCAGGAGTGCGGGCGATGTGAGAGCCCAGAGAAAGAGACATGCTAATCACATTCATTTGCATTTTGTTCACTTTCGGGAGTTTGGGTTTGCCAGTTGAGTTTTGGCGCCAACAACTTCCACAGAGGGAACTGCAAGTGTTCGTAAAATACACCAAAACCTGCAACTCCACCACATCACGAAGAGCGTGGCCTTAATATTGAACAAGTTTACCAACGATCATAATTAAATTAATTAAGGAATATTTTGAATTAATTTGCTAAGTCATAGTGTTCCACAAGGTTTCCACGAGGAGAGGAAAAGAGTTTTTCCTCTATTTTTACATTCCTTAAGATTATACTCTTGTTATCATCACGAAATATTCGTTTCTGCTGGTTAGTAGTGCGCCTTCGATTATGTAACTTGTTGTAAGTGTTCCGTGAACTTGTTACAAGCGTTCCGCAAACTTGTTACAAGCGTTCCGCAAACTTGTTACAAGCGTTCCGCAAACTTGTTGCAAGTGTTCAGCAAACTTGCTACAAGTGTTCTGCAAACTTGTTACAAGTTTTCCGCAAACTTGTTACAAGTTTTCCGCAAACTTGCTACAAGTTTTCCGCAAACTTGCTACAAGTTTTCCGCAAACTTGCTACAAGTTTTCCGCAAACTTGCTACAAGTTTTCCGCAAACTTGCTACAAGTTTTCCGCAAACTTGTTACAAGTTTTCCGCAAACTTGTTACAAGTTTTCCGCAAACTTGTTACAAGTTTTCCGCAAACTTGTTACAAGTTTTCCGCAAACTTGTTGCAAGTGTTCCTTGAAATAATGAAAGTTCTAATCAGGAAAAAGAAAACAGTTGTTTATGGTAAAGTTTAAAACTCTTCCATATTATAAGTGCAAGCTGCTCCGCATGTAGATGTCTGATCTTGTCTCCTGTAGCGTTTTTGAAAATACGTGGATGGCATTGTTATATCGTAACCTCGTTACTAAACTTAGCTTCAATTTCAGTCAGATTTTAAATTTACGTTCTACAGCAGACAAGAAAATATTCGAAACGTCTTCTTGTTTACTATTAGCTGAATTTTAAGAAAAGATGTCTGTAGAAACATGTTCTTTTTTCATTTTATGCGTTAAGAGTGAAATCTCAAAATACTATTGATTGATTGTTTGGCTTTTTTATGGCGCAAGAGCATCTGGGCTATACTGCGCCAAACACGGTAAAATCAAAAAATACTATCGAAGTCTTAGAACATTAATATAATAAAGTTTTAAGACTAAAGTTTTAAAACCTTTTTATTGCAGGTTTTAAGATTGTGCTGTCTTATACAAATGTCATATATTGTTCGGTATTTCCTAATTGTTATATATTTACAAACGTTCAGAGCGTCTGGAAAAATCAAATGCCACTGATTTAAGGTTATATATGTGTGCGTGTGTGTGTGTATGTATATGTATATATATACATACACGCACATACACATTAAGAGTGATATTAATCTAGATTGCGCAATTATATACAAAAGCGATATCACCATTATCAAGACCGGAATTGCATAATGACATCTACATTTCCAAGTTGGCTTAACCCTTTATTTATTAAAGTTTTAAAAGATCAATACCCTTTCGTTAAATTGTTGAACAAAATAATTAGGTGACAATATTACTTCAGTAACGCATAATATTCATTATATGTTATCAGTAAACAGAGAAAAAGTAATTTTCATTGAAGGTAAGTAATATTATTAAATGTAAGGTAAGTAATATCATTAAACGTAACGCAATTAATATCTCTTTAATTTTCGTCTCTTTTTCTCCAAAAACCAAAAAACTCTAGTTTGAGTTATATATAAAATATAACTGGCAAAAATTATTGTATAATTAATATTACTGAATCTACTAGTAGATCTACAGTAAGTCTCTTCAGTAAATTAAGGGTCAATTTGTTCGCCTTATAATCGTCAGAGAGAGAAGCTATCAGCGGTTAAGCAGGCAAGTGAATTTTGAGAAGACAAACTAAAATTTCATGTACATGTAATAGAATAACATTTTTTATATAAGAAATTTTACTGCATATTCACGTGTTTGATGTGAAACTAAAATCATATTTTACAACCTATTCTGGCGCGGACATCATTCAGAACGGTCACTTCTCAAGTGGTCGTCTTTGGGGTGTTTGAACGCACGTACTGTATAGTATAGTACTGGGTATTGTCGTATTCAGATGGTAACGGGGATTATAGATGGCGTCTCATCAACACCTCAGAGAAGTATTTTCTAATCCTAGTTCCTCCAGAGATTATGATTGAAGCCAAACAATGCATTATGGTTAGGTGCGCAAACTTTAAGAGGCCCAAGACCTGCAAAATATTTTGGGCCTGCATAATCAATAATATATCAATAAAACATTATTGATTATGCAGGCTGCGCTTGGGAAGGTTGGCCAAGTGTAAGGCGGGGTATTCCCAGATAAACTGTGATCTGCGGACCACTGATGATCTATAACGGCTTGTGAAGAGGCCTGCAGGATCTTCAGGGAATAATTTCAGAAACAAAAGCGATGAAATAATGTAAACATCACGGTTCAAAAGCAGTATCTGTCCGCGTCAAATAAAATATTAGTGTGCGTGCAATAAAATTTTTAAAACCGACGTTACCGGGATGTCTAAGCAATTTAAGAAATCTATATTGGGATTTGGAAATCTGATTCAGGATGCTTTTAATTCTTGAATAAAGATACGCAGAACAACCTCATTCTAACTGGTAGCGGTCAATAGGTCCTAATGGTGTTATGAACTAAAGTTGGCAGCATTATCTTCAGACAGCGAATTTTTCAATTGTCTCCTGGAGGAAGTCCTTGAACTTGGTTAGGACTCTGTTGGTCTGCAATAAAGGAATGCTTAGAGCAGTCCGTGAACTGCCGAATTTTGAGAAACACTGTCTTAAGACACCCAAAACCATAACGGTATACAATGTCTAAGAGAGCAGTTTGTTTTTACAGCTTGGTTATTATCATGTATGAATTCTAGACGTCTTCTTCCACCTTTTTTTTTGCGAAAATGCTCATTCAAGTCACTGATGTATTGTGATGGGATGTTTAATCCTTGATTTAGTCGCCAAAACCTCTCCATATACTGCCAAGATGACAATTGGCGCGATTTCTCGTTTATTCTTGCACAGTTTTCACCTCCCCCACCAACACCCATCCCCCATCAAAGTTCCCCCATCCGTCCCCCTTAACCACCGTGAACAATTGTGTGAAGTGTGCGTGTCTGCATTTGCGATTCGCTCTTTGCTTCAGACTGGCAAGTGGCAGTCCTGTAATGCTCTCCCCGCATGTGCCGCACCCCCGCAGAGTTATCCAGCCAATTCGATTTCGCCCCCCTTCTCCACCTACTCGAATACACACACGCCGCCCCTGCTTCTCTACTGCTTTACGAGGGGAAGCCCTTAAATAAATTCGATCAAAACGGACAAATGTCAGGATTCGATTTCTTTCTGTTCAGTCATCGATGACTTTCCCTTTTTTCAGATCTTGCATTCGATTGTTTTTTCGCACAGATTTCTTTACCAACTGTTTCACTTTCGTTTGGCGAAGCATAAACTTTCTTGTTCTTATGTTATAAAAATTCAATCAATTTATATATTTTATATTCTCCACTTTTATATTATGCAGCAGAACTTCCCCAAAACCGTATTACACAAAAGCTGACAGCATCCAGGGCCGGATTATTGCATTGACAAACAAGACAAATGTCTAAGGCCCGCATTTTTTTGAGGGGCCCGGTGAGGTGATAACTCAAAGCTATTTCAAAATCGTTTCCAATCAAACCTTTTCACTAAGTTAGTAATTTTATCGTGGTGCGAATTTTAGAGTTTTTTTTGAATGCGTACGCGTTGCGTACAAATATGTTACCTGTGCTGACTTAATTTCTTTTTTTTTTTAATTTAAATTCTAGAATGGATTAACAAGCGATCGGATTTAGCGAGCATTTTCGTCGGTCCAAAGATATTCGTTATATAAGGGTCCTTTTGTAATTACACAGGCCTAGTTTATACACCAGAGGCCGGGAAAAAAAATTGTCTAGGTCCCGACGAAACCTTATTCCGACCCTGAAATCTCATGCCAACAAATATAATTTTAATACAGCAAATGTCCCCGGTTATAGCTCAGAAAAGAAACAAAGCACTTTGCACTTAATCCAGAGGTGACCGTTAAATAAAGGGAGCAAAAGTTCATAAGCACTTCAGTGTTTTAGAAAGGTGTATGTCGAGCACTTTTCCCCATTCTCAAACCTTTGGATTGAATCTTTTTTTTTTTTTAAATATATTTTTTGTTCTATATTGATTAATTGGGGATGAAAGGTTAATTAATCTATAATGAATAAGTAATTTGTGAAAATCGCTTTCGATGACCACCAAGAAGTTATTTTGTGAGCTAAAAAGAAGATTTTTTGGAGGGACGACAACGATCATCCATGGCGTATCAATGAGTGGTTTGCAACACCGCAGCAATATAATTTCAATTCACGTTTACAAACGCCTTTTATGTAAGCCTTTGTTCTGATGAATATGCAAAAGATGGTTTCCAAACGGTAGAAACCAGAGACATAAGCACCTTCGATGGCGTATAGGTTAATAGTAGATCCGGTTTGCTAACGCAAAGTGATGCGCTCACGCAAAGAATATTTTCACGCTCGTTCACCAGATTGTTGGAGTGTTGGCAAGGCACCTGGCCTGGAATGCGGTTGTGGCTGATAATGAACGACCTCAGTCAATCGATTAATTAGCGCCCGAGTCATCGATTAACCTTGAAAGGGTAAGCCGATGATGCTTCATTTTGTATGGTAGTAAATTATTCCGTGTCTTCGAAGCACAGATCGATTAATCGAAATATCTTTAGCATCATCGCGATCAAAGAATGCTTTTGGAAATTAAGAGCTTTTAATGCACAACGGATTCTTGGGTTATCGTAGGGAAAGGTGGCCAACGAGGACCTGATGTGCTGTGTGCAACATGAAGTCTAATGATGATCATTTCTTAATTGTATAGGAGTGATAAGGCGTATTTAACAGAATGATAATTTATTCAATTGACAGAATGATAACTCATTCACTTGACAGAATAGTAAATCACTCACTTCCTTTCGAATCAAGGAACCTCGACATACAATCACGCTTCCTGTGAGTCGGACCCACCCCCAGCAAGCCTGAAGAGTGACCACAACCACTTAGCACATAGCTTACAGTAACCCATCACCAATATCAGATAATCAACGGATTGTTAATACCATTAGTAGATATGTTTTTAGCGAAACCACAGAAGTTTGTCAAATCGTTTTATGTCCGATTTAGTCCGTAAGGGCCAATTTAAAATTCTGTTGCGTGATTATAACAAATAAAAACTCTCTCAGTGCAATACTGGGGCAACTCAAAATTCAATCGAAGAAATGTAAACTCCCACTTGCCTGAAACGCCTCGATACTCTCCGCCCAAATTCCAAAATTACTCTCGACAACGTTATTACTAATCTAAAAATAACCATATTATTCCCAGAAAACCAAATTCGAAATTTGTGACCGACATTTCAAACATGATGTGCTTTTATGAAGAATTACTTAATACTTGTTCCCACTTATCAGTAGAGTTCAGAAGTCCTTTTACTTTTACGAAATAAATAAATAAGAACACGGTCCTGAGGTGGTGCAACGGTAACTTATTTACTAAGGGTGCGGGTATCCTTTGCTCAATTCCCGATTTTATCAAAAAAAAAAAAGCTGACTAATTATTATTGTGCCCACCGTAGTACTGGGTTTAGTTTCCTAGGCTCTGAGAGGTCCAAATTCCTCGGAAAACTGTAGGTTCAGGCGCAGCATTTCCTTTGCTGACCTTGCGTCATAATACTCCGCCTAAATGGTAACTCCAACCTAAACCAATCTAAACTTTTGAAAGAGACGTATATGTAGGAAAGGTTTGCGGAATAGCTTGAGTACCCATGAAGGAAAGTAAAATCATTGGCGTATACAAAGTGGGTGTTTGTTGGTCAATGTTAAAACCCTTTATTGCAATGTAATTTTGTAAATATATAGAGGAAGTATGAATATAGGGAGTTTCAGTATATCCTCTCCCCATTGTAAACATGTACTCCTTTTAAATTTTTTGCGTACGATAATGGGTGCGCAAAAAGTTCATAAAGATTACGAAGTTCTAGAACAAGATATAAGTGGACTAAGCAGTCAAGTGTACCGTCGTTTTTCAAGTAGTCATTTAAGGTTTTTGGCGCAGTATAGCCCAGATGCTCTTGCGCCATAAAAAATCCAAACAAACAAACATTTAAGGTTTCGTTCGGTATTTGCATGATTTAGCTTATTTTTCTGGTTTGATACCGATCAAAAATTTTCCCTGTGTAAACTAATGGTAATATTTTTTCTTTGCCTTACGGTACTGCGGTGGCACGGCAGTGATAGGTTAACTAACCAGTGTGCCGTTAATCTGTTAATTCGCTTCCCAACTGTGCCACAGGCTAGAAAAGAACGAATAACTGCAGTTCCGGATCGGGTCCTAAGAGATCCGGAATTTTCGGGAAATTGTAGGTCCCGGCACGGCACGGCCGTTATTATCCTTGCGCAGTAAAACACAAAGAATATTCTGGTTTTACTCGAATCGCTGACATAATGTTTTCAGTGGCGGATTTATAAAATTGCCGCCCTTAGGCACAGCCTGTACTGCCGCCCCCTCCCTCCTTTAGAAAGAACGGAATATTTGTTAAAAAAAAACCAACCGCATATCATACTCTTAACATTTGATATGTAAAGGAGATTTTTCATATAATTATTCAAACTAATAAGATACAACTCGAAATTATTGCTACCATTGTCTCCGACTTGGTGGATTTGAGACACTTTTTGAATCCACAATAATTTTAGTATGGAATCCTGGAGCCACTGATATTTTTACGTATATTTCCCGTATTTGGGAAAAATACACGTACGCATCCTTACATGAAATTTTTCGTTATTAGTTCAAATTTTTCATTATTCATTCGTTTACTATTAGTATATACAGGGTGTCTAGGGAAGTCCGAATGTTGCCTTTCCTAGATTCTTTCTTGATTCCTTTTTGATATTTTAAAAGTTGATTTGAAGTTTTTATAGGAGAGAGATCCTGGTTTCTTTCCTTTAAGAACTTCTATTCAACCTGTAAAGAACTAAAAAGCATTAACTGAAAGCTATGCATTGAAACTTACGCAACACCTCACTTTGTGGCAGTACGTGTAAATACTGCATCTGAGTTTTATATCGTTTCTTACTAACTGAAGGATGCTCTACAACTTCCTAATTGAAAATATTTTCCTATCTTTATTATTTTTCGAAATAAAATTTTTAACTTCCTCAATTCGCCACCAGGGGCGCTGCTGTTCATCTCATCTGATAGTGCATAGTCATTTTACTATACCAATACCTAACTTTCTTTGCAATATCTGTCTTGGTTCAAAAGTTATTGGCAGTATTCCGACTTTTCTAGGAACTTTGTGTAAAAAACGTGTTAAGCCTGGATTTATAAATGGGTACGCTGGGCAAATACCCAGGGGCAAAATTTTCAGGGCCCTTTGTCTTTCGATTCTGTAGTTTGTATTTGCAGGCAAGTTAAAATAATCGCTTATATGTCATCGCTATTGGGGAAACAGGGCAATAATTAAAAGAAACATTATTTTTGCAATATTGTTGAGTTTGCACAATTTTACGTTTAAGCTCTTTGATGCCGCCCCACGAGAAGTGTCGCCCCTAGGCCTGTGCCTTGTATGCCTACTTAGAAATATGCCATTGAATGTCTTAGAAATTAAGGTTCATTATTTATGGTTTTGCGTCCGGAGACGAAAGGTTATCGGAGCGTATAACTTGACATCTGAATTACACCCTGTACATCTAACAACGATTACTATCATAAGGATTCTAGCTCAATCTAATTATTGTAAAAGCGTTGTAGCAACTGAGCCACTGAAGTATCCACATTCAAGACGATTGAATTACACGACGACGATCAAATGGATTGAAGTACAATTATGGTAATTACGCAATTATATAACTATATAAAACTATATAACCACATGTAACTATAGAGCAATATAACCATATATAACCATACAACTACATAAAACTATATAACCATATAAAACCCTGCAATTATATA
>QLNU02015270.1:67064610-67079044 GCA_006491805.2 Dysdera silvatica
TTGACTTGACTTACTTAATAATTCGTCGTTTGTTTAAGGGTCATTCCACAGAATTTCGGCAAATGGGGGTCGCTTGACCATTTTTGATTTCTTTCATACTTTGTATGCTGAAACATATATGCAAAGAAAATCAAAAACCAATTGAAATTTTTTTTTTTTATTTTGGCAACAGGCATCGGAAAAACAAGATTTCGTGCGGTTTTGCGAAAATCAAGTACTTACAAAATCGCATGTATTTTATTAACTAATAAAGATAAATCAAATATTCAAAAAGATTTAAAATCTACGTAGTTTGTTTACTTACATCGCGTAAGTTTTACAGTTTTAGGGTATTTTTAAAAAAGATTCCGAGTAATGTGATAATGACCGAAATATCGTTGAAATCGTCATTTTTTGAAAACGATTTCCTCCTGAAGGGCAACAGATATCAATGTCGCGTTTTTTATATGTTAGTTCTCTGTCTCAGTGTGGTACCTCAAAATAACTGGAGTTGTTATTTCCAGCCTCTTTTAACAGACAAGAGTTTGAAAATTTGCAAAAACGGGCATATTCGGCGACTCAACTCAAAAAGGGGGGAACAGTTATTTGTTTGAAATTTGGCAAAGAAACGCCTCTCTGTATACTGTTTATAGCCTGAAAATTTCATTCTGTTATTCTAACCAGTCTATGAGATACAGCCACCTTCAAACTGGAGAACCGGAAAATTGACTTGAAAAGGATCGAAAGAAAATTTGGCCACTGTAGTCCGGCGTTTGGTTCCCCAGGCTTTAAGAGGTTTGGATTCGTCGGGAAATTGTAGATCCAGAGAGAGAGGTTCGAATTTCTCGGAAAAAAATAGGTCACTGACGATTGTAGTCCTTGAGACGTAAAACCACAAACAAAAAAAGAGATAAAGATCTTCCAAGTTCTTAAAAGGTTCACTTTTTGTCTCTTATGGTTTAATTTATTCATGCTTCAGTCTTCTTATTTTAGCGTCTTTTTTTGGAAAAAAAGTTCAGAAATTGCATCACTCATTTCTGGCTTTATGTCATGCACTTGTCCTGTGGGTGTTGATAAATCCAAAGGACACAAGATTCTTAAAATATTTTTCAGTTCTACCCATATGCAGTCATTTTTACAAATTTTGAAACTGGTACTTGGTCCTAAAGGATGAAAGAAACATATTTTAAAATCTTGTTCAGAAATTGAATTTTTTTTTTATAATTCCAAGCCACTTTTTTTCTCGGAATCAGCAAGACTCGTACTACTGCGTACCATCCATCCGCTAACGGTTTAGTGGAAAGATTCCACAGACATCTTAAAGCAGCATTAAAATATTACAACATGGAAAGTTGGACTACAATCTTGCCGATGGTTTTACTAGGAATCCAAGCATCCTTGCACCAGGACCTAGGTTCACCGGTAGCCGAATTGGTTTATGGAGAACCTATACGCCTGCTTGGAGAGTGTTTAGGTACAGTGATACAACAGCCAATTATCGTGGAGTACGCAACTAAGCTACGGGAAAACATGCGACGTTTGCAGCCTGTCCCAACTACGCGTCACCAGCTAACAGATGTATTTATTCATAAAGAATTGTCATCGGCTACACGTTTTTGTTCGTCAGGACTGCGTTAGAAGACCACTTCAACAACCATACGCAGACCCTTTTGCAGTTGTCAAATCGGGACCCAAAATTTTCACCTTGGACATGAGAGGAAAGACAGTTTCTATAAGCAGATTAAAGCCTGCCTTCCTTTTCAACGTAAAGACTTCTTCGGATGAGTCAACCTCCGGAAAAGGACAGCTACATCAGACTAGTGATGCACAGTCCACGTCGAGGGAAGTTCGCACTAGATCCGGCCGTGTCGTGCGCTTTAAACTTTAATGTTATGTTGCGTTCTCCGGGGTTTCACGCTGGCGGGGGAGTATTCTGTAGCGTACGACTCTTGTTAATGTAAATAATCGTTATCGTAATCGTATCGCGTTTTCCCGCAGTGGCGATGGGGAATTAGATGAATTGTAAAAGTCGCGAATGCGTAATGCGTTAGCGTGCTCTACTTAAAAGTTAACTATTTAGAGATTAAGGCTCTTGATATTTTGCTTTCGTTTGTAATAGTAACTAGCTCGAGTGACCGCTAGTCATGATCTGTGATATTTATCTAATAAGTTTTTTTAGTTACGTTAATAAATTCTGTTAGTTATTTAAAGAGTATATTTGCCGCATGACTGAACAGCAACACCTTCAAACATTGCAGTTTTAAATCGTCCAGCATTGCAGCCCATGGATAAATAATTGGAGTCAGATGCAACTGTCTTTTACCAAATCCGCAGTATGAGGAAGCCAGTAATAGCTATGGTAGCGCTGTACTCCTCAGCAGCTAGCACATTGTATATGATATTGGTATTACCTACCTTGCCACATGGATAACTCGTCCCTACTACATACTATTTGTGCAGGCTGGACGGTTTTAGAACTCGCGCTGTGAGTGGTTTGCGACCCTAGGTTCTATGACAAATATTGTTCGTCTAGGTGTACCCTATCTTTCCTAGATGTTTTTAACCCTGGTGCTCAGACACCCTGTGTGTGTGTGTATATATATATAAATAAATAAATAATATTCGGTCAAAATATAGTTTAGCATATTTTAAAAGTATGCAAAATAAAAATATGGTTACACTACCATTCAGAGTTTAATTTTTTCTAACTTAGCAAAATTTGCTTCATCAGTATCCTGGTTTATATTTCTGCTGGGGATTTAAAGTTTTTTTCCAGCCTCCTTTCAACAAACTGTGGCAACTTCTTTCATCCCTTTTGCCCTTTTTTCAAATCCATAATATCATCCGGCACCTACTGTGGAAAGGGGAAAAATAGATGGTCGTTATCCCCATCCGCAAGGAATTTCCGTCTCTCCAAACATCAAGCTCGGGGAGAAAAGTAGATCTGGAGAGAAGCGGAAAGGAGGAAAAAGGGAAAAAAACATAAAAAGAAAGTTCTTCTGGCAGAGAAGAGATGATCTTCCACTTGGGGCAACGAAACCTTCCATTAGCCTTCCAGCAACTCAAGATAGATGTGACACGAAGATTCCTTCAGGTCTTCACCTATCTAAGTTCTTTTTTCACCCGTTTTTCTTCGTTCAGTGTTTCCAAGTTTCCAGAAATCGATGCTTGATGGGTTGATTCCCTTTTCTTCCCTTTCCCGGAAAAGGGAAAAGAAAAGCTTCCGCAGTTTGCAGTCTGACAAAGCCAAAGGAGTGAAATTTGCTTCCCATTGCGAAAGACAAGTGTCTCCGGAAGTGATGGCCCAAGAAAATGTCATGCCGGAAGACGCAATAGCGTAAGATTTTCGGTAACAATATGGAAGAATTTTCTCCTTGCGTTATTTCTTTTTCTCTTCCTTAGCTCCTTTCTCTCAGAATAAACGAAGTATTCTGGAAGTTTGAAGACATGCATTTTCCTTTCCTATCGCTACTTCTTATTTACACATATAGTTTGCATTTTTGTTGTTAAAGTCGGTCTTGTCGATTTTTTATATAAATTGGCTTAAATGTATGAACCTAGTTTTGAAGTCCTCTGTGACGAGTAGTTATTTTTTTTTGGGGTGGGGGGGAGGACCCAAGTGGCTAGCGAATATGCTTTATTTTTTGTATTAAGCCTTAGTGCATTCAAATGGCATAGATGCATTATGGTTTTTGTATGACACGTTAAGCCATTCGTAACGTCTCAGATCATATCAACCAATGTTACGTCTTCATTCACAAGAACAAATACACACGTATTACTAATTCAATTATTGGCATTTCATTTTGGGTTATATGCATTTCTAGGGGACGTACGATTAACAGAAGTCATCAGAATCACTAAAGGTAACAACGTCAATCATGATGGTTTAATCGTACGAATCTAAAAGCACCATGCTTATGAGATAAGGTTAAAATCTGAGCATTTGTTGACATATACAGTAGTAGCCCAGTGTTATATAAAGAAACAAATCCTTTGTTAAACCATGCACCGAGTGGTATTTAAAAGTAAAATTCAACACCAAGCAGCACTGGGCAGTGTTTAGAAGTAAAATTGAATACCACGCATCATTCAGTAGTCTTTAGAGATGAAATTCAACATCAACAGAAGTATTGAGCAGACCTTTAGAGTTAAAAAATTTAATATTAAGAAGCATAGGGCAGACTTTAGAGGTAAAAGGTCAACATCAATCAGCACTACAGTGTTTAGTGCAAAGTTCCACATAAAGAAGCACTGAGTGGTCTTTAGAGGTAAAGTTCAACATGAAGAAGCATTGGGCAGTCTTTAAAGGTAAAATTCAATACCACAGCACTGAGCATTCTTTCGAAGTAAAATTCAAGATTAGGCAGGCACTAGATGTTCTTTAGAGGCAGAATTCAATACAAAGAAGCAGCCTTCAGAGGCACTTTAGAAGCACTTAGCAGCCTTCAGAGGCACTTTAGAAGCACTTAGCAGCCTTCAGAGGCACTTTAGAAGCACCGAGCAGCCTTTAGAGGCACTTTAGAAGCACTGAGCAGCCTTCAGAGGCAAAATTCAATATCAAGAAGCATCGACAGTCTTTAGAGGTGAAATTTAACACCAAATAACAGTGGTAAAACAAAAATGGCGCCATTGGAATGAGTTGATCATTTTCAAAACCACGACCCCCTTTAAGTAAACTAATATTAAAGGTATGCAAGGGGGATAATGTTCTTGGAATAATTGTGGGAAGAAAAATTAAGAAAATGAGAGATTATGCTACAGAGTAGAAAAAGCATCTCAAATTGAATTCAAGAAGGCACATAGTTTGTTTGTTTTTTGGTTTTACGGCTCAAAGACTACAGTGGTCATGCTGCGCCGGGACCTACTGTTTTCCGAGGAATCCGAACCTCTTAAGGCCTGGGGAACCAAACCCCGGACTACAGTGAGCAGTGCGATCTTTTATGAGATCTCTGAGTAAGCGTTCTTTTTGCACTGCTGGGAGTCGAACCCGGATTAGCCGCGCAATAGGAGAACGCGTTACCACACTGCGCCACCGCAGGGCCCAGAAGGTATATAGAAAGAGAACTTCAGCTGGGGAAGGGAGGGGGCTAATATTGATTCATTGGTTTATTTTTAAAAGATCTTGGACTATGGAACTTTAAAATAGTCTATGCATTTTTTTTTTTTTTTTTTTTTGGAGAGGGGGCTGGGGCCCATTTGGCCCCTTCCTGGTTACGTGCTTGTCAAGAAGTACGGATACAGTTTCCATTTCAGAAAGCGGAAAAGCGAAGTTGATGTGAAACGCTCGGAAAAATATCACAATTAATTATTTGTCTCAAGACATCTACATTTTAAATGAAGCAAATTAATAGGAGCTATCAACACAAGTATTATTGCTGGCAATAAAGTAATTATAGTACAGTTTTACGTGGCGCTGTATGCTCCATCATAACAGGTGCGTATCATCGTTAATTGTACGAGGTTATTGCGGTTCTGTTTTCGTGTAAGCATGGTTTTTATTCTGTCTTCCAAAGCTATCTGATGTGATGTCCGGTTTGTTCTTGATGGATGGATTATACCATCCCACTTGCCAGCCTGTCTGCTTAGCTAGGGCCGGGTTCTAAGATTTCACAAGAGCCTCAGGAGCACCAAGTACACGCCAAGACGGACACATGATTTATCACCCATTTATGGCACCATTACCGAAACAGTAAGCGTCCTTTATTAATTTTCAATGTCTGGAAAACTACGTTTATTATAAATTATGACTAAGTTGAAGGTTCATCCTTGTGTCCAGTTAAGCCGCTAAACAGACTGCACTAAAGCTTCTGATGACGGCCACCTCTATCTTCCACTATTCGCGTAAACAAACAATCCCATAGACAGGGCCGCATTTAGGAGCTCAGCGCCCCTAGGCACATTTGCTGTCGGCGCTCGCCAACAATTCCATCCCTTCCTGTTCCCTCCTTCTCCACCCCTCTGTCCATAAATTAAAAATAAAACTTAACTAAATGAAGCTTAACTAGTGACTCAGCAATTTATTACAATTAAATACTATTTACTAGTTTGTACAAGTACGGTACAAAAAATAACATATATGACAGACGTTTTAAATAATTTTTAGATTTCGTACGCTAGCGTTAAACATATTAGAATAGTAAAAAAAATATTTAGTTCATGAAATAATATATGCTGTGCATATATCATAAAAGTGTTTCTCATTGTTTTCAATTTCAGGTTGTTTACACTTTTATTAATGCATAGATTCGAAGCCATGTAAAAGATCCTCTATTTCGCTCTTGGTTTTTAAGTTCTCAACTAAAAATTTTTCAAATTTTATTTTAAAATTTTACTCATTTAAAAATTTTGCGCTCTAGGCACGGTCCTAGTCGGCCTAATGGGAAATGCGGTTCTGCCTATAGGGCAACTAAATTTCAGACACAGGAATCAAAACATAAAAAATCTTAAACCAAGATATAAGAAGAGCTTCCTTTGTCGTTAATTGAGTTTGAAGGGGATTGGAAGGTCAGCCGCAGTGCAAGTTCAATATTCCCAGAAAAAGTTGTAACAGTTTTCAGAATGATTGGCGAACGGATGTAGTTCTGCTATTAACAAGGGCGGATTCAGAAAATGTTTTTGGGAAGGGGATGAAAATTTTCAAACCGAATATAAACCTACAGATCTATAAAAGTATAAATTTTTTATTCTCAGGGGACGTCCCGGCTACTGAGAAGATAGAGAGGGGATAAATGATGTAGCTAGGGTCTTCTCAGAGACCCAGGAAAAAGGAAACAATGCTTTCGAAATGCTTTTTGCTAATGTCGCGGTTGCAGTTTAAAATGACCTTATTCGATAAAACTGCAGGAGATTACTTGACGATGCCTTGTTGCATTTTATCCCTGCTGCAAATAGCTAAGTTGCAATATAAATATCTAAAGAATGATACTGAAGCTGGGAAATACTTTTCAGCAACTTGGCTGAAGTGTTTCCATTCATGTCTAATGATTTCTGAAGTAATTTTTTGATTTGTGCGATAATAATTAGAAGGACAGCTTTTTAGTCGCTAGATACAAAAGATTGTACGTTTACGCCTGGTCTGCGTAATAAAGTACTGCTAGTATTCAATTGCGGGATGACCTTTTCCCAATGTTTGGGATCAGTCGGGTCAGCTTTCTAACTGCTCGTCTTTTTAAGGCGCAAGGATATATTGCCAAGATATGCAGTTTTCCGAGGAATTCGAACTTCTGTCGCCAAAAGACACAGGCCCTGGAATGCTGTGGGCAGAAAAATGGTGACCGTTTTGCCATTCCCCAGGCCTCGCATTTGCTCTCAAAGGCCCTGCATTTGTCTATGGTGACCATGGCTGCCTAGGCCCAAAGGTGGTCATCTTAAGCAGGTTCTACTTTATATACACATGAATATATGAAGTTGTAGCTTCGTAACTCGGCATTATAAGCCTGCATCCCCTTTATGAATTTTCTGCGTACACTAATGGGTCAAGACCTATGAACCAAAAAACAAAGAAATTAGTATCACCCCTAATGAACCAGTGGTTTGGGTCACTGCAACTAAGTTTATTGGGATGGGTTTAATTCTTGGTAAACTTGGCTGTATCGTGACTAAAAGCGGTATCGGAGTTCGTAGGTGCGTTTGTTTGACCTTTGGGGTGTATGGACAGTCAGGGCCATGTTGCGGCACAACCCAGAGTTTCCAGAGAGATCCGAACCTCTGAAGACCTAGGGAACTAAACCCCGCACTACGGGAGCAATTTTCGTAAGCGTTCTTTGTTTGGCGCAGTTGGGAGTCGAACCCGGCATGATCGCGCGCACCACCGCAGGGCCTGACGTCCGGAGGTAATATTTAGCCTTTGGCCTATCCTCGATGACCAGTAGAGTAGTCTCGGGACGTAAAGTATGTAAGTAGTCTCAAGACGGAGGAAATTTTCAGCCAGTGAAAAGAATATGAAGACCCGGCGGTAGTGCACTGGTAACGCTTTTTCACCCAACGTCTGATTATACCGTCGTTCGACTCCCAAATATACTAACAAAAAAAGCACGCTTTTCGAATAACTACGCACCGTAGTTCGGGGGTTGGTTCCCTGGACCTTAAGAGGGTCAGAATCCTCGGAAAACTATAGGTAACTGTAGCTCGACCTATAGCACAGTTGACCAACAGCGCAGCTGACCCTTGCTGTTCCTGAGCCTCAAAAGTCACGTGAACAAAAAGGAAACAATTGTTGAATATCATGATGATCAAACGCGGACACAAGGGAAGGGTCACAGGGGTCATGACCCCCAAAATATATTTTTTCACTGTAAAAAATTCCAACTTTCATGATAAATGAAGGGTGTTATTCCAAGACCATGGCAAATTCTGTCCTTGACCTGCTAAAATGAAAGTCTATGCCCGCCTCTGATGATGATATTCATGCAACATTTGTCTTCCAGCTTTTCCAATTTGCTAGCTGTTACTGGTGCTTCGTCAGAACATTTCTCATAAAGGTTTTCAGAGATGGGACAAACGTTTAAAGTGACCTCGGAGCTACAGTATGCTAATCTATGACTAAACGGGATTGAACTTTGATCCTGGCAGTGACAGACCGCGAGTTTTACCATCACGTCGACGGGGATCAAATTAAGCTATGCTGCGTCTAAGCGTTTCCCAGTTCGGAGGTTACGTTAAAACGGATATCATTTTCTGGATGACCTCTTACGTGTTTTTTGGATTTTAAATATGTAAACAGTATGCGGCTTTGTTTTTAATTATTTGATTTCTGATATTAAAATCTACGGTGAAAATTACTTTAATGCTATGTTTGCCTTTTTGGTACCATTTCGTAGCCAGGAAGCGAATTGTATTGTTCATGAAACAAGGGAGAGACTGGTCAGTCGCTCTTTCATCCTTGTAGTTATTATAATCTTCCTCTGTTTCAACTTGTCTGCATTATTTCTTTCCTTTTTAACTTTTTTGACGTCTGTACGTTCGTTATTACCGTTTTGTTAATTTTGTCCTATTTTTAACGCTTTCCGTGTGCCAGCGATTCTTGCAGTGGACGGTAGCGCATCCGTGGGGCGGTTCGTTGATCTAGGTGTAGCTTTGAAAGACCAAATTAATGTTGGAAGATATCATCATCCTTCTCAGGGCTAACGCAATTGCCAAATAATGGTCAACACACAAAGCCACCGGGGCGAGTTTTTTGTGAGTTTTTCGTGGGGGACTTTTATTACAATTAATAAAGTTGACACACACAGAGTTATTTGGTAGTTGTGTTAGTCCTGAGAAGGGTAATAATATCTTACATCCTTATATACGGAGAAAGAGAGCATTGTTCCTGTCCTCGTTGGTCTAGCTGTCAAGGCGCTCTGGGCTAAAGAGAGGGACCCTGGTTCAATTCCAGGACGGAGACGATGTCTCTTTTTCTCCTAAACAAAAAACAGCTCTAGTTTGAGTTTATTTCTACTTGGGTGTCAAAACTAACTAAACTTTTGTCAAAATTTTTAATTTGGTTTTCCTATTGGTGGATTCTGTAATTAATTCATATCACCAAGGGAACGGTCTGGGATTACAGTGCCGCCTCTGGCGACCACCTTTGACAACCCCTCCCCCCTCTGCAACCATTCTAAACCAGGGGAGCGGTGGATTGAAGAAGTTTCGAAATCACACGTCTAAACCTAAAAAAAAAACAAAAACAACCTAAACTTGAAACTGTGCTCCTCGGAGCCCACGGGTTCCGCGAGTAATATTTTGGGGCTCCACGAAGAACATTTGGCATCAAAATAATCAGGAATTCAAAAAATCCTGTCGTCTTAACTAAATTTATTAATCTAGATTTTTAGTTGGAGTGTTTTATTTATATGTAATATGGATAACTATAATTCCATAAAAGTTTC
Organism: Dysdera silvatica; assembly: GCA_006491805.2. Lineage (NCBI taxonomy): Eukaryota > Metazoa > Arthropoda > Arachnida > Araneae > Dysderidae > Dysdera > Dysdera silvatica. The sequence continues at coordinate 67,074,462 of QLNU02015270.1, forward strand.
TTAAAATAAAATAAGATTAAAATTTTTAAAAAGCTGTGATCTTTTTCCCACCACACAGAGGGTAGGCATTTTATTAGCGTATTTTTTCCTACCACTGTTTAAGGGTCATTTAAATATTATTTAAATTTAAATATATATTTTGGGCTGTTTTATATTTTCCTACATATAAGCAAAAAAACGCAAATAGCTGACCCATCCCATGCTTACGTGAGGTTTTTATTCTCTGATTTTTTATTTGCTGCTGCAAATACCACTTTTTAAAGAAATTTATAAATTGATTTAGGTTTTAATTATGAATTAATTAGTTGTTGCAATTACCGTTTAGGCAGTTACCACTTGGTAATAAGGACCACTGTGCTCGTTGTATTATTTTCGATGCGTAAGACATCGAAAATAATACAACAGAACTATGATTACGTAACCATAGTTTAGATCACCCGTTGCCCCAAAAATAAAAGATAAGCAAAGTTTTAACCCACACCCCTCCTAAGATGCTTACGTAATAGTTTAATGCCCCCTTTATACATAATGAATTGCTAAATTTTTAAGGTTTACGTGATAGAATTTGGGGCTCCGTCATATAGTTTTGGATTTAAAAGGGCTCCGTGACCAAAAAAGTTTGGGAAACTCTGGTCTAAACGGTTGAAAGTGCCGCAGGGCTTTGTGATGGCGTGTGTGAATAACATATGAACAATACCAGAGTTTCATTCCAGCAGGTAACTTTACTACAGATGAACTTGTAGTCCGTGGTTTGGATTCAGAAGCAAAACTGGTTCGGATTCCAAAGAAAACTGAAGGCGCAGTTGGATCTTACCTGACATTACGCAAACAAACATTAAAAAACAAACAATTTAAGATGGCTTCCGAGAAGCACGCCCAGTCTCCGTCTCAGGAATCGAGCATGGGACTACTGGTGAAGAAGGGAGGTTGCGCCACCAAGTGGATTTTATAAAACATCCGAAAAGAAAGAACTTATTAAAAGTTCAAAACGCCCTCTTGTGGAAACCATCCCGAACTTGTTTTCTTCCCGATTGCCATCATTCTCAATAAATCAAAACGTGCTCCAAGCTTGGCTTATTACCATCTCCAGAGAGCAGCTGCTGCTGTTTGGTACACCTTTTCCTTATCAAACGGTCCAATCGCAGCACCATGCAGAATAAGGTGCAGTTCTTCCCCCCCCCCCACCATGGACTCCCACTTTGCCATCCCCCTTTGTTTCCATATGAAGATCGCTGATAAGATCTTGAGAATGGTGGTGGTGGTGCTGACCAAAAATGAAAATGTGAAATCTTTTAATTAGATTCAGAATGCTTGTGAAATCTTTCGCAACATTCCCTTTCTTTACAGGAATATTGCGTCACGCATTTACAACGAGCAAGAGACTTAAATAAGGATATTTCGTCAATTTTGTAAAACATTATGAAAAAAACAGCATCTTCTTTAATTTTCGTCGGAAATTCGACAAACCTCCTTGATGGAGATAAGAGTGCTAGCCATTGTAAAATTATACAAAGATAATCTACTACTTTTAATTATTTAAGTATCTTGCATTGTAGAATTATTAGTAATTCAATAATGATAAAAGTATACAAAAAGACAACCGTAATTGATATGGCGTCTGGCCCTTTATTTCCACCAAACATTCCTTGCACCACTGGCCCATCCCCCTTTGGAAATATTCTGGGCGCGCCACTGCTGTGAACACAAAATTTTGGTCAATATCTACGAAATACAACTTAAGAATAGAGTTGTATTTGAAAATACGTGTTGAAACTGCATACTTGTATATCAACGCGGCAGCGGAATTCCGTGCAGTAAAGCGGTTTATACATTTAATCGGACTGCTTAAAAATGCTATGTGTAAAGCATTATTACACTAAATTTTTATAGTAGTACTTCTTGTAAGTGTGTACTTAACTTACATATTTCTAAGTTGATAAATTATGTATAATATTTTAATAATTATATAGTACCAATACTTTACTTATAAGACAAGCGTAACAGCAGTACTTAAATTTCATTTTAAAGGACTTAAAATGTCCAACTTTTGATCGCACTCTTTAAGTCCGTAAGTTTTCTGTCTGCCATGGCTAAACACTACAAAGGCGTCAACTTCAAAATGCTCAACAATGAGGATGTTTTCAGGTCAGCAACTCCTTGCAAATGAATGAAATTGCGGAAAATACGAGGCACAAAATAGTCATGTGTGTCACCTTTCCCGCAATAAGAGAAATTTCGATAGAGATGGGCCAGTGCCATTTCCAGAATGGGGGTGAGCGGCACTGTCATAGAAAGCACATCGCGGTTTCTTGGATATTCCTTTGTGCAAATATCAGGTTGAAATTTCCTAAAAAAAACAGCAGCGCGGTTTAAAAATACGCTCACTGTACACAGGTATGGATATATGATTAATAACTAGATTTGAAGGCAACTGCCGTGAAAACGTATATAATATTACATATTATAATTTTTTCGGAAGAACTCAGCACGATTAAAGGACCGGGACCCGTCAAACTGGACATCTAGGAGACCTGGACGACAGAACTACAGCAACAGTTTTTTTAAGGAAGGAAAGTAACTACAATTATGCTGCTTTAATACCAACACTTTCCCTAAGAATTAGAATTTACGTTCCACAGAAAATATCCGGGAATATCCACAAAACAAATCCGAAGCGACGAATCAGTTAAAAACTAGAAGCATTTCCTAGCCTATTAGGGTTTAACACTGGCTATTCTGTACGGCAGATAAACGGAGAATCAGCACGTTAATGTAGGGCATGGCATCGTGAAAACATTCCACAAATAACTCAATCAGAGGCTCATCTGAGGTGGGGCGACTGGGGTGCCCCGTGAGAATCAAATTTATACTTAATATATATCTCTCTAGGAATAATACACTTTCAAGTTTTGTTCAGTTCCGCACCTGAAAAATATTTTTCGAGTCAGGAAATCATCCCGACAATATTTTCTTTCAGAGCCGTAGCCAGGATAGCTAGAGGGCTGAGCCCCCCTGTAAATGTATTCAGCCCCCACTAGAAACTAATTTTTCAAAATAATTTACATTAGAATTTTATTTAAAAAAAATTGTTTTATATAAAAATGTACATGACAATAGAAATCGTTCTTTGATGTTAAAAATATATTTAAAATAGGTTTTTAAGGTAGATGCGGTACATATCATGTATTTTAGAGGTTTGAGTCTTTATGTACTCTATAATAAAGATAAGGGAAATTCTAAATATTAGTATACCTCTATAAATTTTCAATGCAAAATTTACGTTAAGAAATTTATTCATTAACGTTAAATACTATATTAGCCTACTTGTATATTTAATATTATAATAATTATAATAATATTAAATTTATAATAGTAAATATACTAATAAAATGCATCAAAACACTTACGAATTTTAAGCCCCTCGTAACGATTTCCCATTGCTAACACAGATCCACTTACTAACTACGGCTCTATGGCATTCGGTCCGTTTTTAAAATGTACTGCGGAGAGTACGCATTTTGCGGATGGATACATTCCAACTAAAGAAAGCTGGTATCTCTGTTTGAAATCAAGGATTCATGAATTCAAGAAATGACGATGCTGCATTCATTACGGACGAAGGATGTGGAGTGGAGGAGGACATGATGGAGTGCGCCAGCAGGAAAAGTGGGAGGGACGGAGAGATGACGACATCGAGCCCCGCCCCTTCCTTAATACGGTTCGTGTCGCGGCAGGAAGATAGAAGGGGGGAGGAGAGAGAAGTTAGAACGCGCCAGAACCACGCCCATTCACCATCATCCCCCACTTTTGGTCTGTCTACTTCATTATCATCATAATCATCAGCATCCTTCTCTCTCTCCTCATCCGCAGGCTGCTTGCTCTTTCTCTGCGGTGATCAAGGTTTGCTGAAGCTATGCGGGCAGCTACTTTGTTGAAATGATTTCACAATCACTGGTTTTTACACTGACCGAAAGTAAGCGGTTTTTTAGATACACATACACATGCACCACACAAACAAAAGCCACAGAACAGAGTAAAACTTCTCTAAAATAGACGATTCAATTTTTTATGTAAAAATTACTCCTTTGCTAGCTGTTGGATGAATAACAGGTAACACAACATTAACTGTATAATGTTAAATATCAGGTTTTCAAAGAAATCGTTTAAGTTTTGCAGAGATGGTCGCTATATAGAGGTACTCGGAGTAGGACATTTTATTGCTGTGGAGACGATTCTATGAATGAAATAGAAGCTGGATAATCAAATATTGAAAATCATTCGCGCGCTCGAGAAAGAGAGATGCTGTTAAACAAAAACGCAAAGATATATGTTCTATCTGACGCGAATGAGAGCGATACACAGAGTGGTTATAAAATTAATGTGACCCCCCATTAAGAGCGCTCTGGGACGAATTCTAATAAACGTTTTCAGACAAAACTTGGTATTTATGCTAATTAGAACATGAAGCGATTTAAGACAATACATGTATATATAGTTAATGTTTTTCCCACCAGGAGTACCCAAGACGCTTTATGAAGCAATGCCTTACAGAAATTACTCAATGTGAGCTCTCTAAGTCAATT
>QLNU02015270.1:67086738-67101660 GCA_006491805.2 Dysdera silvatica
ACTTGGATGCATGACACGCTACAAGTAAAAGTTGTAAAATATAAAATAAACGTAATCGCAGTTAAATATTTAATTATTTAAACTAGTGGTTCTCAACCATTCTTCCCTCTGGAGACCCCTATAGGCTCTTCGTGCCCCCCTAATATTTTTAAATTATCATAAATGTATTATTTTTAATAAATATATTTTACCAAATCCACTTCTCATATACTAAGCTACTTGCTTACAATGTAAGAAATTTATTTATGTAAGTCGAACACTACGCAGATTGGATTAAACAACAATTTTTATCAATGTTTTTGGACGTAGACACACTATGCTAAAAAAGTTGATAAAAACTGTTGTTTAATGTAAGAAATATTAACAATAAAAATGTAACAAAATACTTTCTTGTGCCAAAAAAATAGCAATTAACAGCGTGGTAAAACTTTTTTTAAACGCGATAATTTATTGTGATTACTCTCTATTTATAAATAAGCGTTTAATATTATAACAAACTTACTAATAAGTGCTCAATATTACAATGGGAATGAAAACTGTACTATAATTTGTATCAAACACATTGCATTTTTATTTCAAAAACTTGTACCAACCAATTAGAGAACCAAAATCTTACGTAAGCATGAAGGGGGAGGAAGACATTTGCTTATTTTTTCTTACAAGGGGGAGTATAAAATGGCCAGAAATGTGCCTACGTAATACTCCAATTATCAAGAATCCAATTATCAAGACCTGTGTGAATCAAAAGTGGCAAGAAGAATGGGATCATCAAACCAATAACAAATTGCGGCATATTAAACATACAATTGGTAACTGGCCCTCCTCATACCGTAAAAATCGGAAAGAGGAGGTTCTCCTTGCTAGACTTCGCATTGGGCATTCCCATCTCACCCATAGACATCTGTTGGAAGGAAAACCAGCACCAATTTGCCAAGTGTGCAATGAACCCATAAGTGTTTTACACATTTTAACTCAATGCCCCTATCATAGACTTGCTCGCACTCTTACTTTTAACTCTTCATCACTGTCTGACATTTTGAATGACCATGCTGACCATACGCACGTTTTAAAATTTTTAAAAAGTACTGGCTTTTACTACAGTTTTTGATTTTACCGTGTTTGGCGCAGTATAGCCCAGATGCTCTTGCGCCATAAAAATCCAAACAAACAAATAAACAAACCTGATACAATACTTGAACGTTCTAATAAATTTCATGTACCATGTGTACGGTATTTGTTAATATCGAATATTTATCCGCTATTCAATAGTGTTAGAAGATAGCAAGCGATATAATAAAATAATGAACACAAAAATTTACATTACTATCAATAAAAATGCTTAATGTCTTCAACCTCTTGCGAAATTTTAAAAGTAATCATGTATTCATTAAATCATTTACTTTGCTATTTTTAAAATTGATTAGTTTAGCTTATTTTAAAACTTAATGCAATTTTTAGAATCGCAAATCTCAGTACTTTGATAAAATCTTAGTCTCTTTCAATTCCGTACGGACAGTGAGAACCTGTCCAGAGGAAACGTTTCTCTAAATCGTTTGCCTTTTTGGCGCAGTATAGCCCAGATGCTCTTGCGCCATAAAAAAGCCAAACAAACAAACAAACAAATCGTTTGCGGGCTAGACCACGAATTCTCACATTTTTCCGTTCGCGGGGTCCACATAGTGACGTGGTTTAAAAACTGTGCTCTGCACATACCTCACAACGGTTGCACATAGTTTGGGAACTTCCAGCCTAGAAAGTTTCCGCTTTAGCTTATGTTAACTACCATTGACTTTTGAAGGAACCGCAAAAAAATTCCATTTTGAGCCAGTTTCCGCTTTATGCAGGTTCCGCCTCAGACAGTTTTCACTGTATGTGCAACAAGATTTACATCAAATAATTATATAGTTATGCATACCACTTTCCCACACAAACTATAATTTAAAAATATTTCCTATAGAGCAATACAAATTTAGAATAATATTCCACATCAAAAAAAAAAAACCTACCCTTATCCAACTTTCAAAACAAGCGTATTTCAAACAATTATATCAAGTCTGTACTAAATGCAGCTAAAAGAATTAGGGTAGCGAATTGGAAAAGGTTGGTATCTTGAAAGAAAAAACTTTTAAAGACAGAGCAACAATTAAAATGAAAATAGCAAAAAAAGGAAAAAAAAAAAGCTTTCTACACGCATACATCTAGCTATTCCTTTACAAGCTTACCATCTTACCTCGGCGTCAATTATTCCCTCTCCACATGGATAACCTACCGGACATACAGGGAGAACATTCTAAACGATAAACATCTACCCAAACCATTTTAGATTTCCGTAAAATGATACAAGAGGGTACAAAACAACAAAAGCACAAATGTTCAAATTTGCTAATACCTTCCTTTCAGGAAATGAGCAAAAGAAAGCAAACAGATTCCCAAGAAAATCATTGACATAAACGGACGGCTAAGACAAAACACTTCAAAGAAACAATCACTAAAAATCATCCCAACATCATATAAAGGTAAATCAACGTAGGAAATGGACACAGTCTGACGAGTAAAACATCTAAGAGCAAATGGATGTCTAGTATTCTTCCGGTTATTGATTTACCGATTAATTGTCACCAGTTTAGGTCATCTGAATTCTTTTATACTTAATTATTCCGTAATTTTAAATTTGTTTTGTTTTAATTTCACGGCGCAAGGACAGCAGGAGTAATACTGCACCAGGACCTAACTTTCCGAGGAGTCCAAACGTTTTACGGCCTAGGGAACCAACCCTCGGACTACGGTAAAATTAGTCGGTAAAAACCTTTTTTTGCACAGCCGGAATAATCGAATGCTAAGGACGAGCGCATTATTATTAGTCCACCACAGGGCCCGTAACTTTTAATCTTGGGAGTAGTATAGTTTAGATTATGTTCTGATTTATTAGAATGTAACTGAAAGTTTAAATTAATAAAATTGCAATTGGTAACCACTAGCAGGGTCGTCCTGACGGGGTACAAAAAGGTGCTTCAGCAGACCATTTATCGTATTATTATATCGTCTTTACCTTTATATCAAAGACAATATTTAGGATCTTTGTTTTGTTTGATAAAAATAAAAAATATTTCTCTTTTGTATAATAATTGTTTAAAATTATGTATATATCGATATACAGTAGAACCTCCATATAACGAAATGGATGGTTCCAAGAAAAAAAAAAATCGCTCCATGGAAACGATGTATTCGTGAATCAGGGCAATGAAATATGGTACCACAATTAAAATCCCATTTTTCAGTAAACGACTGTTTCTCATAAATAACATCCAGCCATTTAATTACATTTCAGCCATTTAAATATATGATTTTAAGTATCAAATATACGTGCGTATAAAAAGTGTTGAACGATTGTTTGCTTAAAATGAAAACGTATTTAATGCTTCTTTCATACATATTCATGCTTTTGTGCAAAAAAATTCTAATATCCTGCTGCACAACAAATGGTGATGTTGATTCATCATAAAAGTGTTTGCACTTATTAAGATACGTTTTGTTTGCCACGTATTTTAAAATCGTATTGTATTCCCACGGTAATGGGGAAGCCAATGTCTCTGACGTAACCATTCGATTTTCTGAAGAAGTTCCTGGCAGGACAGCGATTCACGTGCAACGATGAAGCCAAGACAGCAGTCCGACGGTGGTTCCACAGTCAGCCGGACGAATTCTACCACAGGGGCATCTCAAATTTAGTGCTGCGATGGGACAAATGTCTGAACCGGTGTGGGGACTATGTGGAAAAATAGTGTAAGGTACGTAGAATAGTACGTATATTTGTAATTACCTGTATGTACCTTATTTTGGCTAATAAAAAATAGGAGCAAAGACTTTCTGATTCGCCCTCGTATACAGAGAATATCGCTGTACTGAAGTTCGTTATACGAAGGTTCTACTGTGTATATGTGTATGTATGTATGTATGTATGCACTTTCATGTATATATATGTATACACTTTTATGTATGTATATATGTATGTATATATATACATAAAAGTTTTAAATAAATATTTCTATAAATTAATATTTTTCATGAAGTCTTTATCCCCATCGCTGCCCAGGCGGAAGCCTAGAAAATACAGATATGAATTTTACAAATTTTCAATTTGTAAAATTTATATCTGTGTAATAAACCATGTGTAAACCCCACAATGTAACATAATCCCGCCTGAATAAATTCGTATTATATATAATATTAAATTAATACGGGTGACGAGTGATATACTGTTTTTGAACCTGATCGGCCAATAATCCAAAAACGGCTTTAACCACAGGAAAGGAACCGTAGAACTATAAGACAGGTATTGGCGTACGCAGGGGGTGTTGATGGGAGTTGTAACCCCCCATTGCGGTAAAAATTTGTATATTTAACATAGAAATATGCGAGTTGTAGCTCTGTAACCCCCCATTGAGTCTATAACCCCCTTACGAACTTTATGCGTACGCCTATAAAGACAGGACATAATCTTAATTAAATCAGGATTTATTTAAAAGGATATAAAAAAATATACAGAGAAGAGAGAGAAAGAGAAAAGCATTGTAAAGAAGCCTTATAATCGGCCATAACGTGTTCATTGGAGAATATTTTATACAGATGCTGAGCGAGAGAGAGAAATTTTGATCAACATACACATTTTGATTCTATGTACTTATTTAAATAAACTAAGTGATAAAAATCCCTTATAACCATTAAATGGCTGCATATCCTGATTGAACGTATGCTTTTCAGCGTTGAGTTATATGGGCCCGTGCAGCCGGAGACCCCGCCCACCCATAATTTGAAATGAATTGAAATTTTGCATAATAACATAATGAAATTGTACATAATACGTGCTTGGGTCCTCCCTCTCAATAATTTTTAAAAACTCTACATTGATGCATATAATTTGCTAAGAATTTTGCCCTACTTAATATTATGTATTCAATTGGGATATGTAGCCACCTAATATTAAGTAGAGCCTGATATTTAGCAAAATTGAAATATTTGGACAAATCTGTAACACCTTACTTCAAGGGAGAAACCCATTCCTTTGTGTGTAGAGAACGGGGGTGGGGGAGAGAGAAAGGAGGAAGAGAGAGTGGGTGGGTGGGTGAGCAGTTCAAGAGATACAAGCACAGAATCTCCAAAATTATCATATAGTGATTTTCCGCCGGTGGTCAGAGGCACATATTTCCTTTTTACCGCATCTTCCCGGAAGTGTATTTGATAGTAGTGGAGGCTCAAAGCCCCATTGCCCCGTAGGTATCTCTGGACGGCTGTTTTCTTTCTTGGCGGTCAAAACCCACCCAGGCTGCCGGATTCCCTCAGGAGGTGGGGGGCTTATGTGAGTTCGTTTGAACCCTCAAAAGATGTAGAATGAATGTTGCAGCTAGCGATCAACAGGAAGCAATTATGTCAGTGCTTGGGTTGCAAGAAAGAAAGCCAGTGCGTGAGCAGGATTGAAAAAAAAAAAAACTATGAAAATTCATCAAAAGCATTTTCGTAAACTAAAATTGCAAATTTTTTTAAAAATATTAGCAGATTATTGGAAGGACCCCTATTAGAATTTATTGGGTGCCTCGGGCCCCACGGGCCCATATAACTCTACGCCTATGTCTGTGCCTACAACACATTTTCTTTTCTGATTGGTTTCATTTGGCAGGGAGAAATTAGTTAAAAAAAAAAACCTTCGCAAAACGAGGTCGAACCGAGGACCTAATGCCGTGAAGAAAGGTCTCTGCTGTTTTTACAATCATATTGAACTGCCTGCTATTATAAACGTTTATTTTTTCCTTTCAGTGTGTTCTTTCATTTGACAGGACTAAACTGGTTTCTTAAAGGGGAAAAAAAAGGTACTTGTAAGCCGGTATCGAACTCAGGACCCTAATCAATTTCAAAAATGTACACCTTGGCCGGTAGCGCCCAGATTTGAAACCCTAGGCACAACCAACTAGATTACTACAGGCCCGCTCACGTGAATTTTAAGCGTGTCCCCACTTTCTGTTGCAGTAATTAATAAGGTTGTTCATAGGGGACGCCAAATGACATGGGTAAACATGCCATGTGTTTTCATGTGTTTACAGTTTACCGAACAAGTTTAAAACGTTTCAGAGTTTTCCGTAATTTTTACATGGCATTTTGTCGTATTAACAATGGCATATTATTGTGTTCCATTTTGTAAATCGCAGTCAGGAAAAAGTAATGTATCCTTTCACGAATTTCCAAGTGAAGAAACCCTTCGAATACAATGGATTACAAATATCTCACGTAAAGGTAATTTGTTTCCCCTTCATAATTTTACTCTGTAGTAGCTAAGCTAAGGTGCATTAATTGTTTTAAGTTCATCCAACATCAAAGCTATATATGCACATTTAATGTTTTCATCTATTTGAAAAATTTATGTTGGCTGTACATAGTTGAGTAAATACTTTTCCTTGCAGCTTTTGTTCTTTGTGAACATACGTTTTAAAATCTATTAATTTTAATATAATCTTGAAGGCGTATAATCTTATGGCATGTAGCTTTGAAAGTTCCCTGTGGGTGTATATTCAGTTAATTTGATATTTTATTTATTGGATTGTTGATCTTGTATATATTAAGGGTACTGTATATAAGTAATGTGTCTTAATATTTTAATGTGCAATGAGTGAATATTTTATTTATATCTTGTATTTGTTTTATATGATTCTGTTTTTTTGTTTATTTTATGAATACGTTATTGTGCAAAGTTGATTTCATTAATATGTGATTGATAGGAGGCATGTTCCTAAATAAATTTCACTGATAAGATTGTAACATTTGCACACTCACGAAATAAATAAATGAAAAATAAATAAATAAGGTAACACCAACATTATTATTGAAGGTCGCAAATTGAGATAACCATTTATCTTGAATACTTAAAAAATTTTGAGTCCCATCCCTGTTTGTGTTATTGTAAAACTTCCTTTAGATTTCATTTTTTATCAAATAATTAATCAGTGTCTGCTAAATTAGAGGGGATGTCAAATTTCGGGTTCACACCGGGCACCATATGAGCGAGATACGTCTGTGAATTGCACAAATTTATTTTTAAAATTTCCTTTATTTTATAATTCAAAATATTTCATCAACACTTCTGTTGGGAGTATAGGCAGTTTTAACCCTAAGCGTACGCAGATTATTAGCAAATCCGGTACTGATGCCCATCATGAAAAATTTTCCTCAATTTCAGCCATAGGCGTAGCCAGGGTAGAGATGCAAAGGGTGGAAAAAACCCGATTTAAACCTGGGAAAAAACCGTGTTTTTTGGGAAGGGAATTTTCAAAATTCCCAAAACGATGGTCTTTTGAACATTATGGGAATTTTGAAATATGGTCGTTTGAAATGTATAAAACGATTTTTGCGTTCTTTATTTTAAGAAATAAATATTGAATTAATCTTGATAATTAATCGATAACAATTTTTTGTATTTAATGCCTTAAAGTGATAACATTATTTAATTTGAACTTAGGAACATTTCTAATGGAATATAATTTCGTCACGTAATAATAATTTTTGTTGAAAGAGGAAGTGGTAAAAAATATAGGTAAGAAAGGTTTATTGAAATCTTTCGGGTCTATTTTAAATGCTTGATAACTCTGATCGTTTGCAAATAAACGTAAACATTGTCAGGGTAGTTTTTTCCCATCAAAATTCCCAAATCAATCAAAGTTTCCATCGATGTCCCAAATTCCCAGTTTATTCTCGGGTTTTTTACATCACTAGCCAGGGGCGGTTTTAGAAATTGTACCTCTCATCGCAATGAAATTTTGTATATTTAACATAGGAATATATGAGTTATAGCTCTGCGCGCAATCCATCCCATTAAACCTATAACCCCACTTATGAACTTTCTGCCTACGCCTATGATTTCAGCTTTAGTGAATATATTCTTTAAAACTCATTCCCTGATATGTGGTCAGAGACTGATCCAACTGGACATCCACATCATGTCCACGAATTTACTAGAAAAAGTAGGTAACACCATTCAACAAAGTTACCTGTTTGGCGACATTTTCTGCAAGTCAAATAACCTACTATTTGTTTATGTAAATACAATATCAAAGAATTCGGATTCCACGTTGCAGTTTTCTTGCAAAGTACAGTAACATATTTTTGCTGTATACTACACGCAACAAGCGCGCGATTTCTTCCATTGATCTAGGTATGTTTTGTCTCTTTAACTGCCATGCCATAAAAAAAATTTATGCTATGTGCCAAACTAACAAAAAAAAAATTATACTTTAAGGATATGTGATTTAATTATTGTATTGTATGCAACAAGCGTGCCATTCCTTCAATTGATTTAGGTGTGTTTCGCCTCTTTTTCTACCACACACTTTTTACTTTACACACATTAAAAAAAAAAAATCTGCCATGTGCCAACACACAAAAATTTATATACTACACGCAATACAAATAAATTTAATTGCTATACTACAAACACCATTTCTCCAATTGATCGGAATATTAGCCGATTTAGGTATATTTTGCCTCTGTTACTGTCATGTACTAAGCAAACAAGCAAAAAAACTTGTTAATTTTTAGTAAAATGAGGTTACTGAACTATATTAGCACGTGTTTAATTGATTGTAACCGGCGTATTTTAACACACATCTATGATATTGTGATTAGGTAGGTGATTTGTTCTTAAGTTGAAATTCTACTATCTTTTATTATCAATATTAAAGCTTCCTTTATGTAAAACGCTGGATTTTATGAACCTATAAATTCAAATACAATGACCATTGATTTTTTTTTTTGTTAAATGATTTGATTTAGTTTGAATTTTATAGGTTTTTTTTAGTGTATCTGCTCTACTTTGAAATAGCTAAAGGGCAATTCCACAGTTAGTCTTGTTATGATTATACTGATATTTTTACACATATTTTCGATTCCTGCTTACCAACTTTTTAGAAAATTATAATTTTTTACAAAAAATTATAAAGAAAGGTTGGCTTTTGTTATTTATGCAACAAAAATATTTGAAAAGTGAGCGCTTTTGTAAAATGGATGATATGAAGTTTGGTTACTCATGTTACCTGAAAAAGACTGAGTTTTTGGCATTCAAAGTGAGTTATAATATCTGCTAAAACATACACAAATATTTTTAAGTTTCGAACTTTTTTCACATTAAAAAGGTTAATGATCAAATATTAATTAGCTACCTAAAAGTTAATATTCAACACTTTTTTATTAGAAAAGAAATTTTGCAGTTACTCTTGTTACATGTTCGTTTTGGAAGACTTTCTGGGAATGTAAAACGTAAGCCATTAATACAAGTACGCACACAGTCGTAGATTTCATTAATTTCTAAAACAAATCATTGAACAGCTGGAAACTTTTTTTTTTTTCACAACTTTTTCCTTTTTAATAAAGAACACAGTCTGGTTCTTTAAGCCATTTCTAGTTCTTCCCTGCAGTTGCCATTGTGCTTACACACTATGATTCTTCAATTGTGCTTACACACTATGATTCTTCAATTGTGCTTACACACTATGATTCTTCAATTGTGCTTACACACTATGATTCTTTAATTGTGCTTACACACTATGATTCTTCAATTGTGCTAATTATTTTACATGGATAATATTTAGAGTCATATATTCCACTAATACTCATTCTCAATGATTTTGTGACATCGGTTTAGTGTTTGTTAATATTTGACCAATAGGCTTCCCATCAGTAACCCCAATGCATAGATGTAACTAGGGGGAGGGTTGTAACCCCTCATCGCAATGAAATTTTGTATATTTAACATAGGAATATATGAGTTGTAGCTCTGTAACCCCTCTCTTATGAACTTTCTGCCTACGCCACTGCCCGAAAATAGTGCACTTTTTAAATACCGTTTATAGGAGAACATTAATTAAAAATAGCATCCACATTTAAATTAATATTTCTTTTTTGTATCACTTCAGGTTCTATGTTTATTACTTTTATTTCAGTAAAAGAGTTTGCTACTTTGGCAAAACCGGCTGCAATATTAACCATGTATTCCCTGCTTTTGATTTCCAGCCATACTACCCTTTTTGCTGTTTCTCCAATACCATCTACAGGGCCTTTCCCATGCGAGGTTTCTTAACAGTAAATACTTACGAAAACAACTAATAAGTAGTTCTTTATCTCAAATCCGGAGTGTCTTTAATGAAAATTGAAGCAAGATAAATTTTGGACACAAACTATTTAAATGAATTCCCTTTAAAACAATCATGCTTACCTATTGTTTTGTAACATTAAGTTTAGTTGTAAGAAATGGTGATGGACCAAACTGTTATTTTTGAATAACCTGTTCCAACCAGATAATAGATTCCAATCACTGGTGATTTCAGTCACCGGTAACTGGAACGGTTTGGTTCATAGGTTTTGGGAATTGAGGAACTTAACGATAACACATTTCAACGCTCAATCCGTAATAGAACATCATGCCAACTCCATAAAAATAATAAATCCTTTGGAAAAAAATACACACATATGAAGTACAAAAATAATGAGAAAAAGTAAGGCTTTAAAATACTGAATTTTAGATATTTAAAAAAAATAAACAATATTAAAACTTTAAAAATATTAAAAGAAATTTAAAAAATTAGTGCAATATAACGAATGAAATACAGCAAAAAATATTGATACTGCTGTAAATTAATTGGTAAAACATACTGAAAGGTTACAATGTGGAACTAATTAAACAGGATAGTGATACAAAATGTGTATTCTCAGCTGATGTAGTTATACACATGTATGTATTCAGAATTTTTCATGTGTAAAGCTCAGTAATGTAAAAATATTAATACTTGTACTAATTAATATACATGGATAAAAAATCTATTCCATTAAATATGAATTGGCATTTAGGAACAATACTCTTTCGGCGTGAAGAGGCTCCAACCGATTTCTCCCATCGGTTAAAATGTTACCAGCCTTTAAGAAAATTCTTTCGCAAGGCACTCATGTTGCCATAAAGTTGAATTTCCTTTTCGCTAACTCTGATAGATTTGGGTAGATCAGAGAATGGGATCTCCACCATGACAAAGGGTCATGATTCCGCTGCAAGATAATTTTTTTTTTTAATTATCGTCTAGATAGCGATTGATTTCGCTAGTTGCTATTGAAGTAGGAATACCTATATAATCACATATTAACTGAATTTAAACTTTAAGTAAATTAAATAAAAATAAATCAATTAAAACAATAATTAATTAAAAAAACAATTGGTTAAAACAATAATTGATGAACTATAATAATAATATAACCTCTTGTAATATCAGATATTAAATGGGTAATTAGTGCCTAAGCCCTTGTGTCAGCTAGACAACTATGCCGGATGTTGTGATAGCCCGTTATCTCAGCGCGTTTCCTGTGTGATGGAAACGGAGGAATATGTTTCTAGAACAGTGATTTCTCGTTCACCGATGACTTTTACCTGTTACTTCAAGTAACTCCTGTTCCTAGTCACCGGTGACTGAAATAACAGCTGTTATGTGAGAACAAGGGGTTTCAGAGGAGCATACTCTTCCTGGAACAGTGATCAGTCGGTAACAGGTGATTTTAACAGTTACCTCAAATAACTCCCATCTCTAGTAAGAAATGGAGAAAAATGTTTTGCAAGCTGCCACTATAAATAGCGTTAAAATGATTTTTATAAATAACACACATACAAACCAGCAAAAACATGAATGAATTCGCTTTGACTGCCCTATTCGGTTCCTCTTGTTATGTATTTATACTTAAAATAACTTCAGTTGTTTTACATGTATTAATTTCATATTTTCAGACACTGTCCCAATGTATAATAAAAACATTTTTTTTTTCAACTTTTAATGATTTTTAGTGCGTTTTTCTTGTTTTTAGTTATTCTTGTACAGTCAAAAATGTAATTTTATTTTACACTTATATACTAGCATAATTTATTTTGAATGGAATTTTTTTTTCCCCTTATTTGGCCAGTGGTGGATTTCTAAGTAGACACACAAGGCACAGGCCTATTAAAGGTAAATGAAATGATGGTCGATGTTGGTAATGGGCCTTCTGCGCAATATGAGCCACATTTCATATCTATCATAGATCTATATTCATTACTCATAATTTCTCGTTAATTTGTAGCATTTCACAGGTTTATGTGTGTGTGTCATATAAAAGTTGAAGTAAGTGAAAGGATCACCATCTGTTTTCTGTTGTAGCAAGGAAGTCAGCTTAGGAGATAGTGAAATCTATTAAAATGCCACCAAAGAAAAAAGATGGAGAACTGGAACGACCGCCTCTACTTGGGCGTATCGGTACAAATTTAAAAGTCGGACTGGTTGGATTACCAAATGTGGGGTATGACATTTGTAATATGCCTATTGCGAGAGCCTGGATTATATGCAAATGCATATGGAATTGAATGGGCGATTGGAAAAAGGATAACATTCCAGTCAAACTTATTCGTGGAAAATCAAAAGAACTGTTTTACTGCAAAATCATTAAATTTGGAAAAAAACATTTTAATTAGTCAATTATAGTATTTTGAAAAAGGTTATTTAATAACAACATATAGAAGTTCTCTATTTATTAAATAACCCAATAAAAAAATTGAAAAGTACAGGAATATTGTCTTTTTTCAATTTTGGAATCTTATTCTTTTTCCAATCATCCATTCAGATATTTAGCTCTTTTTAGCATTGATGCATATAAATGCATAAAACCATGAATTTTCACAATAAATGCATATTTCAATGGTTTCAATAATTTTAGAAACTTTATCATTCTCTTATTGAAAAATTTTCGCACAATGATGAAGTTAGTCCGTCCTTTTACTCCAATATGAGCAGAAAGGAAAATGGAGCAAATGTATATGTTTAATCATGTCCTAAGACATCAAAAAATGTAGTCACAGTCATAGCTGAATTAGCCACTTTCATTAGCAGGGAGACGGAAGGGGTTAGTTCTATTATGATAGACAGGCAGTTCACCTAAGGTCAGATTAAACCAGGGGTCAAAATTAACTTTATGAATCAGGTGCACAAGTGCACCTAAGTCTTGTAGCTTAGGTGTACAAGTAACTAACAGAATAGAAAGTAAACTTCAACGTTAAAAAAAAACGGGTAAATTGTAAGTGTAGCAATTAGGTTAAAGCATGTAGACTAAAAAAAATATGCAACTTTTCAAAATAATTGAACATTCATTTGTAAAAAAAAAGAAAAATATCAAATACAGATACGTTGAGAAAATTATATAAAATTATTCCATAGGTCACTGTTCTTGAAAAATAAACGTAAGTAGCCATATTTTGAATAGTTAGGTGCACTGCGTGCACCCAAATTAAAAATAGAATAAAGGAAAAATACTTCTATATAATATAGGAATGAGGAAGAAATACAATTACAAATTTTTAAACTCATCTTTGCAATTAGAGTTGCATTTGTCATTTATTTAATATCATTTCCATTTATGAACTATTTCTAAGGTCTCTGAGGATTTGTGTAAGGATTTCTAATTACCAAATCATATTTTTTTACGTTTGTGTTTTGCATGCCAGTGTGACAGAAATTTTGCCATTTATGTTTGTAATTACAATTGATTTTGTTTAATTTTATGTTTGTCCCCCCTCTCCATTCATCCTGGACCTCCATTTAGAGACCACCTCTCTCTGAGTGACCACTTTTCCACAGAAACTGGGGAATTCACCTTGAGTGAGGCTTTTCTGTATATATATATGAAAACCCACAAAAACATAACTCATCCAACGAGAGAAAAATCTTACAACTGGAAAAAAAAAAGCCAAAGCAAGTCTTTAAAAAATAAATTTTCGGTTGTATGGTTTTCTCTAGTCGGGTGTGCCTTGTTTTTCTGTGTATTTCCATATGTTAAAAGCTTTTATTTTCTGTTTTTTTTCCCCCTGATGTATGTAGTTTCACATTATCAATGAAAATATTCTTATGCAGTAATATAAAATTGTATTGCGTAACTTGCATATGTAATGTAAATTCGTTTTCTCATTGCAACTATCTAGGAAATCTACGCTATTTAATGTATTGACCAAAAGTCAAGTGGCGGCGGAAAATTTCCCGTTCTGCACCATCGATCCAAATGAAAATAAGTATAATTTTACTTCTGTTACAGACAATGCCTGTGGGCCTTTAAATGACATATAGTTATCTAAAAAAAAGTCCCGCAGTGATAAAGCATTTGTCTATCGTGTTGTCAACCTATGATTGGTTCCATGGAGCCAGGACTGTCCGTAGCTAATGTGGGACTTGGGGCAAAACGTATTTTGGGTGTTCATACATACACAAGTAAGAAAATGGAATAATGTATGAGCACTAGATGGCACGAAATGCAGAAGCAAAAATATTTTTGGGGAAATTTTTAATATTACAAAAATTAAAAATTTGAGAATTACGCTTCGCGGGAGCCAAAAATTAATGTGGCGTGTGCCCCTACGCTTTGAGCCGAGCTACCTGCATAAACACCTTCTCTACCCACTTCTCAGAAAACTGTACTTTTAGGTACACATGACCTTATCTGTAGCCGTACCACAAAATGCAGTTATTTAAAATAGTCATTTACTGCTTGGGAATGTCAAAATTGACTAATATAGCACTTTCTAAATTTAGGTGACTATTAGTAAACTTGTGTGAGAATACAATCAGTGTTAAGATAATTGTAACTATGATAGTTGAATCATGGCCATTGAAGCTTGTGGGGGGGATTAAGCCAATATGCATTCTTTCTGGCCACGCTTGGGTTGCTGCTCAGATGATCTTGTTTAGCTCATTAGAGTCTAAAAAATTACCAGGTTGTGCTTGGGTTACAGTCCTGGTGTATATTTCGTAAGTAACCGCTGTTGATTTTATCGCTCATAACCCTGTAGTAACATAGAAGTAATATGCTCATCTAAACCTATCATTAACC
>QLNU02015270.1:67124243-67157699 GCA_006491805.2 Dysdera silvatica
AAAATATAAAAAACCTATATCTGTAGTGTACTCTGTAGATGGATTATACCATATCATTTCATAATAAACTTTTTTTTCGTTTTTGTGTGTTAGAAAAGCACTAAGGCACCACAAGCAGCTGGGAAAATTCACACAGATTTTGAAAAGGGATTCATTATGGCAGAAGTTATGAAATTTGAAGATTTCAAGGAAGAAGGATCCGAAGCAGCTTTGAAAGTGAGTACGAGATATTTGTAATAATACAAAAATATCTTTTCCTGCAATTTAAAATATTTTAATAATACTGCTAATTTTTGTTTTATGTCAGCCTTTTTTCCTCTTTTTTTTTTTTACCTGCCAATTACTCATTTTACAGCACCTGGTATAACTCATCTTGTTTAGCTCAGAAAAATTACCTTTTCCGCCCTTACCCCATATAAATTCAACAAATCAGCTCATAATTTTGATCTCGAAGCATTTCTTTATAAATACCATTGTCTCAAGACTCTTGTTCATTGCTTGCATAATGCAGTGTCATCAAGACCATAACTATATATATCATCATCATCATATTCAACCATTATCTATCCACTGCTGGATGAAGGTCTCTCCAAATGCTTTCCACACAAGTCTATCCTGGGCCATTCGTTTCCACGTCACCCCAACCTCTTTTCTTATTTCATCCACCCATCTAGTTTGAGGACGTTTTCTAGGTCTTCGGTGGTCTCTTGGAATCCAGTTCAGAATTTCTGTTGTCCATCGTTGATCAGTTCTTCTTGCAATATGCCCAGCCCATCGCCATTTCAGTCCTTTTACTTTAACAATGATGTCCTCTACTCTAGTTTGCTCTCTCACCCAAGTGTTTCTTTTTCGATCTCTCCTAGTTATTCCAAGCATGCACCTCTCCATGCTCCTTTGCGTTGTCTGTAACTTTCGTATTGCTCCAACTGTTAGACTCCATGTCTCTGATCCATAAGAGAGGACTGGCAATACACACTGGTTGAAGACCTTTCTTTTTAGACACAAAGGCAATTTCCCCTTCAGGATAAAACTGTTTCTTCCAAATGCACTCCAGCCAAGTTTAATACGTCTGTTGAGTTCTTTCATAATGTTGCCATCCATTGAAATCAGCTGGCCAAGGTAAATATATGAATCAGCAATTTCTAGCTCAATGTTGTCAACTTGTATTTTTGTTTCCTCTACAAAATTATTGAACATGATCTTAGTTTTTTGTAGGTTCATCTTGAGTCCAACTTCTTTACTTCTAGTTGAGAGCTCCTGTACCATGTCTTGGAGTTCTGATGGGTTCGTTGAAAAAATAACAATGTCATCAGCAAACCGCAAATGATTTAAATATTCACCATTTATTTTTATTCCCTTGTTATTCCAATTTATCAGCTGAAAAATCATCTGTAAAGCTGAAGTAAAAAGTTTTGGAGAAATGGTATCTCCCTGCCTCACCCCTTTGCCAAGTTTGATAGTTTTGGTATCTTTATGTAACCGAAATTTTGCACTTGCATTTTTATACCGTTCACTATATCCAATACGCCGATGTGTTGACAAATATAGAGTCAAAGGCTTCTCCTTAGTCCAATAAATGCCTTTAATGGAAGTTCATATTCATGTGTTCTTTCAATTAATTCTCTTAATACTTGAATATGGTCCACTGTACTGAATCCACTTCGAAATCCAGCTTGTTCTCTTGGTTGAGCTGCATCTAATTTTTTCTGCAGGCGATGTGTTAGCACTTTTGTGAAGATTTTATAAATAGCAGGTAACAAGCTAATTGGTCGGTAATTTTTCAAATCCTCTTTATCACCTTTTTTATGCAAAAGAATTACTGTTGCAGAATCCCATTGGTTTGGTATGTTACCGCTGTTAAGACATTTGGTAAAGAATTTTGCAAGTATGTCTTCTACATATTCTCCAGCTTCTTTTAGGATATCTAATGTAATACCATCATCGCCAGGGGCTCTTCCTTTCTTCATACTTTTTATTGCAAATGAAACTTCTTCTTTTAAGATTTTAGGAGCTGTTCCTTCGACTATTTCAGTGTCTTCGTTTAATCCACTGTTACTTTCATATAGTTTTTTGTAGAATTCTTCAACTCTTCTAAGTATTTCTTCCCTATTTCTTGTTACGGTGCCATCCTCTCCTTTTAATGCAATGATGTGTTTCTTCCCAACAGATAAACTTCCTTTAACAACCCTAAGGCTCTTGTTATTTTCAATGGCTTTCCTTACTAGCTCACAGTTGAATTTTCTTAACAAACAGTTATTTTGACACTGGCGTAAGGTTTAAAAACACGACGTTTCGGGAGCCAACTGCTCCCTTTGTCAAGTGAAGGCAGAATGAAGAGTTCGTGAAAGTCCTAAGCTTATATACCCGCATGTTGGGAATCCCCATCTGACGCCATTTGGTGCGGAGCATTTCCAGCTGGGGAAACCCTCGCCGGGAAAGCCCCCGCACCCGACGATGTCAGATGAACACCCCCAACTCGAGGTTTTGCAAAAATCCTGTAAGGTTCTGGTAGAGGTTTTGCGATGTTTATTGCACGACTCCTCAAACCGTAGGTTTCCCATGATTCCAGAAAAAGTCTACTCCCCAGATTCGTCACATTCTGATGTAATATTTTCATCGAATGCCAATCTGGTTCGTGACCCTCCCTGAAGACATGTTCAATAACTGAAACGAATCCTCTTCCATACATTTTTACATTCGACTTTTATACAAATAGCAAATGAAACTTCTTCTTTTAAGATTTTAGGAGCTGTTCCTTCGACTATCTCAGAGTCTTCGTTTAATCCACTGTTTCCCTCATACAGCTTTCTGTAGAATTCTTCAACTCTTCTAAGTATTTCTTCCCTATTTCTTGTTACAGTGCCATCCTCTCCTTTTAATGCAATGATGTGTTTCTTCCCAATAGACAAACTCCCTTTAACAACCCTAAGGCTCTTGTTGCTTTCAATGGCCTTCCTTACTAACTCACAATTGAATTTTCTTATGTCTTCTTTCATGCTTTTGCGCAGAGTTTTACAAAGTTCTATGTACTCAATCCTGGAACTGGTATTTCGATTGTCCACCTTCATATCTCTTCGCCTTTTCATGAGCTGTTTCGTCTTCTCAGATAATTTGCTATTGTGCTTTTTACAGGTTACACCACCAATTTCCCCAGCAGTTTCAACTATTGTCTTAACAATGTTTTCATTTGCTTCTGAGATATCACTTTCATCAATAAGTCCTTCCAGTGCAGAAAAGCGATTTTTTAATTCCAACTTGAATGCCTCGGTATTTTCTTTTAATTTCTTTAAATCCACCCTCTTACTTACTTGTTTCCTAATGAGCTTCTGTCGTTCTAATTTAGTATTTAAGTGCACTTTACATCTCACCATTCGATGATCACTTCCAGTATTAAATCTGTTCAGTACACTGCAATCTTCAATAATTGATTTCTTGTTTGCCAGGATATAGTCAATTTCACTAGTTCCCCCATTTGGGTGTTTCCATGTCCATTTTCTTTGCGGTTTCTTCTTAAAAAATGAATTCATGATGCTAAGGTTTTCAGCTTCTGCAAATTCGATGAGTTGATCGCCACGTTCATTCCTTTCCCCATATCCGTATTTACCAACCGATGTCTCTCCTTGTTCCTGTTGTCCAATTCTTGCATTGAAATCCCCCATGATGAGCTTGATATGTTGTTTCCCTTTGGTGTGTAACTCTTTGATTTCTTCATAAAATTCTTCAACCTCTTCGTCGGTATGGCTTGATGTTGGTGCATATACCTGTACTATTTGAAGTTGGTATCGCTGGGTTAGTTGAACAACGAGCCTCGCTGCTCGATCTGATGTACTTTCAACTTCCAGAAGACAGTCTTTAATTCTTTTGTTGATTAAGAAGCCAACACCACTTGTTCTTCCAGTTTCCGTTCCTCTATAATAAAACAAATGTCCACTTTTAAGTTCCACCAACTCTTCACCTTTTCTTCTAACTTCACTGAGTCCTACAATGTCCCATTTGATCTTGTCTAGTTCCTCTTCCAATTCCTGAAGTTTTGCTTCAGAAGCAAGGGATCGTCCATTATACGTTGCCAAGGTCAATAACAAACGGCAGCCTGGGCCATTCCAGTGATTCTTAGCACCCCCTGCTTTCATGCCACACTGACCGCTGCCTTGATCAGGAGCACTCCAGCACCTGGAGACTAGGGGCCATGGTTTCTGGTGTGTCAACATAATGGAGGAATTAGCCATAATTTCACCACGCTGGCTAGACGGGTTGGTGAATTAGCCCTCCCCTTCCGCCTTTCTATCCGTGCAGCAAATATTAATTTGCCACATAAATAGAAAGCTCAGCCTGCACCACTTGAAGGCGGGGTAGGACACTAGGTTACTGGCCTGGCCGGTTCCACACATCGTCACATACGTTCAGCGTGTGGGTCTCCTTCCAGTTAGATACCAGCAACCCTTTTGCAGGCCATATATATATATATATGATCCTGTGTCTCTGGCAGAACCATTCAGATTACATTCCCTGAACAAGGACACATTTCTCCTGTGAGTTATTTTAGCCTATTTTATGCCCCCTTCCCCACTTGTGTCCCTGGCTTGAGTCTTCCTTACCATCCCCTAGCTAAAGCTCTGAGTGGCTTAGAGATAACGCATTAATCAAGCAGTGTATGCAGAAAATTTATAAGGTGGTTGGGGCAGGGTGTATATGGCTACAATTTTATATATGCATGAATAAAATTGTGGCATAGTATATATCAGTGGCGTAGTGTGACTTCAGAAGTAGGGGTCATCTCTGATTCTCCACTGTTCCCACCCCCTTCAATAAAAAGAAGTCACAATTCATATGTATGTCATGATGATGATCATACACATAGAGGGTACATGGGCCCAAGTCCCCCCCCCACAAATTTTGATATGTTCCTGCTGCTGCTGATGATATATGTATTGTGTGTGTGTTTTTTTATTTGAGGGGAAGGCAACCCATTGTCAAATATATTTTAAGAATGCCAATCCCCCCCCCCGCCCCCCTTTATAAGAATACATCCAATTTTTACCTCTACAATGTGCTTGTAACGTTATTCATTATCCTGTTTACGAAAACTTTTTTTTTAGAAATGAACCCATGACCTCTGAAAAAGGCAACATTTTTTAAATGAGGAATATGAAAATTTGAAAAACGACCCTTTCTGGGTGGTGGTGGTGAAGTTTTTTGTTGTTTTTACATTCTTGTAAAATAATTTTTGCAGGAACCATAGAAATTGAACGATGAATGCGGAAAACCAACAGATCCCAGAACGATGAAATGTGATTTCACTGCATTTAATCCTGCTAAAAGCTCAAGCAGTGATATTTTTGAACAGTTTTTGATGTGTTGTGTCAATGTGCTTTATTTTAAACATGAAAATTAAAAATTTGTCCTTGTAAACTTGTGTGAATATAATTTCACTTATTTTTTAATGCATGAATATTATCACTTTTATTTTTACCTTTGCATGGTTATTCCCCTAATTTGGAGCTTTTAAATGACTAGTAAAAAATAAATATTACCTAATTGGAATATAAAATTGCTAATAAATTGTAAATGGATCTGTATTGTAGGCTGCTGGAAAATACAGACAGCAAGGACGAAATTATATCGTAGAAGATGGAGACATTGTACTTTTTAAGTTCAATGCAGGAGCTGGTTTGCAGACAAAAAAGAAATGATGCTTGTTGTTTGGACTTTGCTACAATTTGCACTTTAACACTTCGAAGCAAATAAAATGATATTTATCAATTTTTGTTTTATTAGCTATTAAATAATAATTTAGTCCAATTTGGATCACTTCTGTGGCCACTCCCCCCTCTCCTCCCGTATAAGATACATATATATATACCATCATCAACAACCATTTGCAATCCACTGCAGGATGGAGGTCTCTTTTATCACACATACATGTAGTACAGGGAAAGAAATACAGAGAAAACGGCCTTAAGCTCACCATGTTGTCTAGATGGGTTGGCAAGCTGGACCTACAGTTTAACAAAGATTCCAAACTGTTGTCACCACAGCCGAAGTCATTGCACCAAAGTGGGACTGTTGTGTCACCCTCTTTCAGAGTGGCCGTTAGCACTGCTCCTTTGAAGCATCGCTCTGCCAAGTGTCAGTATTCTTTACCACCCCCCCACCCCCAATTTATTTATATATACTTACGAAGCAAATTGAAAAATACAGAACGGAAGATGCATCCATTAATAATTTACCATCATATAAAGTAAACTGCATTCAACAAACCTGAAAAATACAGGGCGATCATTAAAAAAAAAAGTATACAACTTAAAATTTTATTTACATCGACACTACAATTGTTAAAAACTTAATTCTTTTTCTGTTTTTTATGTGGCAACAGTCAAAGACTTTCTGCATCGTTAGAACGCCTAATCACATTGCAAATAGTGCATAGAATGTAACAGGCACCGAAGACGACAATGATGCCATCGACACAGAAGGCTGCTTGTGCAATATGGCTTATAAATACGAAATCACTAACACAAGTGCAACAAAATTATTAATTATGTGCATTGTGTACAAAATAAATGTAGCTTTCTCTTGATATGCTTAAAGAATGCATTAACGAAGACATCCTCAGTGTAACATCCGACATTTTGCAACGAACATGAGTGGAGCTGGATTTTCGTTTACACACTATCATAGGAAACAACGCAATGTATATGGGAACATACTATGCAGAAAAAAACTGACTTTTACCATGTTATTAAAAGAAAATTGAGTTTCTAGCTGTTGTAGTTTCTTTACAGATAAAATGTGAAGTTGTATACGTTTTTTATGCATACCCTTTATAAATAAATAAAACAAGAAAGAAAATAATATGACACGAAAGAAACGAAATATTTGTCAGGAGAGGCTTGTTTCTTCCAATCTAATCAATATTAAATTTCTATGAATTGGTACAACAAAGCCAAAATTAATACTAATGAGTGCTGTCTTCTGATTACCTACTGTATAACAATAAACAAGGAAACAAAACATCATCTTCAGCCTACATGGGCCAGTTCATGTGGCATTTAGATTCTAGGCTAAATTATAAATCCATATTATATATATAACACGAATAAGCTACTTACACATTGCTGCAATTATTATAAAAATAAACACACTTTGTCATTAACTTCTGGCATCAATTCAGGCTAAAAGTTCGCTAAATCTAATGCTAGTGAAAACACGAACTTGAGCTAAGCTCCAAGACAAATATATCATGGAAATATGTTTAAGAATGAAATTGAATTACAAAAAATAATATAAGAAAAATTTGGGGGGAATGAAACTATAATTTTCCTCAAAACGCTTGAAATAAAATATATAGATAAATGACTTCTTAAATATATTTAAGTGTATGTTTGAGAAAATGAACTGGATTAAGTTAACTTTTTTTTTTCGTACCACAATAACATTTCTGTAAACTCTAATACTAATAGTTTGAATATAAAAATTGGTCAATGTAATGCTATTTAATGAAGAGATTTTTTATCATCGACCTTAATTTTGATTACATTTAAATCTTCAATTGTAAATTTAAAAAACAAGTATTACAGGAATTTGTCCCTTTTAAAGTGAAACGTGAAAGGTAGGTAGACCTATTTATTCTTAAAATCAGGACAACTAAAGATTATAAAGTCATCGACATATCTGAAAGCTTTAGTTTCTGAAAGATGTTCCTTAGACCAATAATAGTAATGTAGGAGTATGTATGTATTGGGAAGGGTGGCTGCCGGAGATGACACTGTAATCCCAGACAGAAAACTCACAGCACAACCAACCGCTAAGGCAGTTGGGGAAAGGGAAACGAGGATATTTAAGAGTTGACCATACACAGCACACAAAGATGCATGCTCCCATAAATGTCATCATCTAACATAATGTAGGAGAAATGGAAAGCTAGAGCCAGTGGTATATCCATAAAAAAATTTTCATGTGTATCAATTTTTGAGATAGAATAACCATTTTATCTGATAAATTTCAAAACCTTACCCCCTCATGATAAATGTGTTCCTTTGTGGGGGAGGGAAAAAAAAGGCTAATAAAATGAAGAATATTTTTAAATTTAATGGGGTCTATTTTACTGAAATCGCATGTAACAACTATTGACTTTCTATGAAATTTCACAGCTATAAAAGGATATGAGAAGTGAACGTTTATTGTATCTTCCATTTCTTATACACTGTTTCCCATAAATTAAGAAAAAATTACAAAACTAGTGAAAACTCAAAAAGCTACATTTATTTTAATGAAACAGCCGAAGTATACAATACAGAGTAAGGTGTAAAATAACTTGAAAATAAATTACCAGACAGTTATGCTGTTTCAGCAATTAGTACATGTATAAAATTGACTAATCAGATATGTTAGTTTGGTATAAGTAAAGCATCTTCAATATGGAGTGTGACCACCCTGAGCAACAATACAGCACCTACAGAGATGTGTAATACAGTCTTTGGGGTCAACAGGAAGTAAGAGGCATTGCGCTTGCAAGGCTTCCCTTGGTGTGTTAAAGGTCTGAAGAGGAGGAAGATTGTGCGGACATGCATCTCAAACATGCTCGATGGGATTTAGATCTACAGATTGAGCTGCCACTCCCTGTGCTGAATTATTTGCTGCTAAAGGTAATCTTGTAAGATGCAAGCCCTGTGTGCTATAGCGTTGTCACCTTGAAAGATGAAATCATCTATGGTACCCGCTTTCACAGCTTGACCTATGTTGTCCTTGTATCACTAAAATTCAACCAACCAACCAGCATAAGGGTCCACATAAGTGTCATGGATCAGGCGAATAAATATAGAAATAATAATGCTTTGATGTTCGCTTGAAAATATTTTTCTAGTTTTCTATTTTTCATTATTATAAGAATGTTAGTCGGTCAGCATTGTTATTTTTAATACTTAATTTTTTACCTTTTTTATTTTGATTTAAATTTTTCTTTTGAGTGTGAATAAAAATTATTAGAAACACAATGATCGGAGCTATTATATTCGATTACATTTGTAGTGGATCAGGTGTTTTTAATTTTGAAGTTTGTTTTCTTTTGAGTGTGAATAAAAATTATTAAAAACACAAATGATAGCAGTGATTATATTTGATTACATTATTATACCGGCCATTGAGAAGGAAGCTGCCCCTTCACTGCTGACTACCTCATCGGTGCCTTCTTCAGTGCTGATTTTCTTCAATTGGTGACTACCCTTCAACTGGTGGCATTTTCCTCTCACTATCACGTCCGGGTCACCAGTGGGAGGAAAAATCATGAATGAATGAAGTCAACAGTGAAGAAGGCGCTGATGAGGTAGTCAGCCGTGAAGGGGACAGCTTCCTTCTCGATGGCTGGTATAATAATGTGATAGAATAACTCTGATCATTGCGTTTCTGATAATTTGTATTCACACTCAAAAGAAGACAAGCTTCAAAAATAAAAAAGGTAAAAAATAAGTATTAGAAATAACAACAAAGTTGACCCACTGACATTCTTATAATGATAAAGAATGGAAAACTATAAAAAGAAATATTTTCACGCGACAATCTCGAGCTAATTTATATCACGTGGACATCAAAGCATTATTATTTCTATATTTATATTTACTCACCTGATCCACGACATAAGCATTAAGGCTGTCATCTCTATAGACTTGGGCAATCACGGTTCCATGTGCGAAGCTATGGGGTCTATACGTCTACCGAATGAGATACCACTCTAAACACAGATACTGCCTCTTTTGTATGAATCTCTTTCGTGGATATTTGATGGATGTTAATGGGTTCCAGGTTCCCTCCACATCAAAAGTCTGTTATGGCTTGGCAAGCTACACATGGACTCACCTGTGAAAAGCACAGCCCTCCATTTATCTGTTGTCAAGTGGACATGTTGATATGCCTACCTCAAGCGCTCCCTCCTGTGATGCGAGGTTAGCCGTACACAAATGGCTGGTTGCCTCACGTACAAACAATCTTCGTAAACCCTTCTGTGCACAGTGGATGTTGACACCATCCTTTCGGTGGCTGCAGCAAGAGGAAGGCCTATGTTTAATTTGGGTTAATGTTTTATTCCTTCATGTGCATATCTGCAAATATCGATCATCAATGATGCACGTGTCTCTTAGCTAAATCTTCAGGATGCTAATCTGTGATTAGAAATCATTACCAAAATCAATGAACCACTCCCATTTAAACATCTGGCCACCTCGGTCTGAGCCTGATCTTTGACCTGCGTCGAATCTCTCAAAATAGCCTTCCATCATAGTTCTTTTGGCAAATAATGTCAAAGTCATTTTAATGCGTTGGCTATTCCCGATTTCTTACGTCACTGTCACAACGCAAACTAGCCTTACTTCCATACATGTATTTTTATGCTACTTGCAGATGATGCATTCCAATTACAGCACCACTATTTTGAATATTGTAGTTTCGTTCAGCATCTTTTATTTCACAACATAATGCAAATTTCGTATTGATCTATTTTTAAAAAAGTCATTGCTGGTTTTCTCGTAATTTATGGAAACCAGTCATGTTATCTGTAATGTATGTATAATAGACATGCCCCCACCCCCACCTCTTATTCACAAATGTTTCTGTCCAAGAATGAGAGGATTCACGGTTTTACGAACTCCCATGGACCCCAAAAAAAAGTTTGTAAAATTACTCTTTTATTAGGAAAAAAGAACTGTGTGTACTTTCGGCAACCACCCTTTCCAACTCCTAGCTTGAACAATAAATATAGATATGATCGAAAAAAGACATCAGTTGAGCTCCAACTCTTACCTGATCAACTTAGTCGCTGCTTCCAAATATAATCATGTTCCAACTGTAATGTGCGTGTTACTCACGAATGTCTATCTCTGTCTATAAACATAAAAAAAAGCAACTTTCTGAAAAGTAGTTTGCAGTCAGGTTCGAAATATATCTATAGCAAAACCATTGACAACCTGACTTGCTGTAGACACCTATGCAGGGCCGTAGCTAAGATGTGGATAGGGGGGAGGAGACTGAAACCCACCCCTATGGAGAACAGTTTTTTCGAAATTAGTTTAGAACTTTATTTTAAATTTTTTGTTTTGTATAAAATTGTATATGAAAATGGAAATTATTCTATTGCTTATATATTCCAAATAGATTTCTACAGTGAATCTTGTGTATATCACATTTTTGAGAGAGAAGGAAAGAAAGTGAAGTCTGAGTCTTTATCTACTCCATAATTAAAAAGATGATGAAAATTGTAAATTTTAGTATACCTCTAAGTTTTTATTGCAAAATTTATGTAAAAAATCTATTCATTAATATTTAATATATTAGTATACTTAGATATTTAGTATTATTAAATGTATTAATAAAATACATCAAAACATTAATGAATTTTAAGGTCTCTTCCCCCACCCCACTGCCTAGCTACAGGCATATACTAGAGATGAATTTGGGCTCATTTTTCGAGGCCCAAGTCCAAAATACTTCATGGAAATTTTAGCCCAAGCCTTCAAATATAACTTCAACCACTCGATGTACTATAAATCAGAATAACATTGTAGTAGTTTAAAATTTATTTAAATGTAAACATGTTTTCAACCATTCTAACATGATGGTCATCGTTAGATGTAAAATAAGAAATAGAATGTTTCATTAAAAAACTAAACAGTAACAATACTCGTGGTAAATTGAAGTTGATCGTATTTTATAGGACTTACATACACTATTAAAAGGCAAAATCTTAAAACATAATAAAAAAAATTAATTATACAATCAAATTTTTTTTTAATTTGTACTGTTAATGAAGTAGGACCATGCATTCCTAACATTTACCGGGCATTCAGTGTTGCTTACAGTATTCTTCTTATCAATAATCTCCAATGACTCCCTAAATCTTAGTGATTACTTGTTATATAATCTATTAATTCTGTTTTTTCGAAATGTGGAACACCATCGTTATTTTGAATAAATTGTGTCAAGGCAGTACTCGCTCTTCCAAATCTTAAATCTGCTTTATGTTCTTTTAACCTCACACTCAATCTCCTATACGTACTCCCAATATATTGAATCTCCTTACCACTATCAAAACTAATAGGAATAGTATATACCCCACCTTTGTCCTCCAACGAAACACTGTCCCTATCATTCTTTACTCTTGAACAAATATTAACCCCTTTCTTAAAAGCCAAAAAACAGTTAATGTTAGCCAATTCCTTTCAAACAGATACAAAAATCGTTAGAAAAAAAAAATCACAAGATAAAATATATATTTCTTATCCCTTTTTTTTTTTTGTCTGCTGTTGGGATTAGAGTACCATGTTTCAACTTTTTTAACAATATCATTCATTTTATCTCTAGGCAAGCCAGATACCGTCGCTTTGTTACAAATCAAATCACGTTCCTCATCCCTAAGCCGTTCAGAACTACATAAACGATATGCTCTATGTAAATGTGAAAAAATAGCAGCTTCAATCTATAACCGGGATTGTATAGATGAATATAACGGAAATCTGGCTATTTCATTTGGTTTGTGATAAACAGATACTTCAAAATGATTGGAAAATCTTTTTATAAACAAATCAAGAAAATTTAAACTATTTTTTGAATCTTCTTGGACAGTAAATTTAATTGAAGGCTAAAATTGATTGAACTCATTTGTAATTACTAGCACGTTAATCAAATCAGCATTATATATAAATAGAGGAATGTCAACATACCTCATATGTATTAAGCCATACCTGTACAGGGTTAAGAAAGCATTTTCAAGTTTTCTTACAACTATTTTTGCTTTACCGCCTGATAAGTACAACCAATAGGAACACCGGATACTTGTTTATAAATCATATCATTAAACTTTAAAAAAAAAAAAGTTTGTATTTTTCAATACAAACTTCATTGCAGAAATTATTGAAGGCCTCTCAGAATCTGAATATGATGCATTTGTAATGATTAAATCATTAACTA
The DNA here is from genome assembly GCA_006491805.2 of Dysdera silvatica. NCBI lineage: Eukaryota > Metazoa > Arthropoda > Arachnida > Araneae > Dysderidae > Dysdera > Dysdera silvatica. Next base: position 67,137,198 of record QLNU02015270.1, read on the forward strand.
TTTCCAGTGCAATCTCTACAGGAGTATTAGGATATAAATTAACAACATCCACACATGCAATTCGTGCTTACTGCTTAAGTTCAGATCTTCTAACCTTTGCTTAGCCTGTTGAGACTTATACTGAATAAACTAAAATCCAAAACATTTTTTAAAAACTTAGCCAAAGCTCTTTCTATATTAAAGATCGGAGCACAATACTTCGCAACCATCTGTCTAAATGGTGGAGGCATACCTTGTTTATGAGATTTTGCTTGGAAAAGTAATCGAAGTATAGTGAAACCTATAGGTGGTTTTAAAAATTTTCTTAAAAACGGTGCCACAGAGTTTTTTAAATTTGATAAATTTCGAAGGAAGCTTTGTTTCTATTAACTATTAAACAATTTAGTTCTTCAATAACGTTCTTCATCTGTCATAAGAAATCACTTCTGTCTGAAATAACCAATTCATTAGTTTTGTTCGCTCTCACTGTATTAATGATATTATTCTCTTTTAATATCTTCAACACAGATAATTCTTGCTTCTCTTGAGTAAAGATGTTCCTATGTTTATACTTCGCAATATTCTCAACAGAAGCCCATCTCACTGTTTCTCTCGTCTTGTGGTAAAAAGGATATTCCATGTTCTATTTGCTAAACAATTTTCTTCAGATTGGGTTTGCTAGGAGGATATACATATGTAGGACCTTTAGCCAAAGCATTATATTCCAATTCATTCAGCCCATACCTTGACATATTCCTTACTTGAAAATTAGCATTACTGCAAGGTATTTCACTTTGGTTAGGGTTGTAAGTCCGATTACACAGTAAAATACCTGCGAACTTTTTTCCCAAGCCCAACCTGTGTTTATTCGCCTCAAACTTGTACGTGCAGCAGACATTTTTTCAAACCTTTCGAAGTTTCTGCAAATCTTCAGTAATTTCAAATGCAGATAGTATAATTCATTTTCAATTTTGAAAATGTTGAAAAAACAGAATAGATTTTGCAACAAGTAATGAAAAATCACTCAGATTCAGAGAGTCATTCGAGATTATTGATAAAAATAACACTGTATGTAACACTGAATGCCCGGTAACTGTCAGTAATGTGCGGTCCTACCTGATTAACAGTACAGATTGAAAAAATTTGATTGTATAATTAAATTTTTTTTATTATATTTTAAGATTTTGCCTTTTAATAGTGTATGTAAATCCTATGAAATATGATCAACTTCAATTAACCACGAGTATTGTTATTGTTTAGTTTTTAATGAATTTTAAATCACTACGACATTGTTCTTATTCATAGTTTATGATTAGTGGTGTAGTTTTTGGATTACACTTGATGTACCATTTAAATTTTTAAAATTTTCTAAACTACACTATTTAATCACTTTCAAATTTTCATACACATATATTTCTACAAGCCTCGAAAACAAATCGAATAATTGTATTCCTTGGAGAGTTTCAATATAGAGAAGTCAGTTTCTGCCTTCAATTGCATCCGTCTGATGAGCCTGAGGCCCTCCCGAAGCCCAAAAACAATATGAGATATACAGCCTGCACCCATGGAATAGCAACATCACTAACATTGTGTCTTGCACTTATTCCTGTGAAATATACTCTTAGTTTTTTGCTGGTTTCGCACGATTCCTGCAATTAAACATAAAATATTCTATCTAATGCTGCTTTAAGAGGCTTTTGGATGATCAAATTATCATTAACTGCAATGGACGAGTATATACATTCGGGCAAAGTGAGCCCTGCACTGCTAGGGCTCCTAGACACCATATTGCGCCATTTGAGAACCACTTTAAGGGAAGGAGAATGAACGTTTTCATTCCTCCGAGTCATTCCCAATTCCTTTTAATAATAATTTGGTCCTATGGTGGTTAGCACAGTACCTGGATCAGGGGTCTTCAACCTTTTTCAGTCCAAGAGCCAATTTTGCTTATTTTTGTTGAGCCGCACTAAAAATATTGACTGAAAGAAGGCGAATCTAAGGGATGCTTCCTACACCCCCCGATTCAGCATTTGCTTATGTTTTTCTAAGCATTCTATATTGGTTTTCAGTGCCTACCTGAAAATATTTCCTGGATCTGCCACTGGGACTGAATATATAGCCCACACTGCCAGAAAATGAAAAAAAAAACACTAGGAAGGAATTGCTGGATGGTTACGAAATTTGCATATGTTAATGGGATGGAGCACAAGTAGGCGTGATCTTAATTTTAGGATCAACCAATTATCGCTGACGCCAAAACATGCTATAATATGCAAATTATAGTCGGTGGTATTTAAGCAGAAGGGCGAAGTGGATGTAATCAGTAGTCGAATTATAGACACTTGCGAAGACTCTGAAGAAGCTACAATACCTGGACCTGAAAGACATTTGCAATTTCAGTAGTTATCGAACTTTGAGAGAGGTCGTCTACAGGAACTCTCAAACATACCCACATGAGAAGAGGTGGAACTGGGACTCACAGACCGACTGGTGGACATGTAAGAGTGGCATTGCCATCCACTACATCGCAAATTCCACCTGCTGTTGCACCTGAGGTGACCCTGCAAACAATCCACAATCGTTCATTGGAAGCAGGACTATGTGAATGTGTGTGCCTCTGGAATGTGTACCTCTGACCCCAGACAACCGTCGGGAAAGGCTGCAGTGTTACCACCAATGTCTGCAGACGTTGGTGGTAACACTGCAGATGATCTATTCCTCATCAATATCATCCAGTATTATGGTCGATGATTAGTTAAATAATTCATCATTAGGAGAGAGAGAAAAAAAGATCGTTGTTAGATAATCCATTATGTGTGTGATGACTGATTATTGTTCTTAAAAATTACACAATGATAAAACAAGACATGTTAAATGATTAGATAAATTTATTTCTCATCCATTAACACAAAGAAATGCCAACATTACATAGCATCGTATGCTCTACGTATTATATGCAATAACAGTCGTATAATGCTTTCGTATATAAACAAATTTTTGTACTCCATTGGGGAAATTATAGTCAGGAGAGAAAGGTATTTACAAAAGCTCCTTTAGAATGCACAGAAAACGAATTGTGTTCAATTTCAAAAAACAATTTTATTAAAGATTTTTAAAAAAAGATTTATGAATGCTGCAATTATTTAATAGTTTTAGTCAAGGGCGAAAAAGAAACTTGTTCGTTTTCAAAATCCTTTCGTTCATTTGTATTTTTGTTCCAAGACAGCATTATGGATTATGCGAGACGACACTGGTGACTTCTCAACCATAACAGGCTTACAAATACAACTGAGCTTATTATTCCTCGAACCCAGCTGAAAAACTGTGATTGCAATCTTTGAAAAAAATGTTCAAAGATGAAGTGCAATTTTTAAGGAGAGGAGGGAAGCAATACTATTCCCCACCTCTACATATATTAATGACTCATTTAAAAAAGTATGTAATATTTACTATGAATCATATAAGATATGTTATTGTTGAAGAAAGGAATGCTAAAATTCTCCACGTTATTAACGACTTCTGTGCCCACTTCTTTTTTTAAAAAGAATGAATGTATATATATAAGTTTAGTTATTTTTTCGGGTACTTACTGCTTTTTCACTAGATTTAGCACTTGTTAGTTTGGCAATGGTCAAATGATAGATTCAAAGTAAATTAAAGATTAGTTACCCATATAACAAACATTTTAAACCAGGAAATTATTTCGCCCTTGAGTACAATTATTTTATAACGAAAACACAACTATCAAACAATATTCGTAAAGACGATAATTGGAAAACATTACAAAATTACTCTTTCGAGACAGAAACGTTTCAAAAGTACACAAACCATCATTCAGTTTATAACCCAAATGATTATGATGCTCTGCTCCCGAAGACTCATATCCAAGAGGTAAAAATAATGCTTGAATTTTTTATAATGGTGAATAAGTATTGTGCGAGTATGACAGATTTTAGTCCTCATGATTTAAAAAGAAATGCTAAATGTTTCCAAAGAAAAAAACTCACCAATGGCACTATGCTTTCATGTCACCATGCACATGTGCCAAATTATGATGATAAATCACCAATTTGGCGACCCTAATTCTAGGATTGCCAGTTTTTGTTAAATGTCATCAGAACACATATTTAGTGCCGCCATCGGGCATACCTGTCATCTTTTAAGCTTGTGACAACCAACAAGATTGGCGATTTATGTAGCTGGGAATATGACATTAAATCGCACAATTAAAGAACAACTCATCGAAGCTGTGCACTGATAAAAAATAATCAGTTGTTACTAGAAGAATCAAACATTTACAACAAAAGTAATAAACACCCTCTCCATAATTTGATTCCAACGTTATCTACATATCTCACTTTGACAAACCAAAGGTAATGATAATATCCAATTGATATAACACAAACCCAATTCAATAAAAGAAATCTCAGCTTATAGTGCAACACAACATTGTCCTAATCCTCTCCTTTTTCTAAGTTCTATTTGTTTCTTCCCACGGAATCAGAAACATAAAAAATTTACCTGCTGCTTGAACATCAGACACTAATGAAAAAATTATTCAAACACAAGATACATTTTTGTACTGTTATTTATGTAAACCGGTTTTTAGCATGATTAGATTTTCCAAAATAAATTGTGCCGTGACTTCAGAATAGGAAATTACTAAAAAAAGACTTTTCATAAAACAAGTTAATGTTAATTTATATTTTACACATAAAAAAGTATTCCAAAGTTCTCGTTTTATAATCTTTGCCATTTATTCATACTGTGATAATAAACTACTATCTTGAGAGGTTGAAGGAACTTCGAAAGGTTTTAAGTATGATGGCTTGACGAACGTGTTGATTTGGTGCTGTTTGCTTATTTTATTATTATTATTTTTTTATGGTTATGTTCTGAACAATCAATTTGTCTTGTTTATTTTAAAATTATTTGTATTATACTAATTCAACCCTTTTAATATTCAGGTAGCTTCTCGAGAAAATAACAATATTAAGTTTTGTGGGGTGGGGGCGGGGATCAGTGCAACACTTCTGCTCTTGGGACTCCAGCACTGAAGGCTCTTCTCCTCTCTTTTTATCGATCCCAACCAAACCCAAATGACCTATTCTCAACAATTTTTTAAGTTTATAGCAGATGATAAATTATGCAGTCTACATAATATAGTGAGGTCATTAGTTCCTTAGCAGAGAAGAAAGTCACGTTACAATGTAATTTGTAAAACTTGTAATTAAACGGCAGCATAGTATATATATAGAGAGAGAGATTTTAAAGGTTAAAGTATGTATAAAAAAAAAGCAAAGGGGACCCTGGAACTCTCAAGTCCAGGATTGAGTGGGGGGTGGGTCAAGCCCCTGCTAGGCATCCACTGATCCAGATCAGAGCTGGCCAGTATCGAAAATACATGTATTTGAAATACAAATTTCAAAGTATCTTATATCGAAAATGCACATTTTGTATTTTTAAAATACATGTAAATTTGAAAATACATTCAATTTTTAACTTTCAATTCTAGCTATTTCACTAAACAGATGATTTTGAATATACTGGCATTAAATGCATCTTACTCCAAAAACATTTTACACATAAAAAAAAAATGTTGAAATACATCAGTATTTTCTTAAAATACAACATGCATGCTTGGTGGGGAGTTTCAACAATGGAAAGGAGTACTGGCGGATTTTAACAGGTGCAATACTTAACTTGCCCTTGGCTTGACAACCCATGCTACACCGCTGGTAAAGCACAACTGGAGTAAGACCACATATTACTTTAGTTCTCAAACTGTTACGATATTTATTATGAAAGTAACAATGTGAATGAAATAAAATACATAAATTTAAAACTTGAAGGAATCAGGAGGCGTTATTTTGGTGTGAAATAGTTTGTATTTTTTTCATGAGCCAACAGACTACATAAAACATGTCAGTGGGGCCGCATGTGGCCCGTGAATTGAAGCTTTAGTTGTTCTTATTGGATTTTCATTTGTTTTATTTTATTTGTTATGAACTATCTTTAGATTCAAAGTAGCAGGACAATGGCTCCTTGCGTATTTCAGTCAACATTTGCAAATTAGTTTGGTTTGATAACCAAGTGTGTGAAGCACTATTATGCACACTATCCATAATTTGAAGAGAATACTTCTCTGAACTTTCTCAAATTAAACTAGTAAGCGAAATTAACAAATCTACAATTTGAAAACAGTGATTAAATAACAGTAAGAGGCAAATTATCCCTACGATGCATCGTAGGGATAATTTGCCTCTTACTGTTATCTTCAGATTTAATATATATATATAAAAACAGCCCAGAATTAAAAGAGTGGAATGTTGAAAACGTAAATTAAAATTTTATATTATGTTTTCTGAAATATAAAACATTTCGCATAAAATGTTGGCTTCGTCACTTTGTCAGCTTGTTTTAAATATATTTGTCAATAATACGAAGTTTTTCTGAGAAACTACAGTGAGTGATATGAATGTCACTGACAAATATCGTTTCTCTTTATTCGATATTTTGCTAAGCTTTTTCAATTTATTTTGAAATGATTACTTTTTCTAATTAATTATTATTTTTTTTTTTTACTATTATAACCAGGGACAAAAACTTAAGCGTTTTGCTTTTAAATCCTTGCTGGATCAAAGGGACTCTCTTTAGTGCCTCTCTTCTCAGAGCTCATAACCTTAGATTCACCACCAGATATGTATCTAGTTGTAAGGCTAATTATATGCTATATAGCACATATAGTTAGTCTCATGGTGGCAAGAACTAAAATATCGATTTCATTTCTTATCAAATATTTTTGCAATTGTAAATGTGGATTCACAAACAATATGAAATGATGGTGACATATGAAATTATGTTGACATATTATGGAATTATGCGATTATATATTACTATGAAATTATGATAATGAACTTATTAAGCCTAACTTATGCTGCCCAAGTGCATTGACAATAAGTAAAAAAAAACCTTTGGCAAATGTAATTTGTATTTTCGAAAAGTATTTTAAAATACATTTTGCATTTTGTATCGAAAATACATATTTCTATGTATTTTGCCCAGCTCTGATTCAGGTATTATCTGATGCATATTAAACTACTCCCATGATGTTAGAGCAGAGGTGGGTGTGTTATTTGGAAACTCAGCTGTGAAACAAATGGTGCAAAGTAAATATCATCGCCAAGTCATTATACTTAAAACCTTCTGAAAAGACATGGAATGCCTTTTTCACTGACCTTTGAAACTATTTTAATCAATCATAATGATACCCTGATTCTCTAAACTTAGAATTCACTAATTAAAAAAAAAAAATCTAATTTTTTTTACAAAAAACTTTTTCAAGGTAAAAATGGTTCCATTAATACTACATGATACTCCAAAGGAAAACTATGCTGCTTAGAGAAAACGTATAAAATAAAAATTGAACTTCTGCATTCAGAGTGTGTGAATCCTATGAGTCCTTAAGCTAAATAAATCGGAAGGTAAAGATCTAGATTCATCAACTTACAGCATACAATTCCAGTTTCTTCATTTGTGAAATTGAAAAGCAAATTTTTTATTCACGTGTAAACTATACTTCTTAAGCTATGAAACCTAGCTTCGTTTGAGAACTAAAAACCTAGCTTCATTTGAGAACTAAAAACCTAGCTTTATCATTTGTGTATGACCTGGAAACCTATGTTCATCTGCCATGTGTACTAAAATTCTAATTCCATGTATGAACTAGAAAGTCAACTTCATTATTCATGAATGTGATCTGAAAACCTATCTTCTTAATTTGTGTATGAGGGTGGAAATCTAATATCATCATCCATTTATGAACTAAAAATCTTGAATTTTTGCAGTCAACTTCATTATTCATGAATGTGATCTGAAAACCTATCTTCTTAATTTGTGTATGAGGGTGGAAATCTAATATCATCATCCATTTATGAACTAAAAATCTTGAATTTTTGCAGTAAAACATGGGGAATATTAATGGTCTAAAATTAAGCAGAAAATCTCTACCTCTCCTTATAGGAAAAAACAACAACATTAAAACAAATGAACGTAAAGAACATAGAATAACTTCAAAAAAATGTATTTTCAGATCTGATACTCCAAGTCCTGATAACTTACATTAAAACATATGATAACCTTTAGGTTATTTTAGAATGTATTGCTTCCATTTTCAATTTTCGCACTTTGTTATTAGAGAGAGGCAATACCGCAAATGCCATATGTGGCACTTAGGATCAAAATTAACAAATAATTTTTAAAAAAATACACTTTTCCAACCGTTTGATAAGATGACAGAATCTGAATTTCAAGGCAATTTCATTTTCCAAGAGTGAGAAATAAAACATTTTAACAACAGTTATTTCAACACTGGCGTAAGGTTTAAAACACGACGTTTCGAGAGCCAACTGCTCCCTTTGTCAAGTGAAAGCAGACTGTCTTTTCTTTAAAAATTCTGCCTTCACTTGACAAAGAGAGCAGTTGACACTCAAAATGTCATGTTTTAAACCTTACAACAATGTTAAAATAACTGTTTTTATGCAATCTCTTGGTGAAATTTTGTATTGTTTTGTTAAAAAACTTTAATACAAAAAAAAAACGTATTTTTACTCTATCCCATAAAAAGAATGGAAGTGAATGTTGGTAAATAAATTATATCAGCTGTGCTAATATTAACTAACCCAGTACCAATAACAGCTGTAATTCCTCACCCACAAACTAATTTTATGATAGGCCTTTATCATTGAAACATTGTCAAATGTATCAAATTTAGGTCTGATGACATGTATGGGTCAGAGTCGAAATCCCGACGGTTTAAAATCGGGACAAATTAATAAATTCTTCGCAGAGAACCACCAAAACGTAGGAGGATGATGACAGTGAGATGAGAATTACGGCTGTTATGAACGATTACGATAATCGACCTGTGATGGAATACCTTCGCTTTTATTGCTCACAATGTGTCACTGTAAATATGTCATTTGAATGTATACAGAACATGTGTGCAAGTGTTTTTTTTTGTTGTTGTTGGTTTGTTTTTTTTGTTTCTTAATAAAGATAATTTCCAAAATTTTCATTTCAATATGTACTATTTAGTTAAGAATGATATTTAATTAATATTATTATGAATAATTCGGAATTATTGATTTGCCGGGATTTTGGACCATCAGGATTTTAGCTGTGGGGAATGTGTCCAGATCTCGACATGTATAACTTAGTATATTTTTTTTCACAGCATTCACTATAAATTCAACGTTGCATTGTGCATTATGTAAAGGTGGAGGTTTTTAGGGATATCTTAAAAAAAAAATACAGTATGTATACATAACATGCTAACATATGAACTTAAAAATTATTTTTAATGATTATAAAAGAAATCTTCCGATTTATAAAGATATTAGATAATCTGAAAATAAACACAAATGCTCAGTATTCAATGAATTAAGTAGCTTTATATACAGTGGAACTTGGTAAAGTGACCACTTTTTATAGGAGAGAACTGATAGAGAAGTCGTGCCTATACCAAAATCTGCCGTGTATAGCGACCACCTGTCTATGTTGACCATTGCAGTCCAGTCCCAAAGGTGGTCACTTTAAGCAAGTTCTACTATATATACATATTGCCATCAGCATCCTATATAATTCAGTGCTTAAAAAAGTACTGAAATTCTTAAGAAATTACTAAATTTATGGTTTTTTTCCTTCCTTTCATTTTTTCATACCAAATCCGGTACTGTTTATAGTGGCCTACATATTAGTAAAAATAGTGATTGGCCCCTGTCATTTCTGGCACGAGTTGAAGTCGGGACAGCTATATAAAATTTCTGCATCTATTTAAAATCTTAAAAACAACATTCCAGTGGACAGGACTCTACAACGAATATGATTCTTTTTTTTTTTTTGTCTTTTGATAAGATGGGATTAGGTTGCTTGTTCGACGACACTCTCGTTTACTGCCAAATCAGCCTCGGGGTCGATGTCAATCGTCATTGACAGTTCGCACTCTTCTCCGCCGGTAATTTCTTCTCCCATGTTCACTTGTGCGAGGTTTCTTTTAGTGAAGTGGGTCTTTAAGTGTTTGGACAAATGATCGCTGCGCATAAATCTCTTCAGACACTCTGCGCATTGAAAGCGTTTTTCACCTAGTGGAAAAAAAAGGAATAAAACATTTGAGAAAAGGGAACAAACCACTTAAAAAAAGGAATAAGGCACTTTTGATTGCAGTAAATCAAACAGCATCTGTCATCCAGCTCGCTTTATTTTACAGCAAAAGTCATGACGCGTCACAACCTATGATATTCAAAGATGGTCCTCAAAGATTTTTTTCTGTTTTACGGGGTTCCCGTGGTGAAAAAAATTCCCCCAACTTTACCAGTGACTTTTCAGGCAAAATTTCCTGACTGATATCAAACAAAACTTTGAATTAAATTTCGGTTTCAGGTGGATGAGAGGGACCAGCCTCCTATTTGTGTGAAATTTAGCAATTCAGAACAAGTGCAGGAAGTTTTACCAAACTTTTCCAGGTGTTACCAAAAAATTTTATTTTCCCCCAACTTTTAGGAACGATTTCACAAATTCCCTGACAATTCCAGATTGTGTGGCAACCCTGCTTTTACGTATTTCCACTCATGATCCTATGGCAACATTTAGTACAGCCATGATATATAAGTGAATTTGCAGCAATGAAAAAATACCTAATAAATTTCAACGCAAAGTTAAAATCTTCATGCCAGGGTTTCTCAAACCCATAATGTTAATTGAATATAACTGATGGGGAGAATTAAATAGCATGATATATGTACATTGGATAATAATTTCTGAGATTCGTGCTCATACTAGAGCTTTCTATATATAGGAGAAAAAAAAGACACCACCGACCAAGTGTCAAACCAGCAAGCCTCAGCCCGCTCAGTCATCAAGGCACCGGAGCAATGCTCCTTTTCTCCGTACATGAGGTTTTGTAAGGTATTATAACCCTCCTCTGGATTAACACAACTGCCAAATGGTCAACACACAAAGACACCAGGGCATGCTTTTTATAGCTTTTTGTGGGGAATTCTATAAACAATATCTGATGCCCATGCTTAAGCTCAAGCCTTCTCATGTATAGGAGAAAAAAGAGACACCAGCTGTGGCATAAAGTTGAAACTGTGTGCCAAAATTTCCTCAGGTATAGACCTGTAAAACATTGGGGTTAAATGAGTCACTAATAGTTCCATGAAATATGGTGACTGAAAAACACTGACTATGCTAAAATGATAGGATGAGATATACAGGGTGCGATCAATAAGTTTTCCGACTGTACCAATTAATCAGTTATCTTAAGAGGTCCAAAGGCTTAATGAGTAAACGTGCCAAGTGACAACTATACTATGAAAGTCTGAACATCTATCGCACATACACTTTCATAATCATATTTTAAAACTGTTCTTCTATCTGTTTAATAGCTAACAAAATGGAGCAAAATGTATGGTTCACATTTTATACTAAGCTTGGAAAATCAGCAAACTGAGATACTTTAAACGCTTTGTTTTGCTGGGTATGTTATCAACCAAGAACTGTATCATGCTCAGAGATGTGAGTTGGTGCAGTGTCATGATGTAGAAGTCAGTTACGGTTGTGCTACAGTTTCAGTCCTTGAGTTATAGCATGCACGATCAGTAAGGGTCATGCTGTACTGTGGCTTACAGTTTTCCAAGGAATCCAGACCTCTGAAGACCTAGGGAGCCAACCCCTTGGATTATAGTGAACGGTTAGTTGGTAAGCATTCTTTTTTGGCGCAGTTGGGAGTCAAACCTTACATAACCACACGATAAGACAAACTCATTACCACTGAACCATCGCAGGGCCACAGTTTCAGTTACTGGCACCCACGAGGATACAACGTGGCAGGCTCTATAACTGATGCCAACAATATCCCGGTTTTCATAGATGGTTCAGTAACAGTCTTCATGAATGATTTGTCAATTTTTTTTTTTCTTTTTACCGTTTCCAGGGATTGTTCTGGTGCTCAGATGCCACCAGATCTTGTCTTCAAGCAATGTTTAGTTGTCGAGAAGCATGTTTGGCGATCCATGAAACATGAGTTCTGCTCAAAATACTGTGTATGACAAATATTTTGGCTGCTGATTTCCCCAAGCTTCACAAAAATTTAATTTACGAAAGTTGCCCGCACTTGTCAGACCGAACAACTCTAACATACATTTACAAGTTCACACAACATGGCGGTATTTGACACAGTGACCTCTAATGATGCACTTACCTGTATTGGAAGATCACTAATTCGTCATTTGAGAGTCCAGAATATTTTTGATAGCACCTTATATATAACAGATACAGCGATCTTTATACACGGCTTCCTTGAAATTTGAAAATTATTTAAAGGATTCTTTCCAGATAAAATTTTAAAAAAGTGAGAGGAAGAGAGAAATGCTTTAATATATCATCCTCTATGTGATACAAAAAAATCTTGTAACTGAATTATTGGTTTTCTCCACTTTCAACAATATGCTGCAGAAAGAAAAGAGATGGTAAAATATCAACAAACCTGTATGTGTTCTACGATGGCGTTGTAACTCATCTGACCTGGTAAACCTTTTACCGCAGAACATCCATGTGCAAACGAATGGTCTTTCGCCAGTGTGCCATCGCAAATGTGCTCTGAGATGGGAGGTTTTCCCGTAAACTTTATTACATCCTGGAACGTGACAAATGTGTTGCTTTCTTTTTTCGTTACTGTTGGGTGTTGCTGTGATAATGCTAAAACAAATAAATGGATATTAACACATCTAGAGGAAATTAAAGTAATAATACATACTTGTTACATTGCAACGATCAGATAACACTTCATTTCAGAAAAATATATGATGACGATACTCGTATGTTCTCTAATCATGGTCAGTGTTCTCTAATCACACTCATCACATGTTTTCCAATTGTAACCAATGCCCTCTAATCACACTCTGATTCAGACATTCTCTAATCACATCCATTATATGCACATTACAACAATCTGATGGCAACATTTTAGTGCACAAAAATATGCACATCTTGCAAGATAGTGTGTGTTCTATGATGGAGTTGTAATTCATCTGACCTGGTAAAACTTTAACCACTGAACATTCATTCGCAAAAGAATGGTGTTTCATTTATATGCCATTGGAAATATGCTCCGAGATGGAAGGTTTTCCTGAAAACTTTATTACAGCCTGGGAAGTGACAAATCTGTTTTCTTTTGCCATCACTGTTAATTTTCGTTCTGATAATGCTGAAACGAATGAGCAAATTGCAATAAATATGGATAGAAGTGATTTAAATAACAGCTCCAAGAGGATTGATTTAAAACATAAACCTGTCTTTATAATCGTACTTAAGTACTCAGGTGACGAGTTCGTAAACCATGGATTACCAATGAGGCTTACGTTTGGGCCATAAATTCTCGAATTGCATTAATTTGGCCATGGGAAGTTGTTTTGGACCATAGTAAGTAGTGAAACCTTTTCCAATATGGTTTTAGGCTAAAACGGCAAATTTTCCAAATTTTGTTACATGATTAACTAATGTGGATGCAAATAATAGCAGCCCTATAGTTCCAGAACGGCTCATTTTCGGACATTGGTTCACTCTGCCAAAGTTGTTTCTTTTGATCTCCTTCACCTATTACACATGCTTAACAATTCCCAACTGCCTGCAGTATGGTAAAACAATCGTTTTCCATACCTTTGATGACTAAATGGCAATACTACTCAGGGCCAGGGAAGGGATTTTCCAGGGTTTGTTTTTTGTTTTTTTTTTTTCTCTGCTGCATTATTAGGTCAATCACTTAAATTATGTGTAAAAAAAAAAAAAAATTCATGTAATTGCCTACATAGCAATGATGTTAATGCAGGATTCGAAATTAGCGGATGCACAGGAAAATTTCATACATTATGCACATGAAATTTTGTCCATACACATAAATTTTTAATTTGGGTGCATGCAGTGCACCTAACTATTCAAAACCATGGCTACTTGCATTTATTTTTCAAGAACAGTGACCTATGGACTAATTTTATATAATTTTCTCAACGTATCTGTATTTGTTATTTTTTTCTTTTTTTTTACAAATGAATATTCAATTATTTTGAAAAGTTGAATTTTTTTTAGCGTACATGCTTCAACATAATTGCTGCACATTTTACCCAGTTTTAATGTTGAGGTTTACTTTCTGTTAGTTGTACAGCTAACTAGTATTTAGTGCACCTAAATCTCAAGACTTTGATGCACTTGTGCACCTGATTTAAAAAGTTAATTTGGACCCCTGTGTTAATGCAAATAATACTTTCACTCTACAGCCAAAGTGGGTGGATCCTTTGAAGACATGGGGATTTCGCCAAATATGGCTTATTTGACGTCCTTTACCACCCCTTTCAGTTTGTTCCATTAGTTCTGAATCACCCTGTATACAGCAAAACCTTGATTTTGAAGTTTTCTGAGGATCATAAAAAAAAAATCTATGATGTAGGGAATCGCACAAAGGAGAATGTCATTAGATTCAACTCATAATTCATTTAATGTTCGGGACTTCAGAAAAAAGACATTCAAAGCGGGGAAAAACATCATGTGGGAACATAAAATCATGGCTTCACTGTGTATGTCAAAGAATAAACTAAATATTTACCGTCCATCTGTGTCCCTGCAATTTGGACATGTGCATGCCACTCTTCGTAACCGACTTCGATTCGATGCAACGTCAGAATTAGAGGATTGCGATTCTGTTGATGTGGCTGTCGTAGATGTCGCTGACTGCGCTTGACCATTGTTTTGATGTTGTTGCTGCACCTGTACCTGCACTTGTTGCTGTTGCTGGTGTTGCTGTACGGAAGTTGCTGGTGCAGGTGTTGGTGCTGCAGCAACAATCTGCCATTTTGTTGGGTCATTCGGGTCAGGCTGAAGCTGTTGGGCTGCTGAAAACCAAACACCATTTCAATACAAAAAAGTTTTCACATTTAAATAACATATATATATATATGTATGGTATGATATGCATATTCTATATGTAAAAGTATGTTCTATTAAACGTGATAAATAATGCAAATTATTATTATAAATATTGATGAGCACGATTCGGCAAATTTCAGTGAACCGAACCGAACAAGACCTGCTCGCTTCAAAAGGAGAACCTTGAAATCTAAAAGGAAAAGATTTCTTACTTATCAGCTGTAAGAATCTAATCAACAGTGGTGACCGGAAGACTGGATTTGTAGAGCTCCATTTACGTGCATGAAAAATATGTTAAAATTAATTTTATCCCTTAAATACACAACGGGGAGTCACTTAAGGTAAATGACTTAAAGTGACAGCTAATTCTTAACATGTTTACATACCTTCAAACTTATTCTAATGAAAAACTAGGCATAAGCATCAGTGGTGTAGTTAAAAAAATTGTGGGCAGCAATGCAAAATTCAATATGTCCCTAAATAACGAAAATATGCATGTGCCTATGATACACATTGCCATAAGCATAATCCCAGTGTTGTCGTAGGCAAAGGGGAGGGGTCACATGGCCCCTCCCAGTTTTTTAGAACAGAAGCGAAATCGTATTTTTTCCATCCAATTTTTTTTACCCCCCCCCCCATTTGCGCTATATTTAACCCTCAAGTTACACCTATGTACATTGCTACTTCAAGGGCAAAGTACAAATACCAAAACTCGTCAGCAATCCAGCCCTAAAAACAACATTATGCCAATGCCATTTCACCCATATACACGTCAGTTCTGCATGTGTTACGTAGCTATCTACGGAAGGATAAACATGCTTTATAAGAAAAAACATTAAATATTCATAAGCACTGTAAATTGTATGATACACACAAAAATTTATATTTATTTTAGTAAAATATAAAATAAAAAATATTTTAGTAAAAATAACATTTTTATTAAAACCCAATTATATAATATATTATTTTATAGCAATTTAATAATAAAATTTAATTGTTCGTTATGTACCTGCACACAACCATGTAAAATAACGTACTTCAATTACAAATACAGTAGGACCTCCATGTATCGAAGTTAGACGGTCCATAAAATATTTGTGATATATATAAAAACAGTTTTTCTATGCAATTAATAGACTTTAAATCATGGGGTTCATCAAAACTCTTTACAAAAAAAAAACCACACGCAGCTTGCATTACAAACATGGGTGTCTAAAACAATTTTCTAAAATGAAAAATTGAAAAAAAAAAAAGGAAGTTCGATATGTTTCAGATGCTACATTTACTACACAAATGTTCTTTTTGATTGATTGATATGCTATTTTAATGTCAGTTTCAATTTATTTGATGAGTTAGACCAGCACACAACTAGATGATTACTAAACATGTCTGAGTAATACATAACCGAATGATTATATTTATAGGACGTGTCTACGTAATATATAAATGTATGATTATGTCACTCTCACACAGCTGAATGATTACTGGATATGTTGGACCCATACAGAGCCAAATCATTATAGTATGTGTCAAACTAGCACATAACAGAGCTGGGGCGATTACATTTTAGGTAAAATAAATGTTCACGAGAAGATTTCAAGTCAATGTAATCAGACGTTGCCAGACTCTTTATGCAATTTGAACTTATATGGAGGCTTAAAAAAATAAATACATATCAAAAAAGCTTGCATATATAGTCAAGCTCAGTTAAAAATGCTCCTTAAGGAACCACCAAAATTTTTATGTTATAACCAACGAATAATTATATACAAATAATGCATAAGAGAACCTCAGAATTTTGATATAATAGCCAAGTTTTCATTACAACTGAGGTTGCTATAACCAAATGTAACTGCATATGTAACTTACAGCACAATTATGCTAGATATAGATTAAAATGGATTAACTATGATTGTTCGTCATGAATCAGACAGTCCCTATCACCAGAGTTCACATTAATGGTATCCCACATTTCTATTGTCAGTAAATTGAAATGCAGTAACAAATTGCAAAAAAAATTATACAACTGGTTCATAAAGAGCTTGACTGCCTCCTTCAATATATAACAAAGAAAATTAACAAACTGTTTTTTATTTTTAAAAGCATTTTAACAACCATTTTGTGCAGAACAGCTCCTGTGGTTTCCATAGTAATATGTATCTACATGCGGTGTGTCTTTTTTTTTTTTTTTTTCATAATTCACATTAAATATTTGGGCCTACACACAGGATTTAAAAAAGGTTGAAACTGCAAAACACGCAACCCACTTCTTCGTCTATCCTCTTGAAATCATAGGAAATTGCACTAGATCGCATTGTGACATCACATACTATCACGTGACATACATCTGTATGATGCGGTGAAAACTGGTGTGAGACGCCATTTTATTTTTACTTCACGTTTGTAGTGAGCATCTGAATATTTTCAGTTTTTATTGATTACGTCTTTTTTTATAGATTGAGTGGGCTATGAAAAAGGGTTTAATTGTGTGTGCATATGAGTGTCCGAAGAGGAAGAAAATGGTGATTTCATGTGTGAGACATAGTGTAGAAGATGATTCTCAATGGTGTTATAGGGAATGTGGTAGGGTTTTTTAGGTTTAGAGGAAGGAGGAGGAATAATGGAAAGGGGGGAGAGGAGGATCAGGATGCATGAAAAAAAATGAGAAGGGGAGAGGAGGAAGAAATTAACGAAAAGCAGGGTAGGAAGAGAATGATTCACAGAAATTAGAGGATGATGAGGATTCATGAAAAGTAGGGGGGGGAGGAAGATTCACGAAAAATAGGGAGGAGGAGGAGGAAGCAGAATAGCGAAAAGTACTGGAGGGAAGAAGGGGGATTGATGAAAAGTATGCGAGGGAAGGAGGAAGATTACCAAAAACATCATAAAAAACATGGCGGTTAGGGACTTTGCTGATGCCAGAAACATCCGATCGCATGAAATAAGTATTTATTTTTTAAGAATTAGGAGGAGGAAAAAGCACACGAGAACGGGGTAAGCAACATGGCGGCTGACTGTGCCAATAACCAGTGTTGCCAGTACTAATTGCCAGTTTTCGAAACACGAATTAGAATCGAGTGGGTTGCGTATTCTGCAGTAGCGCCTACAAAAGAAAGAAAAAAAAAAGCGAGGTGATGAAAACAGAAGGATTAATAGAAACAAGGCTTTCTCTCACAAGAATTATATATTGTTCAAATGGGAGAGGAGCATTAACCCCTAACCTCCCCCACTTATGCACAGCCTTGAATAAATTATTATTATTAAAAGTAGGATAGGCACAGACAAAGAAGAAACGTGATATAACGATCCTACATTTGTAAGTATTATTTCACTTAATGTATTTTGAAAATTTTGTAGAAATTGTTTTGATGTCCAAATTAAACTTGGTCATGTTAATTTTTAAAAAATAAACCCTCTTGTGATGGGCAAATTTCCTATAAAGGATCATTATTAGGTGACAACTATCGACTTATATAACAGATCTGTGGAAATGGAGACAACAAAGAAAAGACATACTTATTATCTGTGTTCCACTAATTGGATGAACAGCTTGAATTGGACTCAGAGGTGAGAGCTGTTGTGCTTGGTTGGAAGCCGCTATGCTATTGGCTGCAATTACGTTTGGTCCCAACCCTAAGCTCTGCAAAGTCGTTGCATTTGCAAGGATTTGCTGGGCCTGTCCACCCTGGACCTGGACTCCTTGGAGACCAGCTACTGGCAGTCCTTGGACCTGAATAACGTTTGGTCCTCGAAGACCTGTCAGTCCTTGAACGCTAATAGCTGATGCAGGAAACCATGCTGTTCCACCACCTCCTGCTAGAATTTGGCTGACCTGGCCTTGCACAACTTGACCATTGGGGAGTTGAAAATTTGTTACGGCAATCTGTTGGCCATTTTGTGCTGGTTGTGCTGCACTTGTTGCCACCACCTGACCTTGGTTGCTGTTAACAGATTCTGAAGATGATGTGGCAGATCCACCACTTGTTGTCGTCCATGTTGTCGAAGTAACTGCTTGGGATGCGGCTTGTGACATGTGAACAGGTGCAGCCACCTGAAGTTGTTGAACTTGGCCTTGGTTTTGTCCTGTTAACTAATATATAAAATATGTAATCAGTTTGACATATAACAAATCATAATAATGAAAGTTTAAAAAAAAGCAACAATAACCCCAATTTAGAAAACACATATTACTCACATTCTTCTTTCAAAAATGTTAGAAAATTACCTATCCAAACTTTGTGCAACACATTAGTACCAGGGCTCGAAATTAGTGGTCATTAGTCATATTTTGCACCTATAAATTTTGTTTTGACGACCAAGATTTTAGACCTTGTCGTTATTTTTGGCACCTAACTTTATTTTTATTGTTTATATAATGCAAATTTCGATTGCTCAATCCTTTATTTTTCCTTTTGCCAATCTCACCGACGCACGTTGCAAGATCAGAACTTATATATTGAAACAAATCACTTCGCGATGTACTGCGTCAGGACCGGATTATTTCATAAACAAAAACGTAGATGTCTAAAACCAGCTTTTTGAGGAGCCTGGCATTATAATCTCGGAACGCCACTTTGAATTCATCAAGAATAAGTAATGTCGAATCTGTATTGAGTATTTATTTACTGTTAACTATTCCAAATGAAAATAGAAAAAGATCAATTTCAGTATTTCGACAAGTAAAAAATCAATTACCAAATTCCGCAAGTCTGTCAAAATTAAGTTATCCAGCTGTATTGTGCATAGAAAACAATATAGATTTTATTAATTCTATAAAAAAAAATTGATAATTTTGCTGAAGAAAGAGCAAAGAAAAAGAGAAATTTTTAATATAAATTTTATGATCTTGATATTATAAATGAAATTTTTATTAGTCTACTTTTTAAATTTTTGGAAGTTTATGAGTATTTTGGTTTAAGTTAATCTTAATTTTTCCTCTATTATCTCAAAATAAATAATTACGTAATTTATAATAAAAGGGGCCGGGGATGAAATTTTTTCAAGGGCCTCAAAAAGCCTTAACCAGCCCTGCGTCGTAGTTAAATTTTATTAACGTTGTTAATGACTAAAAAATTTAAGAAATTTCAACTGTGAGACTTTTGTGTTTGTTTACTAGTAAGCTTGTTTTATTTAGAATATAAGATTTTAAAATGTCTTTTGAAATTAGCCAATCATTACAATATAACTTGGAAAAACTGCCAATTTTGTAAACTTTGTCCTTAATGCGACATAAAAACCGTAAATAAATTTGGGGTCTGATCAAAAAACTCAGCTTCTTTGGTGAACAAACCGGAAACCTGAATTTCTCCTAAGCTTTAAAAAATTAGGATGGCTTAATGCATAAATGGCTAATTCCTAAAAGTGAGTGGTGCAACTGAAATGCTATTTGCTCTTTTTTGATCATTAATAACTTTTTTATATGCATTTTTGAGAATTTTCTCTCTCAAACTTTTTGCTTAGAATTTTGCAAGATTGAATGGTCGATTCTGGACACCCCGTATATGTGTATGTATATATATATATATATATATATATACACATATA
>QLNU02015270.1:67157799-67172833 GCA_006491805.2 Dysdera silvatica
GTCAGGTTGATAGGGGTTGTAAATTTCCACTGCAATAAAATTTTGTGTATACATATATGGAGTTGTAGCTTTGTAATTTCCTCAATCATAAGCTTGTAACCCTCTCTAAATTTTCTACGTCAACCTATGCGCAGTTGTAAGTTCTCCAGTATAGTAACGTTTTCAGAGCATGCAGTCAGATAGTGGGGAAGATGTTCATATCAGCATATTTAGAATAGAATTTGATGAGTCCTAAGATGAATTTTTTTTAAATCACTGTTGCACTACAAATCAATAAAACTACACCTAGTGCCCATATACGCTAGAAAATTAAATCAAAATATGATTGAGGGGTAACCTTGTGTTACTTTAGTCCTATAGTGTTTTAAGATATTTCTTATGAAATATGAAAATGACGACAGAATAAAATACATAGATTTCAGATTCAAAGGGAGCAGGGATGTTATTTTTGTGTGAAACAATTTGTAATTTTCTGTGAGCCGGTGGAGCCACATAAAACATGTCGGAGGGCCGTGGGTTGAAGACAGCTGGCTTATGATGCATGCGCAATAAAGGCCATCCTGCATCAAACGAGATGTACAACTAGGGATTAACCTATAGCTAGCCTTTTTGCCAAATGTCAATGTTACTAAAATTTGACTAGAAAAACTGCAGGAACAGTGCATATCACTTCCTTGTCACCACGGATATTGCCAAAACTCATACCATACTCTTAGAATCGGTCCGAGAATTGTACGTTGGGCAGGCCGTTCTGCACACGAGCTTATCGCAAATTACATATAACATCGCTTATTTTTTAGAACATTGCCAGAAAGAACATCGGACATTGGGACACAAGCATCAGATAATACCTGAATCAGTGGATGCCTAGTGGGCTCCCCACCCGAACAAAAAGCGTTAGACTCTGGATCAGTTGCCCACGAATATTAAAAGGTGGAATATAATATATATATGGTATCCATTTAAAAATGCTAATCCATCATGGCACAGGAAATAAAGCGAACATGTAAAATGGCAATTCATGATGAAGTAATCTGAGAAAAAAGTAAAATGATTCATGTAAAAAAAAAAGGTCATATTGGAGGGGAACCCCATCCCACAGATGACGAAACGTAATATTTTTTTAGGAAACAGTAGAATACAAATATATTGTCTGTTTGTGCAAACGGTGTTCCACAAATACATGCAAAACGGCAATTCGTGATGACGTAATCCGAGAAAGAAGTTGTTAGCATGATTAGCCGAAGAGATTAAGTGAGTAATATGCACTGATCCCAAAACTGCTGAGCAATTTAAGGGAAAGCTCCAAATAATTAGGACAGAGGGGAAGGAATTTCATTTTAAGGCTGCATATCTTGAATGTTGTATTTTTCTGATTCGGCTGCAACGTCTAATTGCAAGTTAGCGGAAAAACTACAAAAATTTCTTTGGCAGGTTACTCCCTATGTACAACTAATTGAGATTACAAATAATAGCATGTTCAACTATTGTGCTGACTCTATTTTGATGATATAAATCATAATCAACCTTGAGCATAAGGCTGTTACGATTATAATCAATATAAAGCAAAACTAATGATAATATTTGTCAATAGTTCTATAAATATCAACCCTTCGACTACCAGACTTGTGCAACTAATATCACCACAAAAAATCGTTTTTATCACCTAATTGTTATTCATGCATACTTGAATATTAAAAAAATTACAGCATACTTTTTGGTTTTTTTTGTATCTAATAAATATTCTATTGGTTGGAAATACTTGTATCATGATTATGAATTCAACACATATTCACCAATCATTATAATAGCATCAGCACCGACGGCATGAAAATATTATTGGGGACAATATACCAGTAGAAGGCATTTTGTTTGAAATTGGAGGGTGATATGGAACCCTAATACCAACATTGGGGAGATGGGTCCCCCCCCTGTCCCTCCCCAGCTAACGGCACCTGTAATTATAAGTACAGTAAACTGAACTAAATCAGTATGGTAGCAAAAGATATAACTAGAAATTAAAACAGTAAACTTACTGTAGAATGGGGTAACATTGGCATGCGGGGTAACATTGGCAGATTTCTATAAAAACGTTTCATCGATTATCTTCACACCCAACCATGCGATTTTGTTGAATAAAAAAATTACTATGTGTAAGTGCAATAAATATTGTACTAGGATTTTTACTTTAATCCACCTAGGTTTAGGTAGTGGTAGCAAAAAAAAAAATCAAAAGTGTATGCACAAAAAAGAGCATTTTTTAAGCGCCCAAAAAATCCATGTCCCGCAAACAAACAATTCAAACAAGGGAACTTATTTTGCCAATATGTGACAGTTTAACAATGCATAGCACCTTTGCTATGTATTTTAAAAATATACGTTCATAACTTTTCTGTAAAATAATATTTGATGAAAAGTCCCCTGTTTCAAGTCTAAATCAAGGTAACTTTGGCAGCCAATAAAATGCTACAAAAAGCAGAGAAAATTTCTGGTAAAAAAACTTACGTTAACTTATACAGAATCCCAATTACAAGAGGCAATGGACAAAGTCAAGTTTGTTGAACTTAGCGGTAGTGCTGCTTCTTGAAATTACAATGTCCCACATGGCATCATACAAAATGAGTTGAAAGGTTGTCACACTGGAAAGGTTAGTGCTCCGATTATTCTCTCTGAATTTGCAGAGAATGATTTTCAACCCATATATACAATCGTTATTAGCTGCTCCTCAATTCAAAACTGCAAATTTTACAACATTTGCTACTGGCAATGTTAATACCGCTGTTCCAGTTTCACCTTCTTTGCTGAGTTATGACCTGGATGCAATTGCTAAATTTGCCAGCAATAAAAATTGTATGTTTTTACGTTTGTGTAATTCAAGCTTTGAAACACAATGAACAAATTCTGGTAGAAGTACTAGCATTACAATCTGTTGATAAAAAATCTAAAAATGTTTTCCGTCCCAGGGCCAATGAGGTATCATATAATGACATTGTAGAAATATTGGTGAAACTACAGATGAATTCCCTGTTTTATCGCCAACTCGTCACCAAAACTGTTACTATTCACTTAAAACGGAGGAAAATTTTTGGGAAGTGCATGACACGTACGCATGTGCCAGGTAGTTGTATTGTAGCATGTAAGAGTGTGTTCAGTCATTTTGCAGTGGTCTTTCCTTTTGATAGTAATTTGTTGAGTTGCAGCGCTAGGATGTGTGGTTTAATTTTTTTTTTCACGGATTGGAATTAAAAGGAAAAAGTTCATGATTGATTGTTGCGTAAAAGGTCTGCTATCATCTGAGTATGTGTCCGAAATGCAACGAATGCATGAAGCTGGTGGAGAAGGTAAGTGTGGACGATGATTATGTGTGGCGTTATAGGAAATATGGAGAGAAAGTTCATGACTACATAGTCAGTACGAAAGGGGTCGTAGTTTGAAGAAAACAAACTAAGTTTAACTGATATTTTGTGTTTTACTTTTTTATGGGTGTACAAGGCAATGACAGATTTGATATGAATGGAGTTGGGTCTAAGAAATGAATCTACCTTAGTTGATTAGCATATGTGGAGGGGTGGAGAGGGGCAGCAATAAATGTTTTTTTATGGTGGTGAAAGAGAGAAGTGTGAGTGTGTTAATGCCCGAAATTTCAGCAAATGTTCTCCGTGGGACTACCATAGTGTCAGACTGCTAGAAATCGTACAGAGGTCTCTCTTCGGAAGGCTTCGTACATTATACAGTAAACCATAGTCTGTCATTCAAAGACCCGGAAACAGGGCAACACACAAATACTATCGAAGGAACGTGGAGTCAGATCAAGCAAGATTTCCACCTGCAACACCACCATAATGTCAGGGATGAAAATCTGTTTGACTCGTACTTCTCAAGAGTATATGTGGAGGCGACGCCATAAAGACAAAATCAAAAGTATGTTCCCAGCATTTCTGAAAGCCATAAAAGCAATTTATCCTCCACAAAACTTGGACGCCTAAACACAAAATTGTATGTTTTTTTATTTAACGAGTAAGAGGAGGTAAAACTCAGTAAAATAAACACGGTGGCTAGAAAGCGAGCGAGCGAGTGTGTGATGATGTAATCCAGGCAGGAGGTTGCCGTGAAAGAATTACCACGCCTTGGCGACAAATCGCACAGGGGACACACATGTAGTAGAGCCGAAATATTGCCTTATCCAAAATTAATTTGTCATGATGATCGTGTGAAATGAGTTATCTTTTCATTTGCTCAGTGAGTCTGTCATTGTAACCACGGTTTGAATTAACATACCACTGTTGGTTATTTTAAATTTTTCATAATGTCATGATGTGGTGGTCTAACTCGTGGAAAAGTTGGCTTTAGCTTAGACATTGTTACTATACATTGTTTAATTTTTTTCTCTAATTGCCTTATTTATGTACCATTTTTTGTTTCCTTACATGTTATTACATAGTACCAACTTAGAAGATGTTAGATTAAATTTCTTTTTCTGTATTATGAACGTTTTTCTTACCGTACTACTACATTTGTCAACATGAACTACAAGTCGTTTTATTTTAGTAGTAAAATATTCCTTTAAATAAAATCGTTCTTATTAATGTACAACGCATATCATCCAATCATCATAGACAACATACCTATTAATTTATTTGTAAATATGCGCAGCATAAACAGAAAAAAGATCACATATTTTGAATGCCTGAACCTAGAAATGTCAAATTTGGACCAAAAAGTTCATCTTTGAAAGCTGCATCTGTTTATGGAATAAAAATACGGAGTGCCAAAGTTATTCCAAACCCACTTTAACTTTGGCACGTCACTTTTTTACTTTTTTATTACAGAAAAAACACCAAAGGGTTTTTTATCACACTCTATCATATACTACACAACACGACTGAAATAATGCAGCAATTTTAAACTCCTTGAAAGCAACTGTTTAGTTGTAATAATCAAATGAAGAAAAAACTGCCAATGTTATCTCATTCTACGATAATGCACAATTCCCACCGAATTCCTTGTTCAAAATAGAAGGTAGTGAATCACTGTTGTTATCGATTGGACAAAATAGAATTTAAAAGAGTTAATAAATACGTGCTATTGAACTTTATCGCTGCCCGGGAAGGGGGAACAGATCAAGCAAATACATGAAGCAATTAAAATGGATAACCATGGGACGAGCAAATCCTGCTCATAATAGCCATGGAAATCATGGGATAAGCAGTCGAAGGGTTAATTCAAATATTAAATGATGACACACAAACTGGTAAAAAATAATTATAATAATAAAGAAACACTTACTTGTGTGGCAATTGGACCCATCTGTGCTAGCTGAGACAACATGTGGGCTGGCACATTGAGTGTAATAGGCTGACCTTGTCCAGAAAGGATATTTCCTGCAGAGACCCCTTGCATGGTCTGTAATGGTATGTGAACAGTCTGCAATACAGTCTGACCTCCAGCAGTTGATATAGGCACTTGAACGGGTATTGTCTGTTGTATGGGAGCAATAGGTAACTGCAATGTCTGAAGAACATTTCCTTGCCGTATGGTAACATTTTGCCCATTGATCTGGGCTACGGCCAGATTAGTACCACCTGCCATACCATGAAGTACCGCAGCAGCCTGGTGGGCATTGTTTTGGACGGAAGTGGGTACTTGTACACCTTGTGCTGCTCGAAGGAAAGTCTGGCCCCCAGCTGCCCCAGTGGGAGCCAAAATGGTGGCAGCTTGATTGCCAGATATTTGAAAAGTTTGTTGAACTGCGGGAATGTATATCGCTTCCTGGCCATCAATTGAAATGTTCTGTATTTGTTGGGCAGGGATGACATTGTAGGTGATGTTGCCACCTGGTCCAGCAACAATCTGGGCTGCACCTTGGGCACTTGCTGCAGCTTGGAAAACTTGGCCATTGACTGTAGTTTGTTGCTGTTGTTGCTGCTGCTGCTGTTGTTGTTGTTGGGCTGCTTGTTGCTGCTGCTGTTGAGTCTGATGTTTACCGAGGGCGGCAACATTGCCCGTGTGGACATTTGTGCCGCCCGCGGTCGCGCCCTGTTGGGCCGTGACCTGCGTCACCAAAGTGCCGTCGGGATTCAGTTGGACTTGTTGGGGTTGGACCTGAACCAACTGCTGACCTCCGTCCGGAGATGGCTGCAAGTGGACTGTGCTGACGTGGACCTTGACGGGCGAAGCTTGCTGCTGCTGTTGCTGCTGGTGCACGATGGTCAAGGCTCCGGCCTCTTCGGACGTGATGGTCGGTGGAGAACCGATCTTGCTGCAGGTAGCGGCCAGCAAAGCCAGCGGTGACGGCTGGATGTTGTCCTGCGAATAGGCGGGGTCACCGCAAGAAAGGGGTGTGAAAATGGGACGACCTCAAACTATCGCCATCTTGGCAGCGCGGAAAAACAGGGAGGAGCAACGCCTAGGGGGGAAAGGCTCGACTTACCTGTGAGTTGTTTGATGGAACGATGTAATCTTCTTGCTGTTTTCTTACTGAAGCACTGGTCATCGCATTCAAAACATCGGAAAGTTCGATGAACGCTCGATCCGCTAAAGCACGGCGAGCACACTGCAACTATGGCGTCTGTTTTCGCGATGAAGCGGAAGGATTCCTGTCGAATTACGTGTCGCTGCTGGTAATTCGCCCCGTAGCCTTGCGCGACAGATATAGTGCGCTTCAAAAATTTTAATTCAAAATACAAACGCAAGTCACGTTCGGTTTTGGCTCATGTTTTATAAAATAACACGTGTTAATATTTTGTATTAAGGCATCATGTTAAGATTTAAATTTGAATACAATTTCGAGGTCGATCGTGGGAATTTTCAGGGAGGTACGTGTAAAACTGCGGGGACCGCCGCTGCAGTAGGCGTGACGGGCAGGCGGGTCACAAAGAATTCAGCACCACAAACAAAGTCGCCCCACCCTAGCAAACGGAAACCTAAAAAATGTTCACCTGCTCCTTGTTGTTCTCACAACGTCCACAAAAAGTTTTTAACTTAGTAATAAGGTTTCAATCAAAATATTTTGTCCTGAAAATAACCCAAATTTCAATGAAAAATCGACCCCTTAAATTTTTTTAAACTGAATCAACTACTGACGTACCTGATCGTTAGCGCTCAAACTGGTTAGTCGTTACGAAAGAAAAAAGGTTATTGTTATATAAATGTTTTCGTTGCTATTGTTTGTCCCGTGTCCACTTAAGCGGAAGGGGAGGCCTTTGTAGACGCGAATAACTGTCTCCTGAGTTTTACGAATTTTAAACTAGATTTCTTATCGTATGAACAAACCGGTTTTGTAATGGTAGAAAGCGGACATCAAGCTGGTAATTTCAGCGCAGTAAATTTTAATCTCACTTTTGAACGATGAAGTTTCTTTAAAAAAAAAGTGTAAAATCAATAAACGGGGATTACGATTTATAGCATCTGTAAATAACTTTATTTTATAAGCTAAAATAACTGCACAATGCACTGAATACCAACTTCTAAATTAAAAATAAAACAGTTATGCCTTTCGATTTTTTGTTTCTGATTTTCGATAATTTATTTACCTGTAAATCACGTCATATAACTTCCATGAGGGACGTTTTTGCCTATTGTTTTCGTTGACGCGTGACCTTGTTTTTTGCAATTAGCGAACGACCCCCTGCAAAATCACTTTGCTATCCAGAACGTGCATTTCCTTTGCGTTGGTAATTTTGCAGTCTGTTTTACCATTTATTCAACAGGGCCGGGTCACAAATTAATACTGTGAAAAAATATACGAATGGCTTTATTCATATCTTGCTTTTTCATTGAATAATACCGAAATTTAAGCTCGATCACTCTACATCCCTCTGCTCTTGCTACTTTTTCCCTGCCCCCTAGACTTTTTCTTCTTCTTCTTCTTCCTCAAATTATTTTAGAGGACAGGACGATTTACAATTTTTTAACCCCTAGCAATAAAAACTATCCAATCTGGTTCGGTTGTTGTTCGGGGCAGGGCTATTTTTATCAAATGGTATTTTGGGGGGTACGTCCTTCTTTCTGGGGCACTTTCTTCTGGAAAGGAACCACCCACTCACAGGAAAAGGGCGGGTAATCATCACCACCACCCTCCCCTTAAGGGAAACATGCGACTGTCGTTTGGTTCACAGCCTGCGATAAACTATCCTCACCCTCCAATTATTGGCAACTTGGGTCCGACCCCTTCTGCTGTGTCACGCTGTGTCACGTGATCGCGGAGTAAGCGCGGCTTTCATGAACAGGACAAAGAGAGCAGAAGTACAATTACGGATCTGATAATAGTGTCAAACGCAGCGTTAGTGCGCTTCGCATCACGTACTATGGACTGCATTTCCTCCAAACCATTGCGTTTCTCCTTTTTGGGCGTAATTTTATATTAATTGAAAAATATCGTTTTGCGTTGGGGATTTTTTTTTTCCCTTTTTGAAAGGAAATACGGTGCGATAACCATGTCTTCAGAACTATTAACCATCCGAGGTAGTTGCACACCCACTGGCAGACGAAATGAAAATAGACATTCGCCTCCGTATTTCTGTTTTGGCTCTATTATCAAATATTTGTTCAACATGTGATTTTTATTTAAAAAATCAGATGGTGCACTAGTCTTTTAAAATAAAAAACTGAAGGTAATTCAACATTATGCCTCAATAGATTCTATTTAAAAGAATAGTAATATATTTTGATATCCAATGTGGGGCTTTAGCCCCTCCCGTTTCAACGCCACTGGGCGAGTTGCCAAAAGCTAAAAGCATATTTTTTTTTCCATAAAACCCAAACTTAAAAATATGCACGAAGGCGCTAAACAGATTTCTGAATAGGTACAAAAGGGCACATGCTCATGTTCTTAGGGTGCGGCCAGGGTCGCATTTAGAAGCTCAGCGCCTATAGATTTGCTGTCGGCGCTCGCCAACAATTCCATCCCTTCCTGTTCCCTCCTTCTCCACCCCTCTGTCCATAAATTAAAAATAAAACTTAACTAAATGAAGCTTAATTAATGAATCAACAATTTATTACAGTGAAATACTACTTACTGGATGCTACAAGCGCGGTACAAAAAATTGCAAATGAGAAAGACGTTTTAAATTATTTTTAGATTTCTTTCGCTGGCATTAAACATATTATTAGAACAGTGAAAAGAGGTATGTTCAAGTATTACGTAAGCACCTTGTGGGAGGGGTGTCGCTATACTTATTTTCCTATGTTAGCCAATGTTAAATTTTGCTTTCTGAGGTGGGGGTGAAATGGCCAAAATATTGCTTACGTAATACTTGAAACCTCCCAAAGGATTAATTCATGAAACAATATATGCTGTGCATATGTCCTTCATTTCGCTCTTGGCTTTTTAAGTTTTTAACTAATTATTATTATTTAAAAAAAATATATATATATATTGCGCCTTTAAAAATTTTGCGCTCTAGGCACGGTCCTAGTCGGCCTAATGCATAATACGGCCCTTGGTGCGGCAGTTGTTAGAGGGGAGAGGAGATTAATAACCTGAAATGAATCATTAATTATTTATTAATCATTAAGTAATTGATCATTGAGTAATTAATCATTATCATCATATTGGTCATTATCATCATATCATTATTTTAATCATTCATCATTAGTAATTAATCATTAATTAATTATTAGTTATACGAAATGGTAATTTGAATAACTATGTAAAAAAGCCAGCTTCACATATTAAAACTTAAGAGTACGATATGGGTAATTTTATTTTCCCTAAAATTATTGTTTTCTTTGTAAGGGTGGACAGGGTTGGCTATACAGTTTGTACATAGACATGGAAATAACCTAAATCCGTCACTGGGACAAAAATAATTTTTAAACCCACTGTGCAAGAAAAGCTTCATCCGACTCTTTGATAAACTTTGTATTTCAAATAAGATAAGCCAGCGTTTAAAATGCGAATTACTTCAAATCAGTGGCATAGAAAAGGGAGAGGCTCAGTTGGCTCAGCCGTCTCGTCGAATAAAACACATTGTTATCTTTAACGCCGAAATACTTTTCCTGGTTCGGAGGTATAGTTAAGCCCTGGATTCCATCCCTGTTAATCCGCAATGAAGGCTTAATACCTACAAATTAATGAACGTTAACCATAAATGAAGGAATGGGGTATGCAAGGGTGGCCGCCGGAGGCGGCCCTGTAATCCCAGAACATTAACCATGAATACGGCAAAAACGTGAATATCGACCACTGGCGGATCTGGAAAATATATTCGGTGTGATGGGGAGGGGGTGCAAAGATTGAAAACTAACGTATAATTCGTTCACGAAAAGTAGTCCGACGGTACCGTTAGAAATAACGGGAGTTGACATCACAAACGGCCTAGCCGATTACAGTAGAGGGGAGGACGTCATTTCAAAGCTGTTTTTTGGTGCAGACAAACATTCGCTGAAAACCAGTTCTGAAATGACGTCCTCCCCTCTGCTGTAATCGGCTAGGCCGTTTGTGACGTCAGCTCCCGTTAATTCTAACGGTACCATCGGACTACTTTTCGTGAATGGACTATAGAATAGCTAATAGAATAACTATAGAACTGTACTAGACCTATGATAAGTGTAAGTTTGTTACGCTCTGGGAAGGCGCCCTCTGGATCCACTCTTGACGGCGTCAGACAATCTTCTTTCATGGACATTACTGGAATTGCAAATGAGCAAAAATAGTTTATTGCACTTTTATCTACTCACTCCGTCCCCACTTTGCCGCTCTCATTTGTGTTATGCCATTCATAAAATTCAAATAAATCATCAAGTAAATCATTTGACTGATGTATCTGGCACTTACCAGTTTTTTCTACAGCCCCGTAATTCGGAGTTTAATTCCTTGGACAAATCTGATTCTGATTGCTTGAAAACTGTAGGTCCCTTCTTACAAAAAAACTCCTGATCGGGGACGTATGGTTCGGAAAGTCAAAACAGCTCCTCTGAGGCATAACCACGGGCGCCAAGCATGTGGAGGACAAGGGACCCGCCCCCAATGTTGGCATTTAGGATTGCATATTCCCCTTCAATTTCAAAACAAAATACCTTTAAAGGTATATTGTCCCCCCCACATTTTCATGTGCCGTCGGCACCAATGGGCAAACAAAGCACCTACGTCCGTGTATAAAGTTCAAAACTTACGGGGAAAAAGCACCTCCAGAGGGTATTTTTGGATCCACCCTCAGGTGGGGGGTCGACGAGTAAAGAAGGTTTGATAGAAATGAAACTTACTTTCATAAGGAATGGTTAAAAATATATTTGAATGGGGGACAGTTCAACCCCCAGATCCCTTCCCCTGTGCACTGCCTTGCAGTGGCGGCTCCAGGCCCGGGCAAACACCCATGGCTCCGTAAGTCGCGGGGCCCGGCGCCGGCCCTTTTATTATCGATGCACTTGCAATGTAAAATGTTTGTCATTACATTGTAGACCCCTATTCATTATAAAACGTAAACGTAATTTATTCGAATTTCAATAACGCTAAAATGATATTTATTGTTCTTACAATTCATTTGTTATACTTTTATCAAATTAAGATTATTGTTATTAACAACGGATCAGAAGAAGACAAAACTATTTACCATCTCCCATCAAATGGCTTAAAAACCTTGTTTTAAAAAGTTAATTTTTCAAATTTTTCGCGGGTGTGCCCCAAACCCCCCCCTTTTCTCTGTGGTCTAATCTCATGAAGCTTTTGCGGTGGACGTCTTTGCGGAGGATGGGAATCTTGTCGCTTTTGCGGGGTCCGCTTATCTTGATTAAAATTAGTCTCCCTCCAGGCTAAGATCATCCCGGTTTCAGCCATATCCCTCTTTTTCCTTTCAGGGGCTGTGTACAAATTTACTATTGGGCTCCATTAACAGTAAAATTTCTATTACCACAATATAAGAGTAATTCGCTCTCATACAAAATTTGCAAGTTCCCTTCTCTCCTTTATAACACATCGTTACAAAACTTTGCGATTTAAAATAAAAATGATGCATTTAATTTTCTTAATACTGAGAAAATATTTATGTTCTTAAAAATATATGAAAAAGATAACATTAAAATTTATTTTATACATGTATGAAATAGAAAGCACATAACTTTAAAAATAAAATATAGAAAATAAATGAAGATATGTATAAAAACACACAACACATGGAGTTAGGAGAATTGGTCAAAAAGTGACTTTTAACGCCAGTAACGATAGAAACGGAGGAAAAGTATATCTCTGCGATAGCAATATTAACAAAGTAGAGAATTTTATCATTAGTACTTTCTCAGAATCAAACTCTCGAAGAACAGTGGTATACTCCTTTCCTGTAAATGAGAAAGCTCGACCAGTCATATATTGTCAGATTCTTGTAGCGTCTGTGATCTTATCATTTAATTATCACTCATTTGTATATTATCATTGAAATGTTATAAGGTTTTCAGTTTTAAGGTTTCGGTATTTGGGGAAATTTTGAAAAAATTCATCTAAAAATTTTGGAGATGTTACAGAATTTTGTTAAAGGTAATAAGCAAAATTTACGAATATTGTATTGGGATTATTAGGGGGGAAAGGACTAGGAACCTGTGGGTATTATTAACGATTATTGTATACCCCGAACAAAATGTGCGAAAAAATAATTAGACAGAAATATATAGAAATAATAGAAATCATAGAAATAGGAAAGAAAGGTTAAGGGAGGAAATTATACCTATCCAAATTTTAAACTTCAAAAAAGAAGGGACCATGTCGATTACATAGGACCACGGGCGCCGTTGGAGGGGGGACAGGGGGCCTGTCCCCCCAATGTTTTCATGCCGTCGGCGCCGATGCATAGGACCAAATCTGGAACTTACCAGAAGTGAAACAGAAAATAAGCGGCTTTAAAATATTCAAGAAAATGATAAAAGAGCGAATAACAGAAAAGATAATAAAAAGTTTAGTGTCTGTGATCACGTGAGGGTCCCGATTATACAAAATAGTATTTACTTGAGGTTCATTTTATGATATACGCTCATTACATCTAATCGTACGCTAATGTAAAATATAGTAAAACCTTTCTTAAGACCCCGGTTTACCGAAATGAATTTTTCCTCATAGACTCAATGCTAAATTTATATATATATGTATACTATCAGAAACTATTCTCCCTCTAGAAGTGAGAAGAATTTGGAGAATTTCACTTCTTGTCTTCTGACCTTCAATATGGTTAATTTAACTATGACCATCTTTCACAAAACTGTTGCGTTATAAAAAAAATCTTAATTTAAATCAAATGTAAGCTTTAGAATTCTCCTTTCTTGGCGTTTCAGGCTTTTAACCCGTTTCCAATGGAAGCTACCATCAAAATTCTCACACAAAAATTCTCCCTCTTCAGTGAGAATTGTTATTCAACTAATCCAGGTATATCACCTTCAGATAGTACACGCATATGCACCGACATCAAGCCATACTGACGAAGAAGCCGAAGAATTTTATGAAGATATCAAACAATTACATACCAAAGGGGAAACAAAAATACCAAGCTTTTCTTGGGAGTATTGTGACGCAAGAATCGGACAACAGAAACAAGAAGAGACAGCAGTTGGTAAATGCGGATACGGGGAAAGGAATGAACTTGACGATCAACCTATAGAATTTGCAGAAGCTGAAAACCTTAGCATTATGAATTCGTTTTTTAAGAAGAAACTACAAAAAAAATGGTCCCGAAAACAACACAATGGAGGGACCAGGGAAATTGATTATATCTTCGCAAACAAGAAATTGGTTATTGAAGATTGCGGCGTACAATTCAATGCCGGAAATTATCATCGAATGGTGATACGTAAAATATATTTCAATCCTAAATTAGAGAAAGACAGTAGCTCATCACAAAACAAATAGGTAAGGGGGTGAATTTAAAGAAACTGAAAGAAAAAGACCGAAGCATTGAATCTGGAATTGCTTTTCTGTACTGGAAGGAATTGTTGGTTAGTTGGTGGTACGTTTATGGCGCAAGGACAACAAGGATCATTCTGCTCCAGATAAGGTAGGACTGTACATACAGTTTTAAGGAAACATGGAGGGACTTGTTGAAGAAGTTGATATCTCAGAAGCAAATGAAAACATTATTAAGACAATAATTGAAACTGCTGGGAAATTGATGGCTTAACATATAAAAAGCAGAAAAGCAAATTATTTGAAAAGACGGAATGGCTTATGAAAGGGCGAAGAGATCTGAAGGTGGGCAATCAGAACGCCACTTCCGGGTTAAGTATATAAAAGTTCGTAAAATTCTGCGCAAAAACATGAAGGAAGATGCAAAAAATTCATCTGTGGGTTAGTAAGGAAAGCCATTGAAAACAAGAGCCTTGGGGACGTTAAAGTGGCGTGATTTTTTTTTGTTTTAATAAACACATCATTGCATTAAAGGGAGATAGTGGCACCCTAACTAGGAATAGGGTAAAAATACTAAGAAGAGTTGAAGAATTGTACAAAAAACTGTATGACAGAAACGGTGGATTAAACGAAAACTTCGAAACAGTCGAAGGAACAGCACCTAAAATGTTGAAAAAGGAAGTAAGAAGTAGCATATGCAATTCAAATATGAAGAAAGGAAGAACCCATGGTGATAATGTCATTACACTGGATTTCATAAAAAAAACTGGAGAAGCTGTAGAAAACTTACTTGCAAAGTTCTTTACCAAATGTCTTAACAGCGGTAACATACCAACCCAATGGGATTCTGTAGCAGTGGTTATTTTGTATAAAAAGGATGAAAAATTACAGTCCAATTAGTTTTATTAACTGCTATTTATAAAAATTACCCAAAAGTGCTAAAACATTGCCTTCAGAAAGAAGTAGGTACAGTTCAACCAAGAGAACAAGCTGTATTTCGAAGTGAATATGTAGTAAGATTGATATTTCATTTCATGAATACAATAGTATAACAGTTAATAACGTCATTATCGTGTCATGATAGATTTATTTCAGAATGATTTTTTTTAAATTTATTCATTGTACAATGAAGTTATTTATAATGTATTTCTTAAATTGTAACTGTGAAAGAATTAAACATATGAGGAGTTTGGTATCAAAGACGGACAACTC
>QLNU02015270.1:67172933-67188346 GCA_006491805.2 Dysdera silvatica
AGTCCTAAGCTTATATACCGGCATGTTTTTATCAGTAATTGGAGGATTTCCCTGTAGGTTAACTAGGCTGGGGCTTATGGCGAAAAAATTGTAAATCTGCCTCTGTTTGTCGGTGTGCCAACTATTGAACGCTAATGACTCTTTCTAAATGCAAATAAACCTCTGTTTTTATGGAAGAATTCATATTCTTCAAGGCTTTGTATACACTAAGAGAATTACTTAGGTGGTGCATATCACATATATTTCCTCTTCATATATATTCGATTGACTTTAGCCCACCTCTCTAGGACCAAATGTATTCGCGAACACAATATTGTTCGGCATCAGCGGAGTGTGAAAATGTGTACGGTAAATTTATACATATATATAATTTATATATATATGTGTGTGTAAATTATATACCAGTGGTCGGCAAACTTTAGACGCTAAAGAGCCAATTTCACCATTAAAAGCGTTGGGAAAATTTTAAAAGAGCCATAGTTATATTTTAATAAATAATTTTTAAATTAATTAGTAAATTATTATGAAATTTAATTAATAAATTATTAAAAATATTAATTAATAAATAATTTTTTAATATAATATATTGAATAATCAATACACCATCATATACACATTTATGTAAATAATATATTCATAAATGATTTACATGTGAGCAGTAAGCATTTTAATTAATGAGAACAATGTGCTTGCATTTCCTTAGAAAGTTTTATAATATTAAGTGTGTAATTTGCTTTTAATTTTAAGCATGAATCCAAGTTCACATCGGTTATTTGGTTTCTTTTTAATAAGGCTCATGTTGGAAAACGTTTGTTCATACGTGTATGTCAAGCCGAAGATACTAAGAACACCAAATGCAAACTTCTTCAATTCGTTGTATGAATCCAGCAAGCTCTTCCAGATATCGAAGATAATTTCGTCTGTCTTTTGTACATTTTTGATAGCAGTTAGCATGTTCTTTGAAAGCAAAGTGCATTTTTCTCTTTCTAGATTCTCCATTTCAGTAGCAAGACGTATAAATTTTAATTTCCATAAATCTTTACTGGCCAAGTCTAGCAATTGCATTTCAAAAGCTGCTATTTCAATTCCGAACGGATGAAATCTTAATTCGGTTACTTTTGCTTTAAGAGGATCTATAATAAATGCCAGAGTTTTTTTTACTTGTCGAAAGTCTTGAAATTTCTTTAGAAAAGATTCATTCATTTTTAAAATTGCTGCTTTGAAAAATTCCGTATCAATTTCAATATTGGTTTCGTTTTCATATTGTGATAAACTTGAAAAATGCAATAAAGTTTCCCTTTCTATGTCATTAACCAAAAGAACCATTTTTCTTTCAAAAGAAATAACTTCTTCAAGAAGCGAAAACGCAATATTTCCTTTACCTTGCAGTTTAATGTTAATTCAGATGTGTCGTTACGTCCACTATAAAATGTAACTTTTGCAATTATTGATCTTCTTTTAATTCTGAATGATATATGCCTTTGTTACCAAGGAATAGTTCGATTTCTTTTAAGCAAGAAGCAAATCGTTTTAGCATCTTATCTCTTGAAAGCCATCGCACGTTGTTAAAAAAAAACGATCTGAATATTCGCTGTTCATTTCACTAAGAAGCTCTTTAAATTGACGGTGATGAAGCTTTTGTGCTACAATTTGTTAACGGTCTTAATTACTAAATTCATAACTTGACTAAATTCTTTTGGAACCGTTTGTGCACAAAAAGCTTCATGGTGGAATATGCAGTGAAAAGTAATCACCTCGTGATTAATTTTTGCTTTTAGAATGGAAACAAATCCTTTTTCGGAACCCAACATACTCTTGGCTCCATCTGTTGCTGTTGACACAACTTTAGTCAGTGGGATGTGATTTTTTTTTTTCCATACAACTAACGGCAGCATTTGCAATATTCACTCCTCGGGTCTGGCCTTTAAGTGTCAATAAGCCTAAAAGTTCTTCTTTGGGACCTTCGGATGAAATATAGCGCACAAAAAGGCAAATTTATGCTGTATTTTATGTGTCGCAAGACTCGTCTACTGCAATTGATATGGCTGAAACTGATGTAATATCTTCAACTTGAGAGAAATATGAGCGATACACTGCGCAAAAATAATATTTAAAACAAATTACACACAAACGCAGTTTAATTTGAGCAGGAGAAACATTTTACAATTGTTTCGTCCAGAACGTCAGAAAATTCGTCCAAACAACAGTTTGGACGAATTTTCTGACGATGGTGGACGCTTGATTTTCCACCGAAACAATTGTAAAATGTTTCTCCTGCTCAAATTAAACTGCGTTTGTGTGTAATTTGTTTTAAATATTCAACTTGTTGGTCAGTTACGTTTGAGGCCATCTTAGCTTTCTGTTACTGTTTTAGCAGACAATGGAATACTTTTAAATTTATTTAAAATGTCAACTTTATTTTTAAAATCTTCAGAGTTCTTTAGATACATTTATTTATAAAGTGGCTTTTAATGTACTCGACATCCCTAAAAGGTTTTCTTCTAATAGCGATTTCCTGGCTCGCTATGAAGCTGGCAATATAAATGGCATTAGCAGATTGCAATCAACTATTAAATGTAGTGGTTGATTTTTTCGAACTTTTCTGAAGTTCTTCTGCTTTCTTTCGCATATCACCAACGGGTTATATTGTGGCAAATGAACCATGCTTTATTTAAAAGTGTCTTTCTACGTTCGACCTTTTATTATTTGCAAGTTGTTCTTTGCAAATAAGACACGTGGGAAGACCATTTGAGTTCGCAATGAACACAAAAGACTCAATCTATTCTCTTTTGAATTCGCGACGCTCATCTGCTGTTTTTCGTATTTTTTCTTAGAAGCCATTTAACGGTATCTATAAAGAAAGGTTAAAAATATATTTTTAAGAATTAAATAAGAAAAAAACAAATCGAACAGAAAAAATGACTAGCAATTTAAGTAACGTGGCCAGAAAATCACCAGAATGGCAACCCAGAAGGAACCAAAAAAAAAAAGCACTAAATTATCCTCCGCTGTCGGCCAC
The DNA here is from genome assembly GCA_006491805.2 of Dysdera silvatica. NCBI lineage: Eukaryota > Metazoa > Arthropoda > Arachnida > Araneae > Dysderidae > Dysdera > Dysdera silvatica. Next base: position 67,175,953 of record QLNU02015270.1, read on the forward strand.
GTTAGTGTTAGCACTAAACGTTCGAAGAGAGTATTGCAAAAAACAGTGTTTTAAGTAAAAACTTCACTAAAAAGTTACCGAAAAACCATCCGGAGCAAACAAGTTATAAATCCAAGCAAAAACTCACCTCGAACAAAATTTTTAACACGCCAAAATAAGAAGTTCAGCGGTGCGCAGAAACTCGGCTGATTAATCGCAAGTCCTCACGTTGAAAAAAAAAAAAAATTATAATGAGGTCTGGTTCCCTGTCTAGTCTTTAGATCTCGCCGACGTTACTACTACTACTATTATTGTGGATAAAAATGAATGAAAAAACATTATCCAAATTTTACTTTATGTCAACTTCAATCTCGCCGACGTACTGCTACTACCATTATTGTCGGTAAAGATGTATGAAAAAAAAAAAAAATATCAAAGAGCCGCATGTGGCTCGGGAGCCACGCTTGCCGACCCCTGGTGTATAGCATTCTTATCTGTTACATTATTATTATGTTCCAATTGTTTGTTTATGAGTTTGTGCAGAAAATTAAAAACAAAATAGGTAAAACCTGCCTAAAGTGATCACCTTTAGGACTGGGCTGCAATGGTCACTACATATAGGTAGGTGGTCACTAAGTTTTTACCAATTCTCTCTTATAGAAAGTGGTCACTTAATTCAGGCGGTCACTTTACCAGGTTTCACTGTACAATGAAATCTCCATAGCGGACACTCCCGAATAGAGGACACCTCTATTTAGCAGGCGCTTTTCGAATTCCCAGTGCCACTGCTTATGGGCGCCCGAGGAGGGTGCAAGAGGGTGTGCACTTGCACCTCCTTGGCTTATGAAAAAAGGGAGGAAAAGGACTGAATCCATAAGAAACTATAGTCCAACAACATTATTCAATTGGAACTTTGCCCTGAATGCACCCCCTTGCATATAATTCTGAGGGCGCCCATACCACTGCTTACTTTGCCCTAACACTTCCGAATAAAATGAGTGATCCTCAAGTATAGTTGTTCAAAATCGATCACCGAACGATTAAATGAACGATTTTTCCCATCTATTATAAACAGGGGTGCCGAGAGCAAACGCGGACCCCCAAGCTTACTTCGACCGAGCCTCATGACTCCCTCCGCTGAGCCGGGCCCCCACTGCATAGGTCCTTGCCAGCGCGGATGCCGGGACTTCATTCGGACCCCCGGGCTGCTGCCCACCTCTCGTCGGTTCTGATTATAAACGAAAAGTCTTGTTCAGTGATTCGGACAGGAACGAGTTGGCACACTGCTCTTCTCAAGTCCAGAGGTATCCATTATTCAGAAGTTTTATTATATTTGCTATTTATAAATTATTTACAAAATGTTCGTTAAAAAAATAGTTTAACCAGAAGGGGGAGTGTTAGAAAGGTAGCCCCCACCATAGACGTAGCCAGGGGGGATGTTTTGGTGGTTGTACCCCACTATCACAATGAAATTTTGTATATTTAACATAGGAATATATGAGTTGTAGCTCTGTAACCCCTCCCATTAAGCCTATAACCCCCACCACTAGCGTATGCAGGTGGGTGTTATTGGGGATTGTATTTGCAGTGAAATTTTGTATATATACATATAAATATATGAAGTTGTAACCAAGGGCGGACACAAGAGGAGATCACAGGGGTCATGACCCCCCCAAATATATTTTTTCACTGTAAAAAATTCCAACTTTCATGATAAATGAAGGGTGTTATTCCAAGACCATGGCAAATTCTCTTCTTTACCCACCTCCCAAATGGAAGTCTGTGCCCATCCCTGGCTGTAGCCCGTAACCGCCCCTGATTAACTTTCTGGGTACGCCTTATGCCACACACACACACAGATTAGGGGAAACGAATATAACAAATTAATGCTATTGTGCGTTCGCGCAGACCTGACGCCTGATACCGTTAGCAGACGGGTTAGTCCATTGCAGTTTAGGGAAGGGCGTCTTGCCGAAACTGGTTTTCCGCGAGGGAAAAACCACTTCCTCCAAGACGGCCTTCCCTAAACTGCAATGGACTAACCCGTCTGCTAACGGTATCACGCGCCAACTGAGCGCAAATCACAATATGTGTGAAGCATTGGAGGGTGAAGGCTACAGCGCCCTCTAGATCTCGGGACGCCAATGAGTTTAACAAAATAAAAATGGTATAGAATCTGTTGGCACTACTCGGCTGATTTTTGTGAGTAAGTTAACGCCAACTGCTGCTATATTAGTCGCCAAAAACGGCCAAAATCAGAAAAATTATTTCCCGCCGCGTCTTTTCTTTACTAATGCGTTATTACGCACGTCGATTATTATCAGAAATGAATCCTCATTTGTGTTACGTGATATTTATAAATATCACACTTTCAGAATCATCACGATGTATCGCTTTACGTTGAAATTTTTACTTCTAGCGATGCCTATCAAGTCCGTGCATGGGATATCAAATAGAGATAGATTTTTTTTTTTATAAAACTGATAAAATTTTCCTTAATAAAGAACTTTATTTTACAGCAAAAAACTTCCGTTGAATGGGGGTGTTTAATCCCCAAAACACACGTCTTGTACATGGCCTTGATACCTATCAATGATATAGAAAAGGGGACTCCGGAACTTTACGCCCCAATTGACACACTAATCTCTCTAACGACACATCACATGATATTCTTTAAAGCTACTTGAACTCGTCCCCACCTCGAATTTTTGACTCGTTACGCCACTAATACCTGTATACCTATATTTTAGCGACAAGTTTATTACCAATTATAATCCAGAGACCCAGCCTAAAGTTGGCGAAATTATTATTTTTCTTAGTGTTGGTTGATCATCTTTATCGCTTAATTGTGTTTAGCAAGCTCTTCATTTGTCGCCAAGCCTAATTTCTAAAAAAGGCATTGCCAGTTCGCTAAGGCGATCGTTTCGAGCAGTCGAAGTCGCCAAAGAACTTTTGGCGAGCGGCATTTGGCATAGTGAAGCTGAAAATGTGGCGCGCAAAATCTAAAATTTATGTGAAGACATAATTGAAGACTATTAATTACTAGACTCAGTGCCGGATTTACGTGTAGGCCCCACGATTTTGGAGCCCTGTAAGGGCCTGATATTTAAGCTCAAACATTATTATAACCCTGTTTATTTATAATTGTTCCAAAATTTTTCATTACTGATTAACCTAAATATAAAAATAATGAACTCCAAAGAAAAACTCGCGTTTCATTGACAATATTGCAAGGGGCCCATTCTATCCTTCTAGCCTACGGCCCATAGAAACCTTACCCGGTACTGACAAGCAGTGGTGTAGCTAGATATTTTGCCGCCCGGGGCGAGTGACTGTCATTGCCGCCCCCCACCCAATGGGGTAACAAAACAAAATAAATTTTGTTTTTTAAAGGCTAATTGCCACCCTCCGAATTGTAGCGCCCGGAGAAACCTCCCCCTTGCCCCCACTAGTTACGTTACTACTGACAGGACCACTTAGCGCCCGATGCGACCGCACCGGTTACACCGCCCTTAATCCTTCACGATTTCCTCATAAGCCGCATCGCAAAATCTTCTGTAAAGACGCCTGAACCCTCCCGCTTAACCACTCAAGCCTTACCGGGTTTTTTTTTTAATTGCCACGTTACTAATTACAGCCCATTAGACAAACTTAATTAACCACAACCAATGTCCAGCATTAATAAAAGAATTCTGTTCGTGTCCTTGATATGATAAATAATGAGGGGTTCCTTCAGTGGCGTAGGAAGTCGGGAGGGGCCCGGGTGGCTCGACCCCCCAAATTGGACATCAAAACACATTATTTGTTCTAAGACCGTATCACATAGTCTTCTTTAAAGCCCCTTACCCCACCCCCATGCATTTTGAATTGGTACGCAACTGGGTTCCGTGCACTAAGCGTATGATAAGAAAGGAGTTTTAAAGGTAAAAAGTTTGAAAATCACAGAAGGCTAGGCTGTTTAAGGCTATCAAAGACTGCATTATTTAAGACGTGGCCCTGCGGTGGCGCAGTGTGGTAACGCGTTCTCCTATTGCGCGGCTAATCCGGGTTCGACTCCCAGCAGTGCAAAAAGAACGCTTACTCAGAGATCTCATAAAGATCGCACTGCTCACTGTAGTCCGGGGTTTGGTTCCCTAGGCCTTAAGAGGTTCGGATTCCTCGGAAAACAGTAGGTCCCGGCGCAGCATGACCACTGTAGTCTTTGAGCCGTAAAACCAAAAAACAAACATTTAAGACGTGATATCTAATATTGAAACATACGTCGGCGCCGATGGCATAAAAATATTGGGGGGACAATAAGCCTTAAAAGGCATTTGTTTGAAATTGAGGGGAAAATATGGAACCCTAATGCCAACATTGGGAGGACCCCTGCCAACGGCGCCCGTGAAACATGAGCATGTGTTGAATTTTCTTCTTCTTGCCTAATCTATCTATTTAATGTATTCTAAGATAGTTGAATCGCGAGAGAGAGAGAAATTGGGTTAACCCTTCCCCACCACACTCCGCCTTGAGAAATATATCTTAGAAATAACGACTTGCAAAAGGTTTTCTTTACTCTTTTTTTTTGTCTACACCTACGTTAACCGCAACTTTTTGGGTGTGGGTGGCGATATGCATATGGCCACAAACTGGTAATTTCATTGTGGTGGTGGTGACAGCAATTGCGAAAAAAAAAAAAAAAAAAAAATACCCTCGTGAACATGGCGCATTTTCGCTAAATTCCAAATCTTTACATTTTAACGAGAAGTTATCAAATCGCAGCGCCCTCTATCGACTTATTTAAGCTATTATTCGACATTAAAGCAAGGCCTTAACAAGTCGATGGCACAATTACGTTATTACAAAGCAGTGGCGTAGGTAATGGAGGGTCTCAGGGGATGTAAAGCCCCCATTGGATATCAAAATACATTATTTTCTCGTAGCCCGCGGCACAAAATCTTCTTGCAGCGCTTTTAAGACTTCCCTCCCCCTTGGCGTAGTATAACCTATGTGCGACATAAAATCCAAACAAGCAAACAAGCTTTTAAGATCCCATAGCCACTCTTGAGACCCCCACGAGTTTTGAATCGTTACGCTACTGACGTAGAGCGACGTGTCTAGTAGTCACGAGCTTTATTTCTGCTGTTTTAAGGACTGATTATTCTTCTGATTCAACCAATATTCCCTTGACTTTGAAAGACGTGGGGAGTATGGTCGTGCATTAACTGAAGTGGTCACGGATACCTAGAATGGAATTTTAATTTGAAAACGCTGCTGGAAGTGTCATCAGCAAATATCATAACTCTAAAGAAAGTTTCTAACCGCATTGCATCCCACTTCTGTCGTGCACTCTTAAAATCAAACGCTGGGAGAAGGAGGAACTACTCCCTCACCCCCACAAAAAAAAAATTACGAACTATTTTAAAAACTTCTTCAGCCTTAACGCTTGTGAAACTAAATGAGCGAATAAACTTTAGTCCGCCTCCACCCCACAGCTAAGAGTTTCTGGCTAGGCCCTTGCCCTAAGTCAATTATAAATAATACGATCGTATATCAATTATAAGTAATATATATAATATGTATAAATAAATTATAAGTAAATTAGTAAAAATATATAGTATGTATAAGTAAATTAGTAAAAATGTATAGTATGTATGAGTAAATTAGTAAAAATATATAGTATGTATAAGTAAATTAGTAAAAATATATAGTATGTATAGAAGTAAATTAGTAAAATATATAGTATGTATAAATGTAAATTAGTAAAAGAATTTTAGTATAATATAAGTAAATTAATAAATAAGTATATAATATGTATAAATAAATTATAAGTAAATTAATAAATAAGTATATAATATGTATAAATAAATTATAAGTAAATTATGAGTAAAAATAAGTACATAAATATTAACTAATATATCAATTGTAAGTAATATAAATCAATTATGAGTAATATAATCGTCCAGATTACATCATCAGATAGTAATCAGTGACGTTAACTACCACCTTAAAAATACCCGAAATGTGGGGGAACCCTAAATCCAGTAGCATAGCAATTTAAAAATTAGTTGAGGGGCACAATTAGCTTTAAAAACGATTATGTGATGAGGCTTTGGAAAAAATAATGCGCTTCAATAGCCAGTGGGGGGCTTGAGCCCAAAAGCCTCCCTTTTCCTACACTAACTACTTTAATCAAATATATTTGAACCAGCCACAGCAGGGTTTAAGCTGCAGTCCCATTTTTCACAGAATAATCACAGTTTATTCTCTGAAAACAGGATTTCCCGATTCCAGAATATCCGTTTTGCACTTCAGCGATCTTTTCTTGTTCCCTTTTGTTTCCTCTTCAAAATTCTTAACAGCACCTGTTAAGCATCGTTGATATAAATAATTTTATTGATAAGATTTTTCGAGCATTTTGCTACAACTTTTTTCCCATTTTAGCATTTTTGCGACAGCATGTTTTGAGCCAGCTTAAACCCTGAGCCACAAAAATGGTATAACTTGAAATTTTACAAGCTTACAAATTTTAAAATTTAATTTTTTTTATAAATTTTAAACAATTTTACAAATTTTAAAATTTCAAATTATTTTATAACTTTTACAAATTTTAAAAAATTTTACACTAAATGGAAAGAAAAAATTTCGCCGTAGCATGGTCACTATAATATTTCTATACTAGTTGAGTGAAAATCAACTTCTTGAAATCATTTATATATTTTCTTTTGTTATTCCATTTCTCCTCTATCATTGGTTTTGTCACCATTAAAATTTGTAGTCTTAGGTTGGTTTGATGTTTTGGGCGCACTGTATAATTATTCTTTTGACTCTATAATATCAATTGGATTGTTTATGCATCATTATACACGCACGTGCACACACATCGGCCCCGACGACATAAAAATATTGGGGGTTGGGGACAATATATCTTTAAAAAGCATTTTGTTTGAAATTGAAGGGAGATATGAAAACCTAATGCCAACATCCCGCTACCGACGCTCGTGCGCACACACATTTTTGCCCTCTTTTTCACTTCCTGCTTTTCCTACTATGCCTCTGTTAAGCCTTTATTATTATTATTATTATTATTAGTGGCATGACGTTAAGCGTCCATATGTCGTGCCGTTAACTTTGGTTTAATTCCAATTTTACCATAGAACGAACGCGTTCTACTTTTGAGGTCAACCGCAGTCCAGGCGTTTCGTTCACTAAGCGCCAAAAATTGGGATTCCTCGCCAAACTGTAGGTCCCAGGGCAACAGGAGCTAAGTTGTCCTGGCGCAACATGACCTTAGATGTCCTTGCGCCGTAAAATACAACAATTTTTACTCCTTCCTTCGATTCTAATTAACAAATAATTGATGCATAGCGTTTTGTGATCCGGATTGTATTGTTTTTATTTCTGCTGAAGCCTTTCGATAAAGAAGCATTCAAGTATTACGTAAGCAATATTTTGGCCATTTTATACCCCTCCTGATAAGTAAAATTAAGATTTGCGAACATAGGAAAAAGCACAATAGCACCCCTACACACACACAAAGGTACTTACGTAATACTTGAACGCTTCCTAATATGAAAGATATTTTTGCTTACTGTTGTCCACAGTGTCAGATTTACATACAGGCAGAGCAGACGAGAGGGGCGTAGCAGGGACTGCGGCCCGAATGAAGTCTAGCGGCCGCTCTGGCGAGGACCTATGCTGTGTGAGGCCCGGCCCTGGAAAAAAATAATCTATACCGCTGTCCGGGGAAGCGGTAATAGGGGCCGGTCGAAATGAGCTTGGGGCCTCCACGTTGGCTAGGCGCCCCTGCATACAGGGTAAATGTGCCCGGTCCTAGGGCCCCTCGATTTGATTTTTTTTTTTTCCCTCAATTATATGGCGCTTAGCTAAAATTCTAAATAATTCTCATACACTGATTTAATGTTCGATTAATACATCGTTTTGAATCGAACGTTTGAAAGGCATGGAAACAATGCTCCAGCGTAATGTGTTTCAGTTGCATAAACAAAACGACTTTCAAGCACATGCTACTAACAGAGAGAAAAAAAAGCAGTTTCTGGAAGTAAACTTCGTGGAAAGCCTGATCGATATGTAGCAGCGTTAGTTTCATCAATGCTGTCACAGAGTCGAAGAGGTATATGAGGGGGCGTATCTGATGGAGCGCTCCCGTTCCTCCACCCCTTTAGAATTGGGGGAAACGGAAGACGAGGAGGAGGAGGTTGGGCGCCCAGGGCGCACCCCCTTGCCCACGCCCCACCATGCCCACGCCTCGAGGGAGCCAGCGGGAGGAAGGCTCCCCACAAATTTCCTCCCATAACCCATCCTTCTACCTTCTCGACTCCCCTTCCCCTTCGATTTCCAACATTCTACCACGTGCTACTCCGCAACTCACGTTACTGGATCGATGATCAACTTCGACGTTTGGACTTGCCGCCCGTAAGCGATTTGATACAAAATGGCGCTAAAAATTATCGGGAAAACCAGCCCCAAAAAGTCTGGTCTCTTATTTTTAACATATTATTTTTTCTTTCTTTCTTTTTTTTCTTTTTTACTAGATGAAACTTAGCGCCGTAATGGGTACTTGAATCTCGATTATTAAGGGAATAAATGGCCTAAATAAAAAGTGGGGGCTAGATGTAACTTAGCACCCCCTGGAAAAAAAATACCCCCCCCAATAGAAAAATGGAAATTTCAAATGAGTGCCATGTGCTGAGCACTGGGGTAGGGTTATAACCAAGGCCCGGATTTCTATGCACTTGTATGGTTTTTCACATTTCTGCACATTTTGAATATTTCTGCAAAATTGCCATAAAATCTTTAAAAAGTGTGATTTTTCTAACCCGACCTGCTGGTAATTTAATCAATTAGATTAATTCAATGTTTCTTTTCTAAAAAAAGACTTTTGGGATTTTTATTTCAAGTATTACGTAAGCACCTTTGGGGAGAGAGGGCATTGCTGTTGTGCTTATTTTCCTATGTTAGCCAATGTTAATTTTTGCTTAGGAGGGAGAGGGGTATAAAATGGCCAAAATATTGCTTACGTAATAATTGAATACTTCCTTCCTCTTTTTAAATAAAAAATGAAAAAAAAACCACGCTACAAAATATGTTTCTATTATAAATTATATCATTAGATAATATTAAAGTTAGAAAAAACAAATAAATTTATGTTTTCACGTTTCTGTGGCGATATTTCTCAATATGCGTAGCATTTTCAAATCGAGACCAAATGTTTATATTTTCCAAATGTTATATTTTCCAAATGTTCATATTTTCCAAATGTTATATTTTCCAAGTTATATTTTCCCAGCCCAAAAGCCATGATCGCGGGCAGGTATAGGCGAGGAAGGGAGCGTAGCCGCCCATATGAGTACTTCTAGAGGAGGGGAAGGTTGAGAAATATTATTACTTTCTTCTCAAGACTGTCAAAAATTTTAGTGAATGTACAAGATACTAAAATGCTACAAAAATAATTGATACTGCTTGACAATTAGTAATGAGCTAAAAAGTACCTTATTTTAAAATGTGACTGTAAAACTTTTGAAAGTAAATGCGTAGCAGGTTCGGGCGAATCAAATTTTTGAACGGCTAGCGGGGGTTCGAGTCCACCCCCCTGCCCATTTATATGGGTGCCCGTGCAAGGAAGGGCCATTGTCCCTTCCCTATATTACGATTTTCTTTGAAAAAAAAAAATGAATATGAAAAATGTGAGGTAGAAACTATCTAATTTTAGGGCCTTTGTCCCCCTCCCCACCAGATTTTACCCTGCCGGCGTCCTTGTTGTTTGTTTGTTTGTTTGGCTTTTTTATGGCGCAAGAGCATCTGGGCTATACTGCGCCAACCGGCGTCCTTGGTCCAAAGCCAGTGCTCATGATGCCATATTTTCAAACGTATCTCCATACAGTTTTGTGTGTATTTTGTATTAATTTTGTGCATAATCATATTCAAGAAAGTGACAACGCTATTTTTTGTAACAAAGTGATATTTTTTATGCATTTCAGTATATATGTTATGCAATAATTCCAAGAACACTTGCACTGTTTCAATAAATTGTTATTTTATACATTTCGAAACATCGCTTATGAGTAGGGTCCAAATTTCTATGCACTTGCATATTTCTGCATATTTTCGTGCGTATTTCGTAATAATTTTGAGCATATTTGGGATAAATTTTATGCATGAAAATCCGGGCTTTATTTATAACCCTCCCTACGGTGGCTTGCTATTTGGGGTTGTGTGATTTGCGAACGTGCCTTAATTGTATAGGCTAAAAGGTTTTATCGTGTCAGATGCAGACATTGGTGAATTTGGCAGATTCTCCCTTCTTTCCGTTGTAAATGTTTCCTGTCTGGGATTACAGCGCCGCCTCCGGCGGCCACCCTTCCCAATGAAACCCTTGCACAATCCTCCTCCTCCTCCGTTGCAAATGTTAAATGATACGACTGCCAGGATATTAGTGATTTCACTGCCACGTATTTCATTGCCCTTTTGAAATACGTACGTTAAATATAAATATTTTACTAACAGCTTGTCTTCGTTGACGTAACTAGAGCATCTAACCCCCCCTAGATCTCGAGCCTAGTTACGCCACTGAATGCTTTTTTTTTTTTTTTTAAAGGTAAGAAAAGGTGTAAAAATTATAAGTTGATGAGCGTTTTGAAGCAAAGGGATATAAATGCCAAAGTTGTCTTTAAAAAAATTTTCAAAGTTGATGTAATTTAAAGGATCATGGAATTATTTTAAGGTGAAACTAGAAATGCATTTTCCATTTTAGAACTTCATTTTATCTGAGTTTAGTAATAGAGGCTTGTGAAGTTATCTTTCCACCTCAAGAACAACCTCTAAAAGCCTTTTGTCACTTTTCCACTCTTTGGCTTCTAATCCTCCCAATTCAATGTGCGTTATTACTAAGCTCTTAGCTAGACGCTTGTTACATGGGGAGTCTCGGAAAGCTAAAGGGGGTTGGTTTGTTTGTTTGTTTGTTTTGTGGTTTTACGGCTCAAAGACTACAATGGTCATGCTGCGCCGGGACCTACTATTTTCCGAGGAATCCGAACCTCTTATGGCCTAGGGAACCAAACCCCGGACTACAGTGAGCAGTGCGATCTTTTATCTTGAGAGGGGGCTTAAAATTCGTAAATGTTTTGATGTATTTTATTAATATATTTAATAATACTAAATATATAAGTAGACTAATATATTTAAAATTAATAAATAAATTTCTTAAAATAAATTTTGCATTAAAAACTTATAAATTTTAGTATACCTCTCTATAATTTTCCCCTATCTTTATTATAAAGTATGTAAAGACTGAAACCTCTAAAAAAAAAAAAAAAAGCATTATATACACAAGATCTACTGTAAACAGTCGTTTCGAAAACATTTTTAACGTCGAAGAACAATTTTCATTGCCATGTACAATTTCGTACAGAACAAAAAAACTAAAATAAAATCGTACAATACTTGATTTTTAGAAAATGTATTTTCCAGGGGGCTCATCCCCTTATAGCCCTAGTGTGACTACGGTTCTGGTTATTGTGTGGCGTACAAATCAAATCCGCGATGCGCTGACGTAGTAGTAACGTATTCGGTTATTGTGCAAATAATCCGGGTTAGATTCAGGAGCGGACAGAGACTTTCATTTTAGGAGTGGGTTGAGGACAGTATTTGCCATGGTCTTGGAAGAACACCCTTCATTTATCATGAAAGTTGGAATATTTTACAGTGAAAAAATATATTTTGGGGGTCATGACCCCTGTGACCACTCCCCTGTGTCCGAACTTGGTTGGATTCCCCGGTAATACCCACCGCTTACTGGTTCCATGGTGTTTACTAGGATATTTGCTCGGGGGGAGGGGGGTATTAAACAACGTTTGGGGGTGTCAAATTTACCTTCAAAATTTTAATTTTTTTTATAAAATGTACTTACCAGAAAAGAAACGAAATAAAATATTCGGTAGTTATGAAATAATTCGTTTACATTTACACAAAAAAAGTTCATGTTTTTTATTCAGAGGAAAACAAAATTCAAGCATTTTTTCTCAGACATTTAGTCTATTCACAGACAGTTGATAATTTTTGAGGTGGCAGGATTTTACTTTATATGATACCTTCTCCCTCCTTATATCCCTATCCGTATTTTTCTTTGAAAAATTGCTACACACTAAAGATTATTACAATTTGTAATTTCTCTCTCTCTCTCTCTCTTATAATTTGAATATTTAGCGGGTATATATGCACCTTGAGGTTTGAGTGAGGGCGTGTCAAGAAATTTGGGGGTATTCTGAACACCCTGACCGGTTCGATTCCGGTTTGATTGGATAGAACTTCTACCTCTTTTCCTTCTTTTTCCCATTAATCTGGGATTACAGTGACGCCTCCGGCGGCCACCCTGCCGCCCTTCAATAATATAATAAAATATATACACAAAAATAAT
>QLNU02015270.1:67188446-67214385 GCA_006491805.2 Dysdera silvatica
CATATCGTTAGGGATAGGATTTGTTTTGTTTTGTTTCTTCTTCCTTCGCTTGAATAGTGATTTGATTTGAGATGTTCGAAGTGGATCGAGCTTAAAAAAAGAAGGAAGAATTTTGATTTTTTTCAGGTATTTTTTATTTTTAATTGAAAAACTTGAATGCTAAAGTTTCCCCTTATTTGATGCATTTCACCACATTATGTGTCAAATCAACAGAATAAATTACTGAAAATATGTAAACTAAACTCATGCCGTGAACTTAAAACAACGAACTGGCTGAATTTCCCCAAGTTTAATATGTACGAGTAGGTCGTATTTGTTTGTAAAGTAAAGCTTCTCATTAGTGAGCGTTTATCGGACAGGAAAATGTATCCTTAAAACGGGGATATTAAGAATCTAGGCGGTAGTACTGCATGGTTCGTTACACGGCTTCTCTCTCCTCCTAAAATTTTTCGAGGGTCCCTTTTAAGTTTTTAACGCCATTTTCACGTTTCTCAAAACTTTCGTTTTTTCATTGCAGCGAAATTATGTCGAAAATAATTTTGTAATTCATTTCTAGTCTTATTTTTAATTAAGAAGTTACAGGGTTCTAATGATTTGATAACGTCATGATCTGTCGTTTCGCTTTATTTCCTGTCGCCATGATTGTATTATACCTTTCGGTTACTTAATTAGACGTAATACCGAGACATTAATGAGGTTTTCTTTATTCTTTTTGATTAAAAACAATAACCACAGAGCTGGCCAGCCCCACCCCTCCCCCTATGCACCGTGTAGCGGTATCCTGTACCCTTTCGGTTACTTACACATGACACTGATATTCAGACATTCATGGTTTTTTTTATTGTTTTTCATTTAAAATAATAACCACAGAGCTGGCAAGGCCTATCCCGCCCCGAAACCTCCCTATTGTTTTCAAGTATGAATTTTGTAAAAAGTGAATACTAACCCAAAAAGCATCGTCAACAACATTTCCAACATGGCGGAAGCTAACTAATCCCATTGCCGATCAGTTTTGGCAACATCGCAAAAAAATTAGGAGAGGAACCATGCAGTGCAGGGTGGGGGGCAATGTTGGCTGTGCAGTTCAGATTTGTGTTTCTTAACTTCTGTGCATGATGTCACCATCGGTACACTCCAACATCGTTCACATTTGCGTCTTACTATATCTGTGCATCCCGGTGTACTGTTTTGGTTTATCCAAATTGTTTTTTAGCTATTTTGTTATGGTGGGGAAAATCCAGGCTAGATCCACCATTTGGTGCCATTTTTCAAAACTGCCAAAATTGTCGTCAATGGCCACCATGATGGATCGTTGAATTTCAGACATTTTTTGGGCTGAATAATTGTCTTAAGCAGGAAATCCAGTGTTGGAACAGTTCTGTCGTAACGCCAAGTACTGGGCTCCAAAAAACGCCTAAAAACCAACATTCCATCCATGGAAAAAGAGTTGAAAGTAGAGACGAAAAGGAAGAAATATGTAGAAAGAATCAAGGGAGGAGGAGGAGGAAGAGAGGACAAAGAAGGGAGGAGAAGAGGAGGAATAATTAAGGGAGGAGATGTAGAGGAGGAAGAATAATAATAAACCAAACTCACCCCATTAGTTTTATCAGTTGTTTGTGATGAGAGTATGGTTTTAATAGCTTCCAAGAAGGCAGGATACATTTTATAGGGTTCTTGCTTATATCTTCTCCACATGTACTCAGCGAAGTAGGAATCGAAGTGATATTCATCACCGATGTTTCCAGTAATCGAAAATGTGTATTTTTAAACTCACCGATAGGTATCAGGTGGAAAAAGAAAAAAAATTAAAATTATTTATTTCCTATTAAAGTTGCATATTTGATGCGTTATTATTATTTTTTTCGTTTTGCTTTTTAATAATACCCTGAATTCAATCAGCATTCAATTATACTGTGAGGCGTAATTTAAACTCTGGAATTATTGGCAGTATGCCAATTGGATTGGAAAAAGAATTTTTAATATTCACGAACCTTTTGCGTACAGCTTTGCTACAATCTTTAGCAACGAATTTTGGGCTAATTTAAGTTTTTTGTCCTAAATTTCGGAATTTTGTTCGCACAGAATAAGTTTGGTTTTTGTATGTTGAAAAACGTATAAAAACCACATGTATTATGTGTACATATTATACTGTAAAATACATACGTATTATACATTTTGTATGTTTAATGTGTCCTACCCCTGTCTGTTACCATTGGGCAGTGAGTTTTTCCTGTAAGTGTTCGACGTTTTTCATTGAATTTGGACTGAGAGATTGAAAAGCCCCCTCCCCTCAAAAAAAGATGTTCTAAAGCATAAGTTCAATTTAAATTAAAAATTTTTTATGATAAAAGCGTGAGGGTTGCCTCTGAGTTGTTTACTCCGTTTAAGGCAAGACGATAAACAGAAAGTGAAATGTCACTTCCCAAAGTGTGGTCGCTTCTAGAGGGAAAGTTGCTATGGTTTCTGAATGGAGTTAAATTTAACATTGAGTGTATGAGTGAGAAAAATCTGTTTTGAGAAAAAGCAGTCGTTAAGGGGAGATTATTGTTTAGAGAGGGTTTATTGTATGTTATAATTAAATTCAGACCTAACCTTTTTTTATTTACTTATTTGCTTTTTTTTTTTTTTTCCAGCTAAAATGAGAGCTAGACAAGAACAAACTAAATATGCCCTGAGACAATATGAGGGGTGCTGAGTTCGCCTTATTGCTTTCCAATATTTGAATTCTTTAGGTTTGTTTTTATGAAAAAATTAAATTTCATATTTTGGAATCTGCTTCCTCTTCATCTCTCTCTCTCTCCTGGCTAAATTATTATGACCATCTGCTGATTTTGTGCAAGGTAGGTATTTCACAGTTAATGCTGTTGTGAAAGATATGAATCTGTGTAAGAAATGAAAGGCAAAAGTTATTCATAGGCTCAATACATGCATCACAAATGAACGAGTTTGTAGTTTGATAAACAAGAAATGCACTATGACTGACTTTGAACATGGAATCGTTGTGGGCACTCACAGCAGTGGTGCAAGCATTAGTAAATTAGCTGGATTGATGAATAGCTTGAGGACCGAGAAGTTTTAAGTGTGTAAAGGTCATGTCCCCCTCTTAATAAGAGCTGGATATAACTGATGAACTGCAATTACAGCTTCAAAAGATAAAGTAATCCACTTTGTTCCATCAGCACGCCTGAGTTTCACAAACCTTGTTTTCAATACACTGCATGCTGTTTTGAGGTTGTTCATATTTAAAGCACTTCTTGAATAGAAACAATACACTCTCTGAAACGTTTTATGAGATGGATAAGTATTAAAAGCTTCTTTGTCAAACTGGTAGTGGCTGCACAAAACACGTGTTGAAAATCTGATTATACATTGCATTTTGGCAATATTTTTTGATTTATTATATTATAAATATCAAGGTTAGAAAAGTAATAGTTTTTAGTTGCCCAAGGGCAACTGTTTTTTAACTTGCCCATGTAAAAATTTGATTGCCGGGGTAAGCAGGCAACCGCAAATTTTGACCCTTGCCCATGGGGCAACCACTGGAAATATTTTGGTTGTCCCCGAGTTTAGTTTGTTGCCCTAAGTTATTTATTGTACAAAATGAGAAATTTTGTTGACAATCATTACAATGATATAATAAATATTTATTCATAAAATTGCCATGTTTGCTTGTATATTAAGGAGTGTAAATAGGAATAGAGGATTTACCCATGATGCTATGATTCTTTTAATCATCATCTGTTGTACAGCTATGGTCTGTACAATTATCACTCTATGAGACAAGCGAATCTTCTGGCCAAAGAAGTGCTTGTTTTCGACTTTTATATAGTTTCTGGTATGGTTTTCTCTGTTTTGCACTTAACCACACGTTAATGACTTCATTTGATTCAAAATCTTCGCTACGTGCAGATGATAGTGTTATTTGTATTAAGTCTGTTGTAACGAAAACATGCAGTTTGCTTTGCCAATTACCTTTTACCCTTTTCATGACAGAAAAACCTTGTTCACAATCCACACTCTGAGTTGGAAGACTGAGAAGCAAGTCTATTAACAATGAAAAATTCCTTATAGTATTCAGTTTATTCATAGAGCTCCAATTGCCCTCGGAGACATTCTTGCGTTTTATGTACAAAAAATGTTTAAAATCAATCCATTTGCACATGATGTTTTCTGACATAACATCATCAAATATTGTAATGCATTTAGTAATTTCTCTGTCCCCACATGTTTTTTCAAACTTTCCGAGCCAAATTTTGAAATTGAAAAAGTTCATAGAATCTATGATTGAAACATCTTCATGTATGTTTTTAAGGGATTGAAGAAGAAATTTTATTGTTACTGATGAAGCAGCAAAATCTTTGTAAGCTTGGAGTTTTATTTTTTACATTATGAAATAGTTTTGAAGACAGAATACTACTAAATTTGATGCCTGGGCTTGATTCTAGTTTTTCCGTGTACATAAGGAATTGTGTAATGTAGAAAATACTTCAAGGAGGGGCAAATTTTGTAGTTGAAAATCTAATGGTAACTGACTGAGAATAGGCAAAATGTCCATCAGAAAATGCAAGTATAAAATAAAGTTCTCTGATGTAATTACTTTGAAAAGCTGTTTTGACTTGCCCTTCGCTTCAGCACCGTGTCCACTTACAGAAACCTGTTCAAGGTGTTTAATAAGAACTGGATGTAACTGATGCACTACAGTTGCATCTTCAAGAGAGTAAATGATCCACCTTGTTCCATCAGCAGGCCTGGGTTTCACAAACCGTGTCTTTAATGCATGGTATGCTGTTTTGAGGCTGTTCATATTTAAAGAACTTCTTGAATAGAAACAATACCTTCCGTGAAGCATTTGTTGGAAAGTTTTATATTGGTAAGTGTTAAAAACTTCTTTGTCAAACTGGTAGCAGCAGTACAAAACATGTGTTGAAAATCTGATTATATATTGCATTTTAGCGATATTTTCAATATTATAAATATCGAGATTAAAAAAAAGGAAAATTTTAATTGCCCCAGGGGCAACTGCTTTTTTTTGTTTAACTTGCCCTTCTAAGACTTTAATTTCCGGGACAAGTGGACAACTGCAAGTTTCGACCCTTGACCACAATAATGCTAAACCATACACAGCCTTCAAAACTGTGAACTTTTTAAATGAAAAGGTGTGCATATATTACCCATCCACCATATTCTTCTGACTTGGCACCATGCAACTTTTATTTCCTGCTGTAAAGGAAAGAATGCGTGGGAAGGTTTTTTCCCCAGAGTGAAAATGCCATTGCACAGTATATAGATATTGTAAATAGTATACCCAAAGATGAGTGGAAAAAATGCTTCAATAATTGGTTTCAAAGGATGAAACGTTGTGAAGAACATAATGGTGAATACTTTGAAAAAATGTTGCAGTTTCTTTCATTTTAAATGTTATTCTTTTTTTTTTTTTTTAAATCCAGAAACTTTTCGAGTGTCCCTAGTACACAAGAGAAAATGTAAAGCTACTTCCAATGCAATTTACCTCATTTTGTGTGTGTGTGGGGGGGGTCAAGACTCTGTGGACCTTCCCCTTATCTATGCTATTGTTTAAATAGGATTATAATATAGTTGTTAATAATAATATTGTTGTAATTGTTGCTTCTGTATAAGAAGCAATATTT
Source organism: Dysdera silvatica (assembly GCA_006491805.2). Lineage (NCBI taxonomy): Eukaryota > Metazoa > Arthropoda > Arachnida > Araneae > Dysderidae > Dysdera > Dysdera silvatica. The sequence continues at coordinate 67,194,095 of QLNU02015270.1, forward strand.
GTCTGAGGTAAAAGATTTAGCATTTTCTTTTCTTTTTTTTTTTTACTACATGCACATTAATTTCAACTGCCATTAATTCATAAACATTTTTGTAACAAATAATCAGTAATAAAACGTTTGTAAGAAAATGTGTATAATAGAAAAAAAAAGTCACTGAAATTTTTATGCACATCCAAATTTTTGTTTCATTACAAAATTACAGATCATGAACTTTTTTTTTCTTTAGATTATAAACAAGTGCCAGTTTTTTGCATCCTTCCATTTGTGTATTGCTTTACTGTAATTTATTTAACTATTTATTTTTACCATCATTATTTTGTTGAATTGGTTAACTTTGAGCCTATTTCTTTTATCAGTCAATATTAATATTGGCTGAGAAAATATCCCCTCTACTTCTGCATTTGAGATTGCTAAGGAACAAGCAATGCTCAATATCATATATGTTGCCAACAGTTGTCCATTTTTTTTTTTTTCAAGCCGAATAGATGTTTTTTTTACTGACATTACATGTTATTTATTGAAATTCATGTGCCATTTTTTGTTATTAATACTGTGGCGTTTCAGGTGCCCTCATGTACATTCTTTGAATACTGAATATCGTAGCCGTAGTTCCAATGGAAGCCTCGAAAAAGGATGGGGGACTCTGGGACCCTCCGATACGGCCCTGACATGCAACATTTCAAGTACCCTCGCATACACTCTATGACTATGGAATATCATAATCGTAACTCCAATAGCAGCCTAGAAAAGATGGGGCTCCATGATTTCCCGATACAGCCCTGACATGTGACATTGTAAGTGCCTATGCGTATACTCTTTGAATATGCAATATCGTAGTCGTAGCTCAAATAGAAGCTTAGAAAAAAGATGGGGGCTCCAGGCCACCACCCTGATATGGCCCTGACATGTGACATTTTAAATACGCTCTCTGAATGTGGAACATTGTAGTCGTAGCTCAAATAGCAGTCTAGAAAAAGGATGGAGGCTCCAGCACTCCATGATACAGTCCTGGCATGCAACATTTGCCCTCGTGTACACTCTCTGAATATGAAATATCGTAACTCAAATAGCAAGCCTAGAAAAAGGATGGGGGCTCCAGACCCCTTCTCCGATACATCTTTGACTGCTTGGTAATGACTTTGAACTAAGACCACGATCTGTGCGCAGTGACTGTGAGCTAAGATCGTTAACAAAAACCATGACCTATGAACGATGATCGCAAACTACGAATGAAGAGCGGTGATGGTGAACTAAAATCGCATACAGCAAACTATGACGAAGAACGGTAGTTCACAAAAAAAGTTATCTGAACGAACGGGTCATTTTTGTGAATAGTTCAAAAAGACCTGTTCATTCATGAACGACCCATTTCTAACGGCGGCGAGAGGTGTCCTTTCTGGGAATCTAATCACGTACAAAGGGACCAACCACACATCTTGCCGTTTTTAGATTATTGTATTTATTAGATCATTATATTTATCAGGCAAAAAAAATTTACAACCTCATTAATGAATAAGTATTGGTAACAAAGTGAATTTAGTGAAACCAATGAGAAGATTAAAAGAAGAAACTAAAGATGTGGTTGTAAAATTTTACAACAGTGATGAAGTAAGCAGAATGTGCCCCGAAATAAAAGACACAAAGTCAGTTCATCCGGAGGATGGAAGTAAGGAATTGAAACAGAAGAGACTGTAAGGTATTATTACCCTTCGCAGGGATAACACAATTGCCAAATATGGTCAACACAAGAAAGCCTCCGGGGCGAGATTTTTGTGAGTTTTTCGTGGGGGAATTTGTTAATACTAATAATTTTTACCCCGTATATGTTAGCTCGAGACTGGAGCTTTTTGTTTTTGGAGAAAAGTGCCATCCCCATCCTGGATTGAACCCAGGGTCCTCCATTTAGCCGAAGTGTGCTTGGACGGCTGCTAAATGAACGAGGACAGGAAACAACGCTCTCTTTCTCCGTATATAAGGATGTATGATATTATTACCCTTCACAGGGATAACACAATTGCCAAATAATGGTCAACACAGAAAAGCCTCCGGGGCGAGATTTTTGTGAGTTTTTCGTGAGGGATTTTTATTTTTTTCCCCTCCAAATATAAAAAAGCTCTAGTTCGGGCTACTTGGCAAAAATTATTGTATAAGAAGAGACTATGTCTGTCTAATTTGAAAGAACTGTACTAACAATTTAAAGAAGAGCATCTGTCATTAAAATTAGGATTTTCTAAATTTTGCGAGCTGAGGCCTAAATGGTGTATTCTGGCTGGAGCGAGTGGTACTCATTCCGTGTGTGTTTGTGTCAGTCATCAAGAGGTGACGTTGATGGCTTCAGCAGCTAAGATTAATGACTGAAAATCTTTGCTGCAGAAAGTAGTGTGTGATGTAAACGAAGAGAAATGCATGTTAGGTGAGTGTCCGAATTGCCTTGAAATAGAAAATTTAAACTTATATGAAGCAAGTCTCGGTTTGGATGATTCTGATGAAGACGATGAGAAAACAATAACATACAAGCAGTGGATGACAACTGACCGTTGCAATTTGGTGACTATTGTAGAAACTATCAGAGTTTAAAGCAAATTTAGTTTCCACGTTACCAAAATTAAAAAGTCGCAACTTTGTTGCACATAGTCAATCACAATTTCTGATATTGACAAAAAAAAATCTGTCACGAGATGAGTATGTAGTGATTGGTGATTTCTCCGAAAATTGCACATTTATTACACAAGACGAAATTCAGAGTTATCACTGGGTCAATGACCGCTTCACTATTTCAATGGAATCGTCCACTTCAGACATTAATTTTTGTACATGATTCTAATCGCTGAACCGTGCACTAAGTTCTCTAGATATTTACATACAGGTTAGCATAAATGTATTCTAAGGAGTGTTCCTTAAAATGTATTCTGACATATATGTATCGGCATGTAAGACATGGACATTACTATTTTATTGATTTTAAATAAAAAAGCAAGAATATTGCATCAAAAATATTTTAGTAGGGACCCCCCAGCATAGGTTCTTGCCAGCGTGGCCCCCCTAGACTTCATCCGGATCCCCAGGCTGCTGCCCCCTCTTGTCGGCCCCGTACATATTGTGGTTTAACTTTGTTTCTCCATAAATAAAATCCGACTTTCATCGTAATAGTCAAAATCGACTGCCACATTCCTGCTTCAGCTATAATGTTACTAACCATGGAATCCATATTCAAAGAATTGATCTTCTCTTGATGAATGTTAAGTAATACAAGATGGTTCAGTTGTTTCCTGAGTCAAAGTGTTAATCTGTAGGTTTTCAATCTTTTCAACCAAAGTAATCATTCTGTTTAAAGACACCAAGCATCAGAAGAAGTTGACAAATTAATAACTCTTGAAGCATAGTGTGTTTCAGGATTTTCCTCTTTAAAAGCATCAACCACAGATATCCATATCGACAACGCTTTCATTCCTCGCTGTTCTTAAGGTATCTAGAAGTATGTCAGCGTAATAAATGCAATATGGTTCATAAAATCAATATTACATATATAAAACGTCCAAGAGCATGTATTTCGATGAATAGTCGTTAAACTTTCAACGGTGTTTTCACGATTTTCGATTTTTTTTTTCTTTTCTTTTTTTTTTTTACATGTTTTATTTTTACACCTAATACATGCAATACCATTCTGTGAAATGAATTTTGTCCAATTGGTTCCTGTTAAAGGCATTTCAACCTCATTCATGATGGAAGCCTTGAAAAATTTTGTAAATAGATACGGATTATCAGAAAGGGTTATCAGTGATAGCAGAATTTGTTACACCTTTCATCAATTTCAAGAATACTGCGCCAACAACGGAATTCACCATACATTCAACTCAACTAAACACCTGCTTGTAAACGGAATGGTAGAACGAATAAACCGAACAATTTTATCTACATTACAACGGGAATGACCGATGAAAAGGATAGCAATTGGGACAGTAATATTGAATAAGTTGAGAGAAACTTAAATAATTTCGTGAATAAAACGGCTAACAATACATCATTCGAAATGATTCATGGTCATTCATCACGTTACAATGATGGACTTCTAAAGAAAATGGCTGCCGAGAATGCTGACGTTATGGATCGACCCAAATAGATTATGAGAAGAAGCGAGGGAAACCATAGAGGAAGGCCAGAGAAAAATGGAACGAGACTGATAAAAAAAGGTGGGGAACACTAGTATTTGAACAAGGAGAGATTGTAGTGATGAAGAGAGCATCTGGGTCTACAAGACAACCAAAGAAGACTCAATCCAAATATCAAGGACCACTTAATTATCACTAGTGTAATGCCTAATGATACTTATCGAGTGGCACAGTTAGAAGAAAAGGTGAAAGGACATTTCTTTTCGATTACAGCTCATGTTAGTCAACTGAAACTATGGAAAAGTGAACTAGAAACAGATAAAGCAGACAGTTATGTCAGCGACGAGGCCCTAAGTTATTGAACCGACCATAGAAGTTCCAACACGTAAAGAGTGACGATCCCGAATGAGCCCAATTTAGTGCAATCGGGACGATTGAAAAATCAGTATGGCCGAGTGTTAGATAATTATTGAAAACTGAAAGAAGAATTCACAAAAGCACGACACACCCTCAAAAAGTGAACGTTTTGCGATAAATAGTTTGTTTTTCGATTTTCTTTTTATAAAATTCATTCTGTTTGTATTATTGCACTTCTGGTTTTTCTTGACGATTAAAGTAAGTTTAATCTCTAACGGCGAAGGGATATATATTACAATTCTGACGTCACGAGCTCCCAGAATGCTTTAGTAGCAGGCCCGGTACATTCCCCACGGCCCCGCTGTGAATGGGTTACGACCACTCCAGTGTATTATAAGAACTCTCTGCCTCCAACCGTTTTACTTTTGTTATTCATGGCCATCGATACGATGCTTGTGGGCTTGTTTTTCAAGTGCTTAAGTTTTGTCCACAAGAACTGAGAATACGGATCTTAGTTCTGTGGCCAGCACTCTCACAAATCTATACACACGTCAAGTCAAGTTGCTATTGTTTTGTTTTCTTCCTTTGGGGAATCTGAGGCATTTAAATCCCTTCGCATGAAAGAAATTTGAGTATTCAGAGAGGTACTTATTTACTATTCTTTATAAAATTAAAACATGCAAACAAATGCTAAAGTTACCCTATTCTTATCTCGCGCCACGCATTCGTTAAAAATAAAGGGTATCAGATCTCCCAACACTTGAGACACACTTGAAAGGGGCACACTGGGCCCTCGTTCAGATCCTAATACACATAAAAACCTTAATTCCAGCTGGGCCCCAGCCCAGTGTTGGATTAAGGTTATGTGTCCTAGGCTGGAAAGGATAGAGTGGGCCAGTAAAGAATATGGCACTGGCGTGTTCAGTCAGTAAATTGTGTGTTTGTTTTTAAGTTTTATCGGTAATGAAACCTTTCCGGACATTTATAAATGGCGGCGCTACTGCAGAACACGCAACCCACTCGATTCTAGTTCGTGTTTCCCAAACTGGCAATTGGTACTTGCAACACTGGTTACCATTAGCCGCCATGTTGTTTACACCGTTCTCATCTTTTTCCTCCTTCTCTTCACTAACTCCTCCCAATTCTAAAAAAATGAAAAATAAGTACTTATTTATTTCATGCGATCGGATGTTTCTGGCATCGGCAAAATCACTAAACGCCATGTTACAACGTTTTTGGTAATCCTCCTTCTCTTGCATACTTATCGCCAATCCTCCTCCCCTCCCGTAATTAACATTATTCTGCTTCCTACTTTTCGGGAATCCACCCCTCCTCTAATTTCCATGAATCATCCTCCTCCCACCCTACTTTTCGTTAATTTTGTTCCTTCTGTTCCTCTCTCTCCTTGCCATTTTTATATGCATCCTGATTCTCCTCCACCCTTCAAACCTTATCACGTTTACTATAACACCATTGAAAACCATCTTCAACACTACGTCTGGCACACGGAATCACCATTTTCTTCCCCTTCGGATACTCATACTCACGTGCAATTAAACCCTTTTTCATGGCCCACTCAATCTATAAAAGAAACGTAATCCATAAAAAATGAAAACATTCAGATGCTCACTAGGAGCGTGAAGAAATAAGAAATAGCATCTCATACCATATCACGTGGGATTACACACACCCATGTGAACGCACAGGACCTCCCATCACAATGCTATCTAGCGCAATTTCCTACAATTTCAAGGGGATAGATGAAAGAGTGGGTTGCGTGTTCTGCAGAGTCACCTAAATGGCAATAGTACACAATACGGTAAATGTTGACGATTCTTTTTAAAATGTCACCATTATGGCGGGAGACGCATCTCGCAATCACATAAGTGAAGATTATAATAACATTATAAGTTGTCATTATCTCCTTGAGGCATAGACGTTATAGACTGAATGTGTGTTGGGGTGGGAGGCATAGAGCCTCAACTTCATATATTCATATGTATAGGCCTACATAAAAAATTTCATCGCAATTGAGGGGTTACAACTCCCATCAACATCCCCTGTATATGTCAGTGTATAGAGGTGGGGGAATTGCTGGGCCCGGCACTATACGAATTTTGGGTGTCACTGCGTGACATGTTACCCAACTGAATTCTAACCAGTGTTGCCAAAACTGGCAATCGGCACAGTGACCAACCTCCATGTTCTGTACAACATTTTTTGTTATTTTCGCGAATCAGTGAATTAAATATATCAGTGAAAGGGTTGTGGGGGGAGACCCCATCCTCCCAGGCTACGCTCTTGCATTCACAAAGACTTTCACAGCATCTATTAATATACATCATATAGCTTTGCAAGATATTCTGCTGCGTCTGTTTATTAAACACAATATTTCACTGTGTGTTATGTGGAGGATCTTCAAAAGTAATACCGACCAAGTTTCCCTCTGCAAAATGCAAGACTTTCACTTGGTTGCTCGGAAGAAAAGGAGTGATTAAAAAATATATGTATTTATAGTACTATTTCCCTGACTATCCCTGATTGGCTGATTCATTGGTTGTAAGATGGAGATCGACGTTCATTGACCCAGAGGGTGGCGAGTTTAGATTGGCTGAAAGAAGCCTGCATTTTTAGGCAAGAATTCCAAATTGATGCAACGTTAATGGGGTCTTCTCCATGGAAATTATTAGGACAGTTTTTAATGGCCAAGACTTCCATATATAAGCATGGCCACAATGCACTAGTAGCAATAACCTAACAAGTCAGCGGTCGCTCAACACGCCATTGATTATAAACATCAAATTCTTTTTCACGACATCTCGGTTACGGCAAAAACTAGTGCATTGTGGACACGCTTATACATGGAACCTTGGCCATTAAAAACTGTCCTAATAATTCCAATAGAGAAGACTCTGTTAATGTTCCATCAATTTGGAATTCCTGCCTAAAAATTCGAGCCTCTTTCAGTCAATTTAAACTCGCCATCCTCTGGGTCAATGAGCGGCCATCCAACAACCAATGAATCAGCCAGTCAGGGAAATAGTACTACAAATACGTCTCATATTTTTTACTCACTCATTTTCTGCCAAGCAACCAAGCGAAAGTCTTGCATTTTGCAGAGGGAAACTTGGTTGGTATTACTTTTGAAGATCCTCCACATAACACACAGTGAAACATTAAGTGTGTTTAATAAACAGTTGCGGCGGAATGTCCCACAAAGCTATATGATGTATACGCTCTTATTGTCTGTTTAGATAGAATTTGAGTACCTGTGAATCAGTTTAATGTGGAATTACAAAAGTCTGGAAAGCAAAAGCATACAGATGTAACGTCAGAGTGTGTGATATCACAAGGCGATCTAGTGCAATTTAGAACGATTTAAAGTGGACAGAAAGAGAAGTGGATAACGTGTTGTATAGTAGTGCCGAATTTTGTGTAAATCTGGCAGTTATCTACCTTAGGACCTTACCTTAAATTACCTTAGGAGTTAAATCATAGATAAATTACTTTAGGAGTGCTTACCTCTCAAAATGTGGGTCATAGCAGTCTGTCAAATAGTCCCCAAAGTGTTCAGGGAATTTAAAAAATAACGAAAAGGTAATGTATTTAATATTATGACTCAAAGAGCCCAATAAAATTTCTAAAAAATGGCATCTCTATATAGTTTTGTGCCCCCCCCCCCATCTCCTACCAAAAATAATTTTTCGCTCTACTCTTGGTAAGACGTAATATTTTTTACCCAGAGAGCCACAACAACCATAGTTTTGCGCAGTATATATTTTTTTCCAATTTTGTCTATTGTGTGAAATGTTCCCCATAAAGTCACCCCCTTCCCATTAATGGTAAGTATGGATAATACTTATAGTAATCAGTGGATTACCAAAGTTTGAGAAACATAAACTATTCCTAAAGCAACTTCCTTATAAGCAAAAAAGACTATGTTAAGACGCTAGTGGAGGGATTCGTGGTATCATAGTGAGTTTCTCCCTAACAAGAGCAACAATAATTCTGATCTTGTGATGTGCATCGGTGAGCTTGGTAGAGGGGAAAATAAAGGATTGAGCAATCGAAATTTACGTCATATAAATCAGGAGTCGAAATTAACTTTTTAAATCAGGTGCACCCAAGTCTTACGACTTACGTGCATAAAATACTAGTTATGTGTTTAAGTAACAGAATAGAAAGTAAACCTCAACATTAGAAACATGTAAAATGTAAGTGTAGCAACTATATTTAAGCATGTAAGCTACAACAAAATGCAACTTTTCAAAATAATTGAACATTCGTATGTAATAAAAAAAAATTCAAAGCAAATGCAGATACATTGAGAAAATTATATAAAATTATTCCGTATGTCACTGTTCTTGAAAAATAAGTAGCCATACTTTTGAATAGTTAGGTGCACCCAAATTAAAAATTTATGTGCACATATAAAATTGCATGTGCACAGTGCAACCGCTAATTTCGACCCTGATACAAACAATAAAAATGGAAAAGATTAGGCGCTAAAAATGACGACTGGGTTTAAAATCTTAGTCGTCAAAATGAAATTTATAAATGCAAAATACGACTAATGACCTCTAATTTCGAGCTGCTCAGCACTTGTGTTTAATAAATGGCAATTAGAGTGGAATGAACACTTTCTTAACAAACTCCACCGTTGTTAAACCTCAGATTAAATTGAATATTGGAAATCTAGCAATAGGAAAAAAAATGCAAATAGCAAGTTATTCTTACTCTGCATAGGACATGCACATTTCTTTCATCCTCATCTTTTGATGGGTGAGAACTCTATGTGTGATACCTGTAATGAACCTTTCAATGTTTTACGCGTTTTGTCACTGTGTAAAAAACAAATTAACAGACAGCGGTTATCTGCCTTTGGAAGAAATGACTTTAACCTGAAACACATTTGTGTAATTCTTTTAATCACAATGTCATTTTTAATTTTTTGTCTGGTATCGACTTTTACAATAGGATCTGATATGATCACATTGTTTTTTTACATATTTTACGAAAGAAAATGGCTATATACGGTGATAACTCTATAAGTTGGAACCTGCACAAGGTGGAAACTTGCTCAAAACGGAATTTTTTTGCGGTCCCTTCAAAAGTCAATGGTAGTTAACATTAGCTAACACAGAAACTGTCTAACGCGGTATCGGAAAGTACTATTTAGTCCCGTCAAAGAGAAAAACCTGCATAAAGCGGAAAATCGCTGGCAGAAAGGAAATTTTCTCGGCAGGAAGAGCAAACAGGGTTGTAATACAATGCAAATAGCAAAGTGGAGGCTGGCGAATAAAAGGCATTTTACAGATATAGAATGCCCTTGTCCGCATAGGCGTAGCCAGGGGGCGGTTTTGGGGGTTATAACCCCCCATTGCAATGAAATTTTGTATATTTAACATAGGAATATGAGTTGTAGCTCTGTAACCCCTCCCCATAAACTTTCTACGCCTACGCTGGTCCGACCACCATTTTGCACACCACCCACCCACCATAGCATACCCAGAAAGTTCATAAGGAGAGGGTTACAGGCTTACAATGGGGGGTTACAGAGCTACAACTCCATTGTATTTACATGTATACTATAAACAATGCAATGCAATACTCATTGCAATGGGGGTTATAACCATAATCAACCCCTTTTGCATATGCCAGTGGTACTCGCTTCTTAAATAAAAACGTTCATTATTAACCAGAACGAAAAGTCACTCATATCGACTTTATCAATTCATGGATAAACCCACCTTAAGGGAGTGTGTGTCTTTATACAAGGGAGTCATTATCTTCATGATGTGGGTACTTTATCGTTACAATTTAAGCTTACATAATAGACTCTTTGTATATAATAGGCATGTATAGTTAGAGTGAAGTTTTGTACCATATTGATCGTAACTACTAAAACCACAATATAGTGCAAAAATTAAAATTAATAAAAATAAAATGCAGTGATAAAATAAATATTTTTATCAAAAGGAAAATATAGTCTTAAAGTTCGCAAGATAAGACAAAAGAGAAAAAAATATCACATGCAGTCATCTCTTACCACTGAATTTAACTATGTATGTATTTATTTTGCATGTGACCTCCATAAGGCGGAAACTTACATACTACGGAATTTTTTCCGGTCCCGTGAGTTTCTGCCTTAGACAGGTTTCACTGTAGTTACTTTGATTATATATAAAATTTATTGATTTAGAAAGCCATTTGTACAACTTTGACTCATCCTTGCACCAATAAAATTCAATCCAAATTCAATCAACCAACCATGTTTGTTTGAGCTATGAATTTGTTATACCTATGTTCACTATAACAGAGTTCCAGTGTATTTTGTAGAATGTGCATTATAAATGTATTTTTTGTTTTTAGGTTCTAAGCAAAATGTACAAATTACGAGATATTTTTTCTGTGGACTGGCACCTACAGATATCAACAGTTAACGAAAGCTCAAGATAAAATCAGAATCATTGGAATAACAGTTACTACATTATAAGAAAAGTGTATTTATTGTCTGGTTTTGGTATTTTTGTGTTTCTATGCTGTTATTATGTGACAACAACTGTGTAAAGGGTATTTGGACTAAAACAAATGCAGATTAGATTATCTGCTCATAATCTGTTAAGTCTGGTCGCAAATTAATAACGGTGTCATCATCTACAAGCAAACCAATTTTATACAGAATTTTATATAGCAGGAACTAAATAATGAATTACTATGATTCGATGCCTACACTTAGGCATATAGCTTGTATAAAAATTTCTATTGCATTATGGGGAAACGTTAGGATAGACCTTGAGTTAAACAATGACTTTTATTTTTTCCGTATTCAAGGTTTGGATGTGTGGGAAGGAATAGAAGATAAAGTCATACAAAGAGTACAGAATCTTCCATTACCAAAACCATTAAAACAGGAAGTATCAAACGTTGTTAAGCCAATAGGTGTGCAGATATATAACTGGACATATTCAAATATTACATACTGTAACCGTATTAGATGCCCCACTTGGATGTGTTGGACGCCGCAAGGTACTATTGATAAGATAAAAACAGCAAAAACGTTAGTCGAAGATGTGAGATTGAGTGGTCCTGAACGTTATCGGTTAGCATGTACTTACTGTCTCGAAGATTACATTTCCGTTCTGTGGGAACAGCTAAAATTGATTCAAGACGATGCTTTTCTGTATGATATACTGATTGATAACTATCTACTTTCATTTTGGTCTAGTCAAGAAATAGGAATTGGTCAGTTACGAAATAAATGGCAAATTAGCAATGGTTTATATAGAGAGTTACTTTTCTCCTCAGCGGTTTACAGAAATGAAGCTGGGTTCAAATTTTTCTTTCAAAAACTGCCTCATAAGTACAGAAAGAAGAATGTGGTAAGACTGGCACAAGATGTGGAGTTTCTACGTCAGACCTCAGAATGTAATGATCTTTCTGATGATTTTTATGGCACTGCTTTATGCATTCTTTGTTCTTCAATGAGTGAAGAACAACAAACAAAATTTTTTAAGATCTGTCCTTATGGAATGTTGGCGTGTTTGTTGCATTGGCCACGTCAAAACTTTTTCATAGAAACAGCAGAACGTATGTGGAGTTTTCTTTCCCCGAAAAATTACAAATGCCTACTGCGAGACATCGTACATGGTAAAATTGTAGCAGGGTATAAGGACTATGACTACCAAAATCTTTTTAGTGAATTCTGGAAACGAAGCCCTACTGGTCATAAGAAATATGTAATTCATGAATGTCTTTACTACCACGAATTGTTATTTGACTTGTTTAAAAATGGTGATACAGTGAACCTTAAATTGATCTTTGAAGCAGCAAATGCTACAGAAAGACATGAACTGATATTTGCCCATAAAAATATTTATGAGTATTTAGTTGACAATGGTAAATGGACTTTGGCAGAATTCTTTATTCGAAGCTGTATATCTTCAAGATCTGTGCTGTTTCAATTTAAAAAAGAAACTGAACCGAATATGTGGCCATTTTTTACAGCAAATGAACTGAACATGGTGGAAGATATGTGGGACAGGCTTTTACCTGATGATGCTATTCAACAGTTTGATAATGAAGAGCATCCAGAAGATGGTCCTGCAATTAAGAAGCTTTGTACATAGTACAGAATGCAAAGTAAGCAAACTTAAATGCAGTTAGCCCTAAAAGAGAGAGAGAGAGAGAAAGAGAAGTACTCAAATTTTAAATGCAAGGCATTGTGCATGAATCTAAACTTGTAGAGCGGTGGTGTTGTAGTTGTATTACATCATGCACAGAACATGCAGTTTTAAATCCAGATAGTATAAAACTTTTGTCATTTTTGTATTGATTCACAATTCAAAGTTTAATTTCCTGTGCGAAAGGTTTGCATTTTCAGAAAAATTTGTAAGTGGTAAATTTTGGTTCAACATAATTTTATCTGGTCTTGGGCCATAAAGCAGTGATGTGCAAACTATTTTCATTTGTGACCCCACTTCCCCATTTTGCATAAAATTTTGTCGCGACTCCCCATTTTATATAAAAATTTTTGTAGTGACGATCCCTGGATAGACAGCAGACGTTGAAGCAAGCCGCATATTTTTTATTGTCAAACAAATTTCTTTGAATTTGGTGACCCACAAAAATTTACTGTGATCACCACTCACAGTTTGCGCACCACTGCCATGAAGGATAGACAGGAACTAAATTCTTAGAATATTTATCTATTTACTCTGACTGCTCATTCTTAGATTTGTTCAAGTGTCTCAGTTCTAATTGCTTTACTTAATATGCATCTTGTTCATCCCCCCCCCCCTCATTTTGACAGTGATAAAGTCAGGACTGGGCTTACTTTGTTAGCAGCCCTGAAAAACGCTTCGGAAAAACAAAGCTGATTTCCTGGTACTTGCAATACATTTTAGGTGGCCCTGGGCAGCCACTCAACTCGCACCCCCCCTAAGCACAGCTCTGTATGAAGTCATGACAATCAAGACATATTATTGATTCTTTTAAACTTTATTTTGCTCTACAGGTGACAGCATTTGTTCATTGCTACCTTTTTTTGAAAAAAGAATTGGCAGGTATTGCAAAATAATCTTACTAGAAATGTGCGAAACTTGAAACGATCTACCGATTTAAAATTCAATAAAATTAAAAATACATTTTAAAAAATTATACCTTTTAATTTACAAGTATTTGTGAATAACGATTTTTTTCAAGTGATGTTAATCTCACAAGCTTGACAGAGGTTTGGTTTGATTGTTTGGCTTTTTTATGGCGCAAGAGCATCTGGGCTATACTGCGCCAAACATGGTAAAATCAAAGACTGTAGTAAAAGCCAGTACTTTTTAAAAATTTAAAAACGTGCGTATGGTCAGCATGGTCATTTAAAATGTCAGACAGTGATGAAGAGTTAAAAGTAAGAGTGCGGGCAAGTCTATAATAGGGGCATTGAGTTAAAATGTGTAAAACACTCATGGGTTCATTGCACACTTGGCAAATTGGTGCTGGTTTTCCTTCCAACAGATGTCTATGGGTGAGATGGGAATGCCCAATGCGAAGTCTAGCAAGGAGAACCTCCTCTTTCCGATTTTTACGGTATGAGGAGGGCCAGTTACCAATTGTATGTTTAATATTATGCAATTTGTTATTGGTTTGATGATCCCATTCTTCTTGCCACCTTTGATTCACACAGGTCTTGATAATTGGTTTCAGGTCAGAGAAAGGAAGAAGTTGGCTAGAAGCAAGTGGTGAGTTCGTTGCCCTTGCAGCTGCATCAGCAGCCTCATTCCCTTTGATACCAATGTGAGCAGGGATCCAGCAGAATTTAATATTGGAATGATTGTGCAGGTGCTGCAGTTGTGAATGGATTTTGGATAAAATAGGATGAGGTGCATATTTAAAAGATTCCAGGGCTCTTAAAGAGCTCTGAGAATCGGTACAGATGATACAATGAGTTAAGCTATGAGTTGAAATATACGCAAGTGCCATGGAAATGGCATAAAGTTCTGCTGTGAAAATGGAGTATGATGGGGGGATTTTTTCTGCAATGGCACTGTTATTAATGACAAATGCAGAACCTACATTTGTTTCTGTTTTGGACCCATCTGTAAAAATGAAATTGGAGTCTTGAAAATGATCCCGAAATTCAGAGAATAACTGCTGGTAAAAAGCATTAGGTGTAGTGCTTTTGCTGTGGTTAACCAGATCGCAATGGATGTCCACGGCAGGTATGACCCATGGCGGTGATAAATGAGTATGTGTAGGAGCAATACTCCGACAATCTATACCCAATTCTGTGATTAGTTTATCCATCCGAATACCAAATGAAGGAATGCATGTAAGGTGAGCATTAAAAAGTAAGGTGGAACGAGGTTCGAAAACGACATCCCAAAGAGGGTGAGTGGGCAGTGATTTAAGTTTCGTATAATAGTTGAGAGAGAGCTGCATACGCCTTGATGTTAAAGATGGTTCGTTGGCTTCCACATAAAGACTTAAAGCTGGATTAAGAGGATTAAGTCAGAAAATATATACATCTCAGACATAATGATATAATGTAATAAATTATATTATTCGCTTTTTTTGCAGAAAATGAGGAAATCCTTGCTGTTGATGCAAACTTTTTTTTCTACACTAAATTTGGTGCACTTATATCAAATTGACCATATTCTAGCCATAAAAGTGAGTGGCAGCTGGTCAGTCCCAAGGTAAGGAAGACGAAACTGACAATGCAATATTGTCACCTGACTGCACACTGAATCCATAGCCTTCCACACCTACTCTATTAAGTCTAGAAGAAGAAGAAGTTGTCTGTTCTACACTGCATACATGTTTATTAAAAATGTCCTGCACATTATAAAATGTATTTACTTATGGGATTAAAAATGCAGATTAGTTATAACTATAATTTCATGTCACCTTGCCCTTTATCTATGCATATATTTAGTCCTCTTATATCATAGATAAGATTTGTTTTTGTAAAAAACTAAATTGCTGAGTAGAAGTACGTCTTATCAACTGTGATGAATTTGCTTGTACCGTACATCCACTCAACTGCCCACAACTACTTAACCACAACTCGCCCTGTTTCTGTCACATATCTGTGACATTTATTTTTGTCACATATGTATTTCTGTCACATTTGCATTTACCAGTGGCAGCCCATGGCGAGATTTTAGGGCGTGTTCCTGAAGGCTAATTCACCAAAACACATCAGTTTATGGCCTATATTCGTCAAGAAACTAGCTTTTTTCTCATTCTAATAAAATAATAAGTAAATAAGAAAGAAATTTACAGTAACTTTGGGTTTTGGTGAATTGGTTTCATCTTACCACCCTAAAATCTCACCACAAGCTGCCACTGGTATTTCCATATGCATTTCTGTCACGTATATGGGTCTCAATGCACTGATGAAATTTCACTTGTTTTTGTGCTCCTCGCTTTTATTTCTCATATAGTATAGTTAGTATACTATATAGTATGTAGACGTATGTACTATATAGTATATGGACGTGTATACTATATAGTTTATAGACGTATGTACTATATAGTATATGGTACGCTGCTCTAATCTCCCAAGCGCCCCTTTATTCAACGCCATTTGTAACGTCTAACAAGAGTGTGGACTTCCCAATATTTTCTGTGGTACTTGTCCCTATTACTGCTAATGGTGCCGCTGTTGAGAATTAAACATTTACTCGTTCTTGTTCTAGTGGCGTTGCTCAACAGCCAAGCTGTGTGACTGCTTCCTGCATACTATTTAGAATTTAAGGGAATGCATACATTTCCCTTTATTTGTGCCTCAAGTTGGGCCTTGTTTCTGGTAAATGCGTATTTGTTTTGTAAAACGTCCCTATTATTAGAATATGAGTTCATGGATAAAAAACAAAAATGTCTATAGATAACTTGTTTGTAACGAAAAATATTTCTAACTGCTCTTGTAAGTTTTTTTGTTTTTTATTTTAATGAATGAATGAAATGTATCAGGGATGCCAACTTGAAAAAAAATGCTAGGACCACCTAAGTCCCGATTGTATGTTGTTAGGCTTGATTTTCAATCTTAACCCATGAGCAGGCACATGGGGTGTTTCACACCCCACAACTTACAATTTGTTAAAAGAACAGTCCACCCTTGCTTCTGAAACTGGCCAAACTCTTTCCTGTTGCCTTCAAAGTCACAATCTTTTGGGGTAGGGTGACAAAGAGAAAATTCCACTTATTGTTCCCTGTAAAATTGGACGTTTTTAATGAAATAATGCTATATAATCAGATGGGGTGCAAAGCACACCTCTGACGTTCCTCTAATCGGCTTGCCTGCTCGCGGGTTAAACCTGATCTTCGACAAAATGCTCCTATAATTTCATTAAAAGGAAACTTTCAAAAAATTAAATAAAATCTTTAATTTCTATAGCCTAATAACCATTATACCTACATTGGTGACCTGTTTAAAGCTGAGTGTACATGATCAGAATAATGTTTTGTAGTGCCCCAAGACAATTTTTTTCCGTAGCCCCTTGTAGTAGAAATTAAGCCTATGTAATTACATTAGGACCCACATAGAACATGGACCTTCAGACCAATGGAAATGATCGTTATATCTGGTCGCTCGCTAAATCTGTTCTGTAATTTCAATTATAAACTTCAAAAATAAAGTCGGTACAGATGACATATTTGTATGCATTATAGCTGCAAAAAAACTTCCAAATTCACTGAAATTCTCACTGTAAAGGTCTGATTGGCAATGATTTTGAAGTAGCTTTGAGTCTACACTGGGCTGGGTCTCTAAAAAAAGCGGGCCTCTGGACAGTTGTCCTGTTTGTCTATGCGATAATTCGTCCCTATGGGTATACATTTGTATTTATGATTGTTTAACTCTGTTTCCTCAAACGTAAAATCCAACTTGCATATAAATAGGGAAAATTGACTTCCATATTTCTGCTCTAATGCTTTCTAACAAAATGATCACTATAGTCGAGAGTTTGGTTCCTTAAGCATTAAAAAGTTGTGATTCCTTTGGAAAATGTAGGTCTTAGAACAACATGACCTTCGTTGCCCTTGTACTATAAAATAAACAATGAGAAATCGTTATGCATTTACCATTAAGTCAGCAAACTTGCATTTGAATTGGATTATATTGCTCTCTATTGTCATATTAACGATGTCGTTGACAGCTTGGCTGTAGAAGTCGTCTGGAGTGTGGAATGAAAACCGTTCGGGTTTTCACACCATCTACTCAATGGAGAATCCACTTTCTCTTTGACAACTTTATCTGTGAAACACCTTGAGTTCCTAATTTGGCATTGACATTGCCCTAGAAAGTTTTATGCTATGTTCTGAATTTTCGTGGAAGTCACCGATCACTTCTGAGGCTTGCTGGAAGTGAAGTGATTTTCCTTGAAGCCTGCTATCAACGATATCCATGTGGCTGAAAACTTTGCAAAACAGAAAAAAGGGGGGAAAAAAAGTTGAAAGTCATCATTGAATGATAAAACGATTGGCTTTGGCAACAGTATCCAACTTTTCTGATTTTTACTATTGTTCATTTTTTTTTTTAGCCTATTTAATACACTTTTTACCATCGTATATGGTACAATATGTTATCCACTTTAAAACCTTATGTTCAACCTCATCTCATCTCATCTGGTACAGAATGAAGTCTTTGCACTATAAAAATTCAACTAATCGACCATTTTCTGATTTAGCTAATTCCTCCATTAAGTAACATAATTAGAGTGGATGCACAAAAGCAAATGAAACCAAACTATCTATTAACCAAGTTGGACGAAAAGGATAAATCTCAAATGACCTATCACTCACCTCACTTTAAAGTTTCTTAAGAATGCTCAGCCGTTTTGGAAAATCTGAGACCGAATTGATTATGTCTCAGCCATACTTAGCACATTGTGGCATCCGTAAATTTACTATTGCAAGTCCTGCACAGTGGCTCATTTGTTTAAGTTTCACTGTTCTTAGTTACCCCCACCCTCTCTTCATTCTAGTTTTCACATCACTAAAACTCCTGTCACATTCTGAGCTCTGTTGAATCTACGAAGGACATCCATGATGATATAGAATAATATCTCAGAGGCTTTGTATTTGTTGAAAAATAAAACCCAAGGTACAATTTTTCAATATCTAGATCCTATGTGCTGATCTCGAAGCATATAAACATTTGCTTCTAGAGTCAGGGAAAAACAATATTTTCTGGTCAAAACCTTGAAACATCAGGGAAAACTTTCTTATTTTCTATTTTGAATAGCTAAATCTCCCACAAATGTAAGGCCATTTTCCCTGCAACCGAAATTCGGTTGAAAGTTTTTTGATTAATCAGGGAATTTTGCTGAAAAGGTCTGGGAAAAGTCAGGGATTTTTTTCTCCGATATGAGTGAGAATCCTGAGTTGATTCACAAAATTATAAAATGCTAATTATAGTATTATATAGAGGATTAGTTTAAAGTTTGAAAACATGATAAAAGATTTTGGAAAGGGGAAAATAAGCTGCAGTAATTCATATTTATATAGTCTGCCACAAAAAATACAAACATATTAGAAAGTCTGTAATGTATTGTCGTTATTATATTATTTATTGTATATGTGGAACTGTAAAAATATAGAATTGTATGATATATGAATACATCGTTGTATGGAACTATAAAAAAATTATGGATTTCAGTTATGTGGTTATAAATTAAAAAACAAAAGTATGCATATAATGAGGTGCTTACGCAAAATAAATATGTTCAATGTTCGATTTTTGTGCATGATTCATAGGTTTTAATTCTTCCTGTTTACACATAATTCAGTGACTCAGACACCTTGACGTTTTTCTAAGTAATTTGAGATTGAGAATATGGTGCGGCTTATAATTAATCTCACTCCACGTCTCACTGTTTTCCCCTTGTTCTCCTACAATAGTTGACTTGATATGATCCTTACGGAATTAGTATTTGTGCATGTTGTATCTACCTTTTATAAGCAAAGCTTGCATGGTATTAACACAACTTTGTTAATAAACAGAAGATAATGAGTAAAATGTAACCTATAGATAAACAAAAAACTTCAGCAAGGAAACTTAATACGTAGCAGTATATGATCTATGGAGATACAAGCAAAAGCAGAAATTTTGTCTCCTTCATTTACATGAATAGACAGTGAGAGAGTATAATGCAATAGTTACGGACACCCAGCGCAAGCACTGTAATTGACAAAGCATGAGGGAAGTATGCAGGAGAAGTGAGAAGAGTAGTCGCCGAAGGCATTACTGTAATCTCATATCGACAGAGCTGGATTATACATTATGACATTGCATACTAAATTAAAATTAACGAAATGTCAATAGATATGAGGAACGAAAAAAGAATCAGTCACATCTACTCGTAAGGTAAAGTTCTAGTTTGGATCGTGTTTGTATATTGTATTAGACTCTAGTAGTTTCAACCACTGCCTTAGGGTCAAATGGGCTGGATTCAACTCACAATAATTGGGTAAATTTATCAAAGGTGATGTTGAGCATTCAATCCCATTTTAGAAGACTAATAGTGCAGTTTTTGGACATAAAATATACTAGTACAAAGTATGGTTTAAGAAAATCGATAAATTTAACTGTATATTCTATAGAAATGTGTGAGATGAAGTAATTTTCCCTCACTATGTTTGAAATATTTTGTGTATTTTATTTAAAGTTGCCAATGGCTGGCTTTTGTCAAAAAGAATTCCTTTTTATATTTTTTTTTCTTGCTGAATAGAGAAAGAAATTTTTAAGGTACAAAATTTAACAGGATACATTAACAGGAAAAATTATAATGTTCACTTAATGTTTTCAAATCTTGTTCTAATGAAATT
>QLNU02015270.1:67214485-67225393 GCA_006491805.2 Dysdera silvatica
TGCAAGGGGGTGTTGATGCAGTGAAATTTTGTATATTTAACATAGGAATATGTGAGTTGTAGCTCTGTAACCCTCCTTATGAACTTGCTGTGCATGCCTATGTGTGTGCACCTGATTTAAAAAGTTAATTTCGACCCCTGGTGTAAGAAATTTCATCATCAGGTTATTTAGTACAATAAGACACGTGAGACGTTAAAAGGAAATAAATTATACTTAATTATAGAAAATGTTTTTTTCGTGATAATTATTTAATTTATTTCGGTTTTGTAGGCATAAAAAAATTACAAAGATTCGCCCCGGGGCTTTATGTGTTGACCAGTATTTGGCAATTGTGTTAGCCCTGAGAAGGGTAATAATACCTTACAAGAACATTTAGATGAAAAAAAAGTCAAATGACGTTATGCATACATTTCCGTACGCGTATTTTCCCCACGAGCAAAAATATTAGGGGTTCGAGGAACCCACAACAAAATTATTGAGGGTTCAAAAAGTGTCTCGAACCCACGAAGTCAACGCCACTGACGATATGGCTGAGTTTCACGGCATTTTCCTTTCTTCCATTTAATTATTTATTATACAGCATAACTTTTCATTAATTTTAAACTAACAAAGCAAACGTGGATAAATTCACTTTGCAATTGTTCAAATTTACTGATTAATGATTTTCGGTGTTTTCAAATTAACTGCACATGGATTTGAGGACAATAATAGAACTTAGCATCCTTTCCATCTCAAGCAACCTCACCAAAAATCTCGGGAACCTCCTTGAACTCCAATTTTCACACCGCGCATCGTCAAATGTAATACTGCGCATTGTCTGACCGCTTTACCTCCGTAAAAGGTACGTGTTTACTTAGAATATAGTTCAAGGTTAAATTTTCGAATTTTTTAACTACAAAGTATAGATTATAATTTTTCCGCACTTATAAATGTGAGAAAATATTTGATAGGTGTTTTTTTTCCGGTTATGTGTTTAAGCTATGGCATTTTCTTTAGTATAAAAAGACTCACGTAGAATAGGGTGTAACCTGTTTTCCAACTGCTGGAGTTCCACTGGAACCGAACTAAGAATAGTGAGTTCTGTTTTGCGGCCAACATTTCCACAAATCTATACATAAAGCAAGTCAAGTTTCTTTTTTCGCGTCTTTTGAGGAACTTGGGGTGTTTTAAGACTTTTTTCCTAAAGGTGCTCATTCAATATTTTTTATAAAATTAAAAAAGGTAAGCAAATGCTAAAGTTACCTTAATTTTGTTTCTCATTTATTACAAATAAAGAGTATCAGATCTCCCAACATTCTGAAAGGGGCCGTATGTGGGATTAAGGCCTTTACGTGTCCTAGATAGAATTGGACCCCTAAGGAATAATGCACTGGTGTGTGGGTGCGTTAAGTATTATGTAATCACCTTGGGGAAGGGTTGGCGTTGGTCTTGTTTTCCTACGTTAGCTAGTGTTTATTTTTGCTTACTGGATGGGAGGGAGGGGGGTGAAATTGCCAAAATATTGCTTACGGAATGAACACTCTTTGCTCAGTCATTAAATTGTGTGTTTGTTTTCGCTTGTTTTTTGTTTTAAAGTTCACCTTCAATATTTCGTTTTGTCAGTAATGAATACTTTTAGGATATTTGTAAACAAATCAAGGTTAAAATGACGCTTAAAATCTAATAGGCTAACATCTCTTTGTGGGAAGGAGGTGGGGCAAAATCACTATGTCCGGGCCTACGTGGCTTTTATATTAATCTGGCACTAAGCTGACTATAACTGACTTAGCTCTCAAAATGTGGTCCATGACAGTCTTTCAAATGGTTCCCAAAGCGTTCAGGAATGAAAAAAAGTGGGGTATTACTTTAAAATACGGTAATCACTTGGCGACATTTTTCAAAACGGACGACCGTAGTGGCAGTTCGCCATGATGGATTATTGAATTTGAGACGTTTTTCGGGCCCAGTCCTCCCTAAGCAGGGAATTCCTTATAGGAGCCGTTCTGCTGTAACGTTAAGCACTGGGCTCCAAAAAACAATGTTCCGTCTGAGAAAAAATGAGGTAAAAGAAGAGAAGAGGTAGAAGTAGATAAGTTTGGGCTAGGCCTAACATGGATGGAGGAAAAGAGGAGTAACGACTAGCATCTATATCCAGACATGAATCCCACGAAAATGATGCATTGCGCATGCCCACGGACTTCATCGTCGATGCTTCTGGGACTTTCCCTAGTGGGTGGTACAAAAATTGCAGAAACGTTGTACTTCTACAAATGCATTACGACTATAATCGTAAACAGAGAAGAATAGTAAATTAGTGTTGACGTTTAACTCCTGCTATGGATCGCAACGTAACGCTTTTTGCAAAGGAGTGCTAGTGTGAAAGTTATTGTGTAATTACGATGTGACTGAAACC
Source organism: Dysdera silvatica (assembly GCA_006491805.2). Lineage (NCBI taxonomy): Eukaryota > Metazoa > Arthropoda > Arachnida > Araneae > Dysderidae > Dysdera > Dysdera silvatica. The sequence continues at coordinate 67,216,878 of QLNU02015270.1, forward strand.
GTAAATAGATTCCCGTGCATAGGTGTTTACAACTTAAGAGTTAAATATAGCATAAATACGATTTTGTCTCTTTTCTAAAAAAAAAAGTGAATGGGGGGTCAAGTGCCCCGCCAGATTATGCATGTATTTCAATGAATATGTTTCTTAGGACCGTGAAAATCATAAAAGCTAACGTGAATATTTACCGAATTTTCTGTTATTGTATTAATCTCTTTCGCAAGATTTTACGTGCTGCGTTCCCAATTTGTGTTTTTGTTGAATCGTAAAGTAAGACAATATTATATAGTTCATATATAATTGTACGGGGGAAAGTACGATTTTGCCTCTTTTCTAAAAAAACCGGGGTTGGGGGCAGGAGATCCTACCAGATTACACCAATATCCTAAGGCACGTATTCGATGGAATGCATTTACGAATTCAGTCACATCGTAACACGCATTAAAAGGAAAAGGAAAATGCCTAACACATTGGGATCCATAGCAGGAGTTAAACGTCATCACTAATTTATGATTCTTTCTCTGTTTACGATTATAGTCGTAACGCATTTGTCGAAGTACGACGTTTCTGCAATTTTTGTACCATCCCCTAGGGAAAGTCCCAGAAGCATCGACGATGAAGTCCGTGGGCATGCGCAATGCGTCATTTTCCTGGAATTCATGTCTGGATATAGATGCTAGTGCCAGTGTATCTGTCCGCTCTGGTTCGAAATGGAATCGGCCACTGCTTGTGGCCTGCCACACTCCGCTCGTTACCATGTGCAAAGATGCCAACTTGTGTGGATTTTAACTCCACCTTGCGATTTTACGGTCGATACCAAGAAATCTAAGGAAAACCCCATTCAAGATCCTCATGTGCAATTTTTTACTTGCCCCTCAAAAACCCATATTTTTTATAGTTTTTTGGTAAAAATATACCTCACTTTGCAAATGGCCCGCGCCTTACATGTTCGGACGTGACGCTTCCAACTTGACCTCTTGTTTCTCTGTTATTTTTTACGTCTAGCTTTGTGTGAAAATTGCTTTGAATTTGGATTAAAACAACGAAATGAAACGCAGCCGTGATTGTGGAACAATTTACGGGAAAAAAAATCAGCAGACAAAATTTTATCAGCCAGTGTATCGCGATATGTAGCAACAGGGCATCTACCAGGTCATGGAAGTCAAGGAAAGGTTAATAAATTAGAAAAAAGCCCCTGAAGTCAAGAAAAAGTCACTAAATTGATGTTATAGGTCACAATTACGCTTTTTCCCCCCCCCCCGGTTGAATTGTAATTTTAGTACGATATTTTAACTTTTTTTTTACTAGTTTAGTTGTTTTCAGCTATTATTGTCATAATTTGGCAATTTTTAGTAATTTTCGTTTGTTTTCCATCATAATTTGACAATATTTGTGGATTTTTAGCTATATAAAATATAGCTATTTCGTCAATTATAAAAAATAAGGTTCAGAAACTTTTTTTAAGGTCAAGAGATGTGCAAAAATAGTCAAGGAATTGGTTTTTTTTTTATTTTTAGTAGACACACTAAGGAATGGCTGTTTTACAAAGCATCGAAAGTTTTTAAATTTTTATGTGAACTCGCAGTTTTACCATATTTTGAATAACTTTTTACTCTCAGCATTTTATTAAAAGTTAAGAAAAATTTCCTCATAATACTTTAAAAAAATAGCCGAGAAAAAAATTTGCACAGAGATTTTGTGACATATGTTTCAGAATATTTCCCCCTTCGGCTTTGGTTATCTACATACGCTGCGGCTTGCAGATTAATTCAGTAGTAAATTTAACTAATCAATATATTTAATTTATTTACATAATTTATAATCCTATTCTGTGAAAAAACGCCACCTGGTGCCTGTTTCTGGAACTTAAAAAACGATTTTAGGGCCATTCCACACAAATGTTAAACTGATGTTAAACTGAACACAAATTTTCAAAAATGTGGCAACAATATACTGTTCCACATCATTGTAAAAGAAATGAAACTTTGAGCACTGAACTGACAGTTCAATACTCGAAGAAGTAGAACGAATTTTCATATTCTGGCAACACTGATCACATGCAACAAAATAGTGAAGAGCACATGGTGTAAGAAGTTCAACATTTTAAGTAAATTTTTTCTGTATATTAGAATATTTAGGGGGTTGTAGATGTTTTACAAATAAATATATCCAAAAGCTCTGTGATTTCTTTAATAGTTTGTTGTTTTAGTAAACCATTTGAAGTTTCAGAAAATTAAAATTCAATACAGATTTTGAATAAGGCTTAAATTTGATCAGTGCTGAAAAAATGTCTCATTAGAGACAAAGTGCTTGGCTAAAGGAATACATAAGCACTGTGAAGTCACAAATACCCAGCAATATAAAGTGACGGAATCATTCATAAAGAATCATCCATGTTACTTGCAGATCATGAAAACGATATGGGTGATAAAGGAACTTTTCAAGTCATAAATAATCAGATGATTAATAAAAATGAAAAAAAAACTTGTTGCAGCTCTTAAAACCTGTTGATGTTTCCTTGTTTGAGATTCGAAAAGATAATTTTTCTATTGCAGCTGCATGTGAAATTAACTCTAACAGATGATGATAATCTCATAGAAATGAATCAAAAATGGGTAAAACGTAAATTTAATCGGGCAATAATTCAACGTAATTTATATGCCAGTTTACATCAGCATAGAGTTTTCAAAATCATTATTGGGGCCTCCGGCCTTATGCCAGTTTATATACTTCATCCAAATTGTCACATGAGAGAAGGAAATACTAAGAAATTTCTTAATGTCACTAACTCAAAATTTTTTATTTCACAATGCAACTTTTTGAGCAAAATCAATTCCTTTTCCTGAAACATATTACTATAATAAAATCTTAGAAAATGTTGACTTCTTGGTTGGTGGTGGTACACTTTAAAGAAAACAATAAATGAAGTTTTTGTAACTGTTTATTATTTATGCAGTGATGATATTTCTGCAGTACTGGTGAGTTTGGAAAAATATTTTTCTCAAACTATTCATCTATTCATGAAAAATTAAGAAATTATTTGAATTAGGAAACGGCAGCAAAATTAATCTTTTGAAATAGACTGCTTCATTGGAAAGATCAGTGTGAACTTAAATGCTAGTTAATTTGCAATGATGTAACCTTTGAATAAATACTATAAACATTGTAACTAAACCTGTTTTACTTCAAAATGCATCCCTTTTTACAATTTAGGTTATTTTGGTAAGTTTTTAATGCACAAAATAATTATTTTCTGGGTTTCTGCCATTGATTGCCACTTTTGTGGCAGAAACTTGCCAACCTTGGTTATCACTTACCTTGAAGGGGAAACACCCCGCCCTCCACCAATTAATCACAAACTAAACTTTGAATTAAATTTCTTTTTCAGGAAAACAGCTTTGCGTTCACGCAAAATTTAATTAATCAAAACGGAGGTTTTTTAGGATTGGAGTTTCCCCTACCCCCAACTTTTCCAGGTTTAACAAAACAAAAAAAAAACTCATCCCCCTCCCCGGCTTTTAGGATTTCGAATTCCCTAATAATTTCAGGTGCACGAGAACCTCGAGTCGGTGAGCATATTTTTGAGCATTATGGGGACAGTTGAACATGTATTATCAGCACACTTGATGAATGTATTAGCGCAGCACAGCAAGGCCTTAAACAAGAACAGTATGTAGAATATAGCAGTCTGCCACAAAAAGATAAATAATGCATCGAGCTAGTAAAACGATAGTTAGGGAATTTTATGAGGAAGAATTACTTTTCATGGATTTCTTTCCATAATAGCATATACAATTATGGAAAATAAATGTAGATCCATGAATTTTACATGTAAAAACGAACAAAAGCAAAATGGAATCTTCTGATACATATTTTATTGACAAGTCAGCATAAATTCAGTTTAAATATGTATATACATATATCAATGCAGTCAAAAGTTCTTTTAACGACGAGAAGTTTTTCCAATGCCTCTCTTTCCAACAAACAAATGTTTAGGTTTGAGGTTTGGAATCTTTCTGTCAGATTCACCCTTCTTAGCTTGACGATTGCGCCCCCTTTGGGTAACTTTGGCAAGCTTTCTAGCTTGACTTTGCATCTGGAAAAAAAAAAAAAAAAAATTGTAAAGTAATTTGCATTTATAGACCTACATATATACATTGGCCACTAAGAATCGGCAATGTTCATGTAGCCCAGAGGGGGGAGAGCGTGAAGCTTTATGGCATAAAGACAGCAAGGGTCATGCTGTGACCAACAGGTCCAGAAAAAAGGTTGTTAACCCTTTGGCCCTCCAAGAGCATATATATGCATATATGCAAGAGCATATATATGCATTTTATTGCACTGCTAGAGGGTACCACAACTTCAGTAATCTTACTCGCAAAAGTTAGTTTGTAAATACAGTTTTTTCTTTCTTTTTACTATGCGAGCATAAATTTAATGTAGCAATGCAGTGGAATGTGGCTATAACGAACAAGTGATTTTGGTTAGATACTGGCTTATACAAAAAAAAATTTGGTCACTCGACGTTCATTATGAGCTTAGCTGCATATTCAAATAGTATTTGTTTTAGTTTTAAGGCGCAAGGATCAAACTTCACCACCCGTAACCTACAGTTTTCCAAGAAACGCAAACCTCTTAAGGCCTACGGAACCCCCCACCCCCACGACTACCGTGAGCAGTTAGTCAGTAAGCGTTTTTTCTCTTTTTAAAGCACACTTGGAGTTTAATCAGGGACAACTACACACTAGGCAATATTGCGAACTAGGATGGCATAATCACCCATTGAAACTGACCATTTGATGAATTTTCACCTCTTCTAATTGTCATGGCTGGCAGAAAATTAAATGTTTTCGTGCCTAAATTTTCATTGATTGCTGCTTCAACCAATACAACTTCAATGCCAAGTAGTGTATGTATGAGGGGCGTTTGAAAAGTTTGGTAAATTTTTATAAGATATCGCCACAATTTATAAAGTGGCGTCACCGCTGGCACATGCCATTCTTTGAACACTCTCTATATAATAACTAACTACTCTATAAAATAAACAAAATCACAGTTAAACATTTTAACTGCGTTTTTATGTGTATTTAACTGCGATTGTGTGTATTTAATATCTTCAAAAATGTTTAATAAACTTTTTGAATAAAAAACTTCAACTTACCTTAACGTCGCGAATGCCAGATTCATCTCTTGGAACTTTAGAACTACTACGAACGCGGCCTTCGCTATCTTCCCTTTTCCTCTTTACACCACGTGTTTTTCGACCACCCCCGCTTTCCTCATAATGAGCCTACAATAGGAGGAAACAAGGCCCATAATTAAACTCAAACAGCACTATCTTTGAGGTGCATCATTAATATTCTAGTAAATTGCAATAAACAATGATGCATTTTAATTATAAATATAATAACCAACAGAAAATGTGTCTTAATACTACTTAACTATTAAATCTATTTGCTTTTTATTAAACTGCAATTATATACAGCATCAAATATTTTTCTTAATCAGTTATAAATTATTACTACGCTTATTTTAATTACACCAACCTGGACTTCAATTCATTAAAAAACTAAATTTATAATATTTTGACTAATAAATCATTAACGATTCCACTAATTACAGTAATTAATGAAGTGACTAATAGTCAAAATTTTGATTGGTTTGCTTTGCTTCGTGGTTTTACGGCTCAAAGACTACAATGGTCATGCTGCGCCGGGACCTACTGTTTTCCGAGGAATCCGAACCTCTTAAGGCCTAGGGAACCAAACCCCGGACTACAGTGAGCAGTGCGATCTTTATGAGATCTCTGAGTAAGCGTTCTTTGCACTGCTGGGAGTCGAACCCGGATTAGCCGCGCAATAGGAGAACGCGTTACCACACTGCGCCACCGCAGGGCCCCCAAAACTTTGATGTACTTATTTTTTCTCAAACTCAGGAAGAAAAAAAAAAGGCTATCACATTTGGGAAAATTGATGCACATGAACTATTTTCAATATGATTAGTAGTAATTAAAATAATGCATCAATTTTCTAAATAAAGTAATACAAATAAAAATTCCATTATATCACTAAATAAATAAAAAATATACCTTCGAATTCTCGTTCTTCTCCAGATGGACACCACGCTCCTTCATTTGAGATCGAAGTCGACTCACTCGAAGTTCAGACTTAAAAAAAAAAAGAAAATTCCATATAACATTATCTCAGAGTTGATATATAGTAAAACTTCTGAAAAATGGTCACCAGTGGAACTTCGTAAATGTGATTTATTCATAGGTTCATTGTTAAAATCAAACCGAAATAAAATTAACAATAAATATTCATGATTACATCAAGTATGACTTTTTAAAATTGTCATTTCGAAAAAATGTGTACAGACAAAAAAAATCAATATTTAATTTTTTTTTTTCCTTTTCTTCCAACCTTCTGTTTTTTTGTTATTTTTTCCTTTTTCAAAAATATCATTATTGGGTCTCAAATAAACAGAAAAGACCATTAACATAAGGTGCACATTGAGGATGCATGTGACTTTCAAAAAAGTATTTTGTTATTTCTAGTATTCAGAGGGGAGCTTATACTAAATAATTCAAAAAGAACTCTAGCTGGTGGTAAGGTTTTTTTTTTTTTTTCTTCCACTACTACATTTAAGTGTCCAGGAATTACTGTCCTCAAAACATATCGCTGTAGCCAACTGGGATTGTATCTGCTGGCTTGGAAGCAAGCATACTTGCGGTTTCCCTATGGTGTATGGATGAAAGAACCAGTGACCTCTGTGTGTGTATCTCATCCTGCAGATTAGTGTTTTGAGGCATTTGTCTGGCTGTTGCTCTCTTGAAAAATGTAGAGGCATGTGCAGGATTATAATCATGGAAACACAATTCACTAGGTACCTCCGGTAACAAAATACGTTTACTACAATGACATTCACAAGGCTATTACGGGGCTATGGAAAAACCTGCACTTCGGGATAGGATGGTCAGAATTCAACACTGGAGGTGGAGAGCGAGGCGTGCTACCTCACTGCCTGCTCTTACATGTCTCTCCAAAATCTATCCGAGTCATTCCCGCACACTTAGAAGTTCATAAAGGGGGTTTGCTCTCTGTAGATTAGTCTATGTCAAGAACCAACTGCTTGGGAACATATTACGTTACATCATAATAGTTAAAAGGGTGAAGTCAAGAATAATAAAAAAACAAAACAACAGCACATTTTAAAAACTGGTTATGGTCAACATTTTGTACAGTATAATATAAATATTGGTAGCTCGTATATTGATTAGATACCTCCAATGCAGATCGAGGGAGACGTGGTTTTTGGATTCTTCTATTTAACTGAGCTTCGTTTTGCATTAGGATTTTCTTCTCTCGGATCCTGGGAAAAAAAAAAAATTAGTATGTATTAGAGATGAGTTCAAGCCCATTTTTTGAGGCTTGAGCCTGAAGACATGCAATTTGAGCTCGCTCGAGCTCAAAATACTCTGCAGAAATTTAAGCCCAAGCCTTTAAATGTATCTTTAACCCCTTGGCATACAATTTAAAGTTTAAAAAATCTGCTACTACACTATTTAATTTCCTTCAAATTTTCATAAACACATGTTTCTACAATCTTCGAAAACGAATCATATAATTGTATTCCTTGCAAAATTTCGATATACATAAGTTAGGTTTCAGCTTCAGTCGCATCCATCTGTTAAGTCAGGGCCTGTCCGAACCAGTTTCATCTCTAGTATATATCAGAGGAGGGCATGAGAGTATTGATATTTGTACATTTTACAGCCCAAAACTGTGCTGTATGTGTGGGTGGGTATAAGTATGAAGAAAGCTTACAAGAGGAGGTTACAGAGCTACAACTAATTCTATACATCCCCATACATATACAAAATTGCATTGAAATCAGTGACACGACTGAATATTTTACAGCCAAATATCAACTTCCTTTAAAATTAAAACATTTTTGTTTAAAAAAGGAAGAATATTCTGCTATACAAAATTAAAAAAATTGGATTTAATTTTATCCTCAATTTAAAACATTACAAGTACATTTTGTTTATACAGTAAAACCTCTCTACAACGATATCCTATATAACGATAAATCCCTCTGCAACGATAATTTTTCTTGGTCCGTATAATAGTGTTGCAGAGAGGTTTTACTGTATAATGAACCCTCCCTATAACAATAACTCCCTCTACAATGATAATTTTTCTCGGTCTGTATAATATTGTTGTAGAGCGGTTTTATTGTATTTATAGAAAATTTTAAAGGAAATTTATATTTGGTTGCCGAATATTCAATCGCACCCCCGATTGAAATGAAGGGGTTATGACACCCCACCCCCCCCAGACAGCACTGTATATGTGTCACCAGATGTGGAGCAAGCAGTTTAACCTTACTTTGAATAACAACAAACATGGTGTAGAAAATTGAAACATGGATTTCCTACCCATGATTTCACCCCCCCTCTAGCAACATCTAACCACACATCACACACTTGGACATTGAAGCATGAAAAACAGCTCTTC
>QLNU02015270.1:67225493-67248157 GCA_006491805.2 Dysdera silvatica
ACACCCCGGCAGCTGTACAGTGGTTTTATTCCAGGTAGAGGAACAATGGCCAATTTTGCTTATTCTTGCAGGCCCGCGGGCCGCACTACTGTATCAGCAATATTAGACTAGCATCTATATCCAGACATGAATCCCACGAAAATGATGCATTGCGCATGCCCACGGACTTTGTCGGATTGTCGATGCTTCTGGGACTTTCCCTAGGGGGTGGTACAAGAATTGCGGAAACGTCAGACTTCGACAAATGCGCTACGACTATAATCGTAAACAGAGAAAGACTCGTAAATTAGTGATGACGTTTAACTCCTGCTATGGATCCCAACGTAACACTTTTTGCTAAGGAGTGCTAGTGTGAAAGTTATTGTGTGATTATGATGTGACTGAAAACGTAAGTAGATTCCCGTGATGTTTACAACTAAGAGTTAAATATAGCATAAATACGATTTTGCCTCTGTTCTAAAAAAAAAGTGAAGGGGGGTCAAGTGCCCCGCCATATTATACATGTATTTCAATGAATATGTTTCTTAGGACCGTGAAAATCATAAAAGATAACGTGAATATTTAGCGAGTTTTTCTGTTATTGTATTAATCTCTTTTGCAAGATTTTACGTGCTGCGTTCCCAATTTGTGTTATTGTTGAATCGTAAAAGTAAGGCAATATTACGCCAGCATCCTAAGGTACGTATTCAATGGAATGCATTTACAAATTCAGTCACATCGTAACACTCATTTAAAAAAAAAAAAAAAGAAGGAAAATACCTAACATATTGGGATCCAAAGCAGGATAAAACGTCAACACTAATTTACTATTCTTCTCTGTTTACGATTACAGTCGTAATGTATTTGTCGAAGTACGACGTTTCTGCAATTTTTGTACCATCCCCTAGGGAAAGTCCCAGAAGCATCGACGATGAAGTCCGTGGGCATGCGCAATGCATCATTTTCCTGAGATTCATGTCAGGATATCGATGCTAGTGCCAGTGTATCTGTCCGCTCTGGTTCGAAATGGAATCGGCCACTGCTTGTGGCCTGCCACACTCCGCTCGTTACCATGTGCAAAGATGCCAACTTGTGTGGATTTTAACTCCACCTTGCGATTTTACGGTCGATACCAAGAAATCTAAGGAAAACCCCATTCAAGATCCTCACGTGCAATTTTTTACTTGCCCCTCAAAAACCCATATTTTTTATAGTTTTTTGGTAAAAATATACCTCACTTTGCAAATGGCCCGCGCCTTACATGTTCGGACGTGACGCTTCCAACTTGACCTCTTGTTTCTCTTATTTTTTACGTCCAGCTTTGTATGTGAAACTTGCTTCAAATTTGGATTAAAACAACGAAATGAAATGCAGCCATGATTGTGGAACAATTTACGGGAAAAAAAATCAGCAGACAAAATTTTATCAGCCAGTGTATCGCGATATGTAGCAACAGGGCATCTACCAGGTCATGGAAGTCAAGGAAAGGTTAATAAATTAGAAAAAAGCCCCTGAAGTCAAGAAAAAGTCACTAAATTGATGTTATAGGTCACAATTACGCTTTTTCCCCCCCCCCCGGTTGAATTGTAATTTTAGTACTATACTTTAACTATTTTTGTTACTGGTTTAGTAATTTTTAGCTAATTTTGTCATAACTAGGCAATTTTTAGTAATTTTCGTTTGTTTTCCATCATAATTTGACAATATTTGTGGATTTTTAGCTATATAAAATATAGCTATTTCGTCAATTATAAAAAATAAGGTTCAGAAACTTTTTTTAAGGTCAAGAGATGTGCAAAAATAGTCAAGGAATTGGTTTTTTTTTTATTTTTAGTAGACACACTAAGGAATGGCCGTTTTACGAAGCATTGAAAGTTTTTAAATTTTTACATGAACCCATAGTTTTACCACGTTTTGAATAACTTCTTACTCTCAGCATTTTATTAAAAGTTAAGAAAAATTTCCTCATAATACTTTAAAAAAATAGCCGAGAAAAAAATTTGCGCCGAGATTTTGCGGCATATATTTCGGGATATTTCCCCCTTATGCTTTCGTTATCTACACACGCAGAGGCGTGCAGATTAATTTAAAAGTAAATTTACCTATTAAATAAATTTAATTAATTTGCGTAATTTATAATTCTATTCAGTAGAAAAACGCTACCTGGTGCCTGTTTCTAGAACTTAAAAAACGATTTTAGGGCCATTCCACACAAATGTTAAACTGATGTTAAACTGAACACAAATTTTCAAAAATGTGGCAACAATATACTGTTCCACATCATTGTAAAAGAAATGAAACTTTGAGCACTGAACTGACAGTTCAATACTCGAAGAAGTAGAACGAATTTTCATATTCTGGCAACACTGATCACATGCAACAAAATAGTGAAGAGCACATGGTATAAGAAGTTCAACATTTTAAGTAAATTTTTTCTGCATATTAGAATATTTAGGGGGTTGTAGATGTTTTACAAATAAATATATCCAAAAGCTCTGTGATTTCTTTAATAGTTTGTTGTTTTAGTAAACCATTTGAAGTTTCAGAACATTAAAATTCAATATAGATTTTGAATAAGGCTTAAATTTGATCAGTGCTGAAAAAATGTCTCATTAGAGACAAAGTGCTTGGCTAAAGGAATACATAAACACTGTGAAGCCACAAATACCCAGCAATATAAAGTGATGGAATCATTCCGAAAAAATCACCCATGTTACTTGCAGATTATGAAAACGATATGAATAATAAAGAAACTTTTCAAGTCATAAATAATCAGATGATTAATAAAGATGTAAAAAGACTTGTTGATGTTTCCTTGTTTGAGATTCGAAAGGTAACTTTTCTATTACAGATGCATGTGAAATTGACCCTAATGAATGATGATAATCTCATAGAAATGAATCAAAAATGGGTGAAACGTAAATTTAATCGGGCAATAACTCAACATAATTTATATGCCAGTTTACATCAGAATAGAGTTTTCAAAATCATTGGGGGGACACATTTTATGTACGTTTATACATTACAGTATGTGTAAAATCGCAATTTATTTCTTAGTATTTAGGGGGGGGGGCGCTCCGGCCTTATGCCAGTTTATATGCTTCATCCAAAGTACATGTGATCTAAATTGTCACATGAGCAGGAAGAAAATACTAGGAAATTCCTTAATGTCACTAACTCAAAATTTTTTATTTCGCAATGCAACTTTTTGAGCAAAATCCGCTCCTTTTCCTAAAACATTACTCCAATAAAATCTTAGAAAATGTTGACTTCTTGGTTGGTGGTGGTACACTTTAAAGAAAACAATAAATGAAGTTTTTGTAACTGTTTATTATTTATGCAGTGATGATATTTCTGCAATACTGGTGGGCTTGGAAGAATATTTTTCTTAAGCTATTGGTCTATTCCTAATAAATTAAGAAATTGTTTGAATTAGGAAATGGAAGCAAAACTAATCTTTTGCTATAGACTGCTTTATCGAAAAGATCAGCCTGAACTTAAATGCTAGTGAATTTGCTATGATGTAACCTTTGAATAAATACTATACACATTGTAACTAAACCTATTTTACTTTAAATAAAATTCATTCCCTTTTGCAATTTGGGGTATTCTGATAAGTTTTTAACGCATGAAATAACTATTTTCTGGGTCCCTGCCGGTTATTGCCACTTTTGTGGCAGAAACTTGCCAACCTTGGTTATCACTTACCTTGAAGGGGAAACACCCCGCCCTCCACCAATTAATCACAAACTAAACTTTGAATTAAATTTCTTTTTCAGGAAAACAGCTTTGCGTTCACGCAAAATTTAATTAATCAAAACGGAGGTTTTTTAGGATTGGAGTTTCCCCTACCCCCAACTTTTCCAGGTTTAACAAAACAAAAAAAAAACTCATCCCCCTCCCCGGCTTTTAGGATTTCGAATTCCCTAATAATTTCAGGTGCACGAGAACCTCGAGTCGGTGAGCATATTTTTGAGCATTATGGGGACAGTTGAACATGTATTATCAGCACACTTGATGAATGTATTAGCGCAGCACAGCAAGGCCTTAAACAAGAACAGTATGTAGAATATAGCAGTCTGCCACAAAAAGATAAATAATGCATCGAGCTAGTAAAACGATAGTTAGGGAATTTTATGAGGAAGAATTACTTTTCATGGATTTCTTTCCATAATAGCATATACAATTATGGAAAATAAATGTAGATCCATGAATTTTACATGTAAAAACGAACAAAAGCAAAATGGAATCTTCTGATACATATTTTATTGACAAGTCAGCATAAATTCAGTTTAAATATGTATATACATATATCAATGCAGTCAAAAGTTCTTTTAACGACGAGAAGTTTTTCCAATGCCTCTCTTTCCAACAAACAAATGTTTAGGTTTGAGGTTTGGAATCTTTCTGTCAGATTCACCCTTCTTCGCTTGACGATTGCGCCCCCTTTGGGTAACTTTGGCAAGCTTTCTAGCTTGACTTTGCATCTGGAAAAAAAAAAAAAATAATTGTAAAGTAATTTGCATTTACAGACCTACATATACATTGGCCACTAAGAATCGGCAATGTTCATGTAGCCCAGAGGGGGGAGAGCGTGAAGCTTTATGGCATAAAGACAGCAAGGGTCATGCTGTGACCAACAGGTCCAGAAAAAAGGTTGTTAACCCTTTGGCCCTCCAAGAGCATATATATGCATATATGCAAGAGCATATATATGCATTTTATTGCACTGCTAGAGGGTACCACAACTTCAGTAATCTTACTCGCAAAAGTTAGTTTGTAAATACAGTTTTTTCTTTCTTTTTACTATGCGAGCATAAATTTAATGTAGCAATGCAGTGGAATGTGGCTATAACGAACAAGTGATTTTGGTTAGATACTGGCTTATACAAAAAAAAATTTGGTCACTCGACGTTCATTATGAGCTTAGCTGCATATTCAAATAGTATTTGTTTTAGTTTTAAGGCGCAAGGATCAAACTTCACCACCCGTAACCTACAGTTTTCCAAGAAACGCAAACCTCTTAAGGCCTACGGAACCCCCCACCCCCACGACTACCGTGAGCTGTTAGTCAGTAAGCGTTTTTTCTCTTTTTAAAGCACACTTGGAGTTTAATCAGGGACAACTACACACTAGGCAATATTGCGAACTAGGATGGCATAATCACCCATTGAAACTGACCGTTTGATGAATTTTCACCTCTTCTAATTGTCATGGCTGGCAGAAAATTAAATGTTTTCGTGCCTAAATTTTCATTGATTGCTGCTTCAACCAATACAACTTCAATGCCAAGTAGTGTATGTATGAGGGGCGTTTGAAAAGTTTGGTAAATTTTTATAAGATATCGCCACAATTTATAAAGTGGCGTCACCGCTGGCACATGCCATTCTTTGAACACTCTCTATATAATAACTAACTACTCTATAAAATAAACAAAATCACAGTTAAACATTTTAACTGCGTTTTTATGTGTATTTAACTGCGATTGTGTGTATTTAATATCTTCAAAAATGTTTAATAAACTTTTTGAATAAAAAACTTCAACTTACCTTAACGTCGCGAATGCCAGATTCATCTCTTGGAACTTTAGAACTACTACGAACGCGGCCTTCGCTATCTTCCCTTTTCCTCTTTACACCACGTGTTTTTCGACCACCCCCGCTTTCCTCATAATGAGCCTACAATAGGAGGAAACAAGGCCCATAATTAAACTCAAACAGCACTATCTTTGAGGTGCATCATTAATATTCTAGTAAATTGCAATAAACAATGATGCATTTTAATTATAAATATAATAACCAACAGAAAATGTGTCTTAATACTACTTAACTATTAAATCTATTTGCTTTTTATTAAACTGCAATTATATACAGCATCAAATATTTTTCTTAATCAGTTATAAATCATTATTATGCTTATTTTAATTACACCAACCTGGACTTCAATTCATTAAAAAACTAAATTTATAATATTTTGACTAATAAATCATTAACGATTCCACTAATTAATGAAGTGACTAATAGTCAAAATTTTGATTGGTTTGGTTTGTTTTTTGGTTTTACGGCTCAAAGACTACAGTGGTCATGCTGCGCCGGGACCTACTGTTTTCCGAGGAATCCGAACCTCTTAAGGCCTAGGGAACCAAACCCCGGACTACAGTGAGCAGTGCGATCTTTATGAGATCTCTGAGTAAGCGTTCTTTTTGCACTGCTGGGAGTCGAACCCGGATTAGCGGCGCACTAGGAGAACGCGTTACCACACTGCGCCACCGCAGGGCCCCCAAAACTTTGATGTACTTATTTTTTCTCAAACTCAGGAAGAAAAAAAAAAGGCTATCACATTTGGGAAAATTGATGCACATGAACTATTTTCAATATGATTAGTAGTAATTAAAATAATGCATCAATTTTCTAAATAAAGTAATACAAATAAAAATTCCATTATATCACTAAATAAATAAAAAATATACCTTCGAATTCTCGTTCTTCTCCAGATGGACACCACGCTCCTTCATTTGAGATCGAAGTCGACTCACTCGAAGTTCAGACTTAAAAAAAAAAAGAAAATTCCATATAACATTATCTCAGAGTTGATATATAGTAAAACTTCTGAAAAATGGTCACCAGTGGAACTTCGTAAATGTGATTTATTCATAGGTTCATTGTTAAAATCAAACCGAAATAAAATTAACAATAAATATTCATGATTACATCAAGTATGACTTTTTAAAATTGTCATTTCGAAAAAATGTGTACAGACAAAAAAAATCAATATTTAATTTTTTTTTTTCCTTTTCTTCCAACCTTCTGTTTTTTTGTTATTTTTTCCTTTTTCAAAAATATCATTATTGGGTCTCAAATAAACAGAAAAGACCATTAACATAAGGTGCACATTGAGGATGCATGTGACTTTCAAAAAAGTATTTTGTTATTTCTAGTATTCAGAGGGGAGCTTATACTAAATAATTCAAAAAGAACTCTAGCTGGTGGTAAGGTTTTTTTTTTTTTTTCTTCCACTACTACATTTAAGTGTCCAGGAATTACTGTCCTCAAAACATATCGCTGTAGCCAACTGGGATTGTATCTGCTGGCTTGGAAGCAAGCATACTTGCGGTTTCCCTATGGTGTATGGATGAAAGAACCAGTGACCTCTGTGTGTGTATCTCATCCTGCAGATTAGTGTTTTGAGGCATTTGTCTGGCTGTTGCTCTCTTGAAAAATGTAGAGGCATGTGCAGGATTATAATCATGGAAACACAATTCACTAGGTACCTCCGGTAACAAAATACGTTTACTACAATGACATTCACAAGGCTATTACGGGGCTATGGAAAAACCTGCACTTCGGGATAGGATGGTCAGAATTCAACACTGGAGGTGGAGAGCGAGGCGTGCTACCTCACTGCCTGCTCTTACATGTCTCTCCAAAATCTATCCGAGTCATTCCCGCACACTTAGAAGTTCATAAAGGGGGTTTGCTCTCTGTAGATTAGTCTATGTCAAGAACCAACTGCTTGGGAACATATTACGTTACATCATAATAGTTAAAAGGGTGAAGTCAAGAATAATAAAAAAACAAAACAACAGCACATTTTAAAAACTGGTTATGGTCAACATTTTGTACAGTATAATATAAATATTGGTAGCTCGTATATTGATTAGATACCTCCAATGCAGATCGAGGGAGACGTGGTTTTTGGATTCTTCTATTTAACTGAGCTTCGTTTTGCATTAGGATTTTCTTCTCTCGGATCCTGGGAAAAAAAAAAAATTAGTATGTATTAGAGATGAGTTCAAGCCCATTTTTTGAGGCTTGAGCCTGAAGACATGCAATTTGAGCTCGCTCGAGCTCAAAATACTCTGCAGAAATTTAAGCCCAAGCCTTTAAATGTATCTTTAACCCCTTGGCATACAATTTAAAGTTTAAAAAATCTGCTACTACACTATTTAATTTCCTTCAAATTTTCATAAACACATGTTTCTACAATCTTCGAAAACGAATCATATAATTGTATTCCTTGCAAAATTTCGATATACATAAGTTAGGTTTCAGCTTCAGTCGCATCCATCTGTTAAGTCAGGGCCTGTCCGAACCAGTTTCATCTCTAGTATATATCAGAGGAGGGCATGAGAGTATTGATATTTGTACATTTTACAGCCCAAAACTGTGCTGTATGTGTGGGTGGGTATAAGTATGAAGAAAGCTTACAAGAGGAGGTTACAGAGCTACAACTAATTCTATACATCCCCATACATATACAAAATTGCATTGAAATCAGTGACACGACTGAATATTTTACAGCCAAATATCAACTTCCTTTAAAATTAAAACATTTTTGTTTAAAAAAGGAAGAATATTCTGCTATACAAAATTAAAAAAATTGGATTTAACTTTATTTTCAATTTAAAACATTACAAGTACATTTTGTTTATACAGTAAAACCTCCCTACAACGATGTCCGATATAACGATAAATCCCTCTACAACGATAATTTTTCTCAGTCCGTATAATAGTGTTGTAGAGAGGTTTTACTGTATAATGAACCCTCCCTATAACTCTCTCTATAAGGATAATTTTTCTCGGTCCGTATAATATTGTTATAGAGGGGTTTTATTGTATTTATAGAAAATTTTAAAGGAAATTGATATTTGGTTGCCGAATATTCAATCGCACCCCCGATTGAAATGAAGGGGTTATGACACCCCACCCCCCCCAGACAGCACTGTATATGTGTCACCAGATGTGGAGCAAGCAGTTTAACCTTACTTTGAATAACAACAAACATGGTGTAGAAAATTGAAACATGGATTTCCTACCCATGATTTCACCCCCCCTCTAGCAACATCTAACCACACATCACACACTTGGACATTGAAGCATGAAAAACAGCTCTTCTAATTTTAGTAATACATTTCACTACCCGTTGTAGGGAGTCTTTGGGATACTACTTGCTATACTTTCTTAATCTGTTACAGAAAGGTAATTGTTATCTACTGTATCCTGTACATCAGTGCTTCCCAACCGATGTGTCGTGAAAAATTTAACTGCAAACTCTGGATTACAGGATGATGGTACCAGAGGGCCAGGCCGCCAAGTAGTTCCTTGTTTGCTTTATTGCTCCTTTCTAGCTACGTACGTGTGAAAGCGAACTCAACTCAAACAAATTATTATTAGCATATTTATACATGGTTAGAAAACCTTTTGTGTATGAGAGTCATTTTATTTTCACATCATAATTTAAAAAAAAAAAAAAGTGTTCTAAAAATTTAATCAGAGTTTAACTCGATCAAATCTCACGATTTAGTTTATAGATGCGATCAGGGCTGTCCTGAAGAAAATTATTGAGAGTATGCGGTGCTGTAGAGAGCGGTGGTGTAATTGCGGGGTTACGGGACTTGATGACATCACCATGCAGCACTGACTGATCTGTCTAAGCCTAAGTGGCATAGCGTAGGGGTGCAACCGGGGCAAAAGCCGCTGGCATAAAATTCCAATACTGGACTAGTAAAAGGGAGTGCAAACGGGTTTTAGTGGGTGCAATACATGCAAAAACCATAATAGCAAATTATCTGAGAAGATGGACAATCAAAATACCAGTTGCAAGATCGAGTATGTAGAACTTTGCAAAACTTTGCGCAAAAACATGAAAGAAGATATAAGAAAATTCAATTGTGAGTTAGTAAGGAAGGCCATTGAAAGCAACAAGAGCCTTAGGGTTGTTAAAGGGAGTTTGTCTATTGGGAAGAAATACTTAGAAGAGTTGAAGAATTCTACAAAAAACTATATGAAAGTAACAGTGGATTAAACGAAGACTCTGAGATAGTCGAAGGAACAGCTCCTAAAATCTTAAAAGAAGAAGTTTCATTTGCAATAAAAAGTATGAAGAAAGGAAGAGCCCCTGGTGATGATGGTATTACATTAGATATCCTAAAAGAAGCTGGAGAATATGTAGAAGACATACTTGCAAAATTCTTTACCAAATGTCTTAACAGCGGTAACATACCAAACCAATGGGATTCTGCAACAGTAATTCTTTTGCATAAAAAAGGTGATAAAGAGGATTTGAAAAATTACCGACCAATTAGCTTGTTACCTGCTATTTATAAAATCTTCACAAAAGTGCTAACACATCGCCTGCAGAAAAAATTAGATGCAGCTCAACCAAGAGAACAAGCTGGATTTCGAAGTGGATTCAGTACAGTGGACCATATTCAAGTATTAAGAGAATTAATTGAAAGAACACATGAATATGAACTTCCATTGTGTGTGGCATTTATTGACTATGAGAAGGCCTTTGACTCTATTAAAACATCAGCAGTCATCAACTCTTTAAGATCAACAGACATTGAGGATGTGTACATTGACATGGTGAAACGTGTGTATAAAAATGCAAGTGCAAAATTTCGGTTACATAAAGATACCAAAACTATCAAAATTGGTAAAGGTGTGAGGCAGGGAGATACCATTTCTCCAAAACTTTTTACTTCAGCTTTACAGATGATTTTTCAGCAGATAAATTGGAATAACAAGGGAATAAAAATAAATGGTGAATATTTAAATCATTTGCGGTTTGCTGATGACATTGTTATTTTTTCAACGAACCCATCAGAACTCCAAGACATGGTACAGGAGCTCTCAACTAGAAGTAAAGAAGTTGGACTCAAGATGAACCTACAAAAAACTAAGATCATGTTCAATAATTTCGTAGAGGAAACAAAAATACAAGTTGACAACATTGAGCTAGAAATTGCTGATTCATATATTTACCTTGGCCAGCTGATTTCAATGGAAGGCAACATTATGAAAGAACTCAACAGACGTATTAAACTTGGCAGGAGTACATTTAGAAGAAACAGTTTTATCCTGAAGGGAAAATTACCTTTATGCCTAAGAAGAAAGGTTTTCAACCAGTGTGTATTGCCCGTCCTCTCATACGGATAAGAGAAATAGAGTCTAACAGTTGGAGCAATACGGAAGCTACAGACAACACAAAGGAGCATGGAGAGGTGCATGCTTGGAATAAATAGTAGAGATCAAAAAAGAAACTCTTTGTGGGAGAGCAAACCAGAATAGAAGATATTATTGTTAAAGTAAAAAGGCTGAAATGGCGATGGGCTGGGCATATTTCAAGAACTGATCAACGTTGGACAACAGAAATTCTGAACTGGATTCCAAGAGACCACCGAAGACCTAGAAAACGTCCTCAAACTAGATGGGTGGATGAAATAAGAAAACAGGTTGGGGTGACGTGGAAGCGAATTGCTCAGGATAGACTTGTGTGGAAAGCATTTGGAGAGACCTTCATCCAGCAGTGGATAGATAATGGTTGAATATGATGATGATACTGTACTTATGTATGAAATAAAACCCAAAAAACTTACTTGCGGGCAAGCGCTCGCAATTTTTTCATCTCCTCATCTTCATCACTATCATCTTCGTCATAAAATCCTGCTTGCTCACGAAGTTCTTCTTCTCTCTCCAGTTCTTCTAATTTCTAGAAAAGATTGTGATCTCTAAAACTCAATTCCTCTGTGATATTCTAAATGTCATTCAGCATTGCAATTTTCACATTATAAATTTGATCTCTTAAAGAAATGTAGGGATATCCAGTGAAGTGGTACATATTTCAAAGAAAAATGGCATTTTTCAGTATCAAAGTATATTTCTGCACCAGAAACAACTCCTTCAACCACAACATGGCATAATGCAGTATTTCTGAGTACTGGGAAATTTCCTTGCTTCTTTTCTCCCATCGAATACAGCTGATTCCCACTAATCGGGCCATTCCTTGTACGAACGGTTGTGGAATTAGAGTGTGTTGATTGAATATTTTATGTCAGAAAGACAGCAAGGGTCATTCTGCACCAAACAAGAGAGAGCGTGTGATTGCTGAAAGAGAAGGTCAGTGCATTAAAAAAAAAACAACTAACAGAATTATTAAATCTCTCACATGTGGCATCACACATTCGGTTGTATTTTTACAGAGACAAAAAAAAAGCAAAGGCCATACTGTGCCAGGGAATACGGTTTTCCAAGGAATCCAAAATACTTAAGGCATGGGGAACCTACCCCACAGATTACAGCGAGCAGTTAATCGGTAAATTATTTTTAAAGCACCAGGAAAACGAAAGCCATGCTACATCAAGACTTACGGTTTTCCAAGGAACGTGAAACTCTTAAGGCATGGGGAACCAGCATTCCCCTCCCCCACATTACAACGAGCAGTTAAACGGAAAATCATTTTTACAGTGCCAGAAAACAAAGGCCATGTTGCGCCAAGATCTATAGTTTTCCAAAGAATGTGAATCTCTAAAGGCATAGGGAACCTACCCCACAGATTACAGCAAGCAGTTAATCAGTAAATCATTTTTACAGAACCAGAAAAACAAAGGCCATGTGTGCTAGAACCCACAATTTTCCAAAGAATGTGAACCTCTAAGGCATAGGGAACCAGTCCCCCCCCCTCCGATTACAGCGAGTGGTTAATCCGTAAATGTTCATTCTTATTAATGATATTGTGAATCGAACCTGTATGAATACATTACCGCTGCAGCTCACTCATCCCTTTTATTTCAGAGCTTGGATCGGCGAGGGTTTACTGTAATTCCGTGATAAACATGTCACATACATTTATAGAATACAGACACTATGGAAAAGCCAAATACTTACCTTAAAAATTTCAGGATCAATGTAATCGGCTATGTTATGACCTTCCCATAACTCTGGTATGACATCATACTTCTCCTCATCAGCAATATCGTAGTGTTCTAAATAGCAGATGTCATGAGTATTCAAATACATAAACACAGGCAGTTTATTAGAGTACGTTATAGGGGAATATACATCTCCCATGTAATACATTAATCCTGCGGAATATTACATAAAGGTCAAACATATCATCATCATTCCTTCATAGGAACATAATTGCAGTGTATAAATCGGGGAATCCTTACTATATAATACCTTCCGATACAGGTTGTGATCATATGTAGGGTTCGAAACTAGAAATCCTTAGTCATATTTTGCATCTAAAATTTTTTTAACAACTGAGATTTCAATCCCAGATGTCTTTTCCGGCATCAAACTATTTCAATTTTCATTGCTTATACAATGAAAATTCCAACTACACCAATGACTTCATATTGATGGTGGAGAGATGTAGTATATATATCAGGGTTCGTGTTGAGGGGGGGGGGATACCTGTACTTAAAAAATAATAAATGTCTTATGTATAAGGAAATAACAGGATCGGGCACTCAAACATCTTGTATATATGGTTGTCCACCTTAATAAACTGAGCCAGTTTTGAATGAAACATGTACAGTTCAACAAAATCCAGTCGCTACTGACAACTAGATATTTGCAGTTGGCGAGAAGTAAATCTTTCTACCACGGTCCAGAATTTTCTTTTTGAGGCAGGGGAGTATGGTTCAGTGTGAGTTGTAGGGTCTTAAAAATACGTAAATACGTATCTCACCTATGATAGTAGCTCCATGTGGCTTCTAAAATGGGACAGCCAGCCTAACTTAATCTTTATTTAAACCACAGTGTGTGTGTGTGTGTGTGTGTGTTATTTAAACCATACGTGTCCAAACTTAACTAGGATCTGTATGAACTTTGATAAGGTTGCACATTTAGACCAAGATGGAGTGGGACCTACAGGGGTTGGATAAAAATATGGAAACATCCCAAAAAGCATAAAACCTTGACTGACATGGTGTAGGATCACCTTTGGCATTCAGAACTGCTTGCAGCCTTCTTAGAATGGATAATAGAGGTCCTGTATAATTTTAAAAGGAATATAGTAACATTTTCATTACAAAATATTAGTTCTCTTAATGATGATGATGGAGGTGGATAACGTGTTCGAACATTTGTCTTCAACACTGACCACAAGGGCTGAACAATGGTGGTATTGGGCGATTGTGGAGGCCACGGAAGATGTGAAACCTCATCTTGGTGCTCAGAAAACCAGTCCCTGACGATGTGAGATGTGGGCTTTGTCATCTTGATAAACAGCATTACTATGAGAGAATTGACTTTGCACTATGGGATGGACTTAGTCACTCAAAATGGCCATGTAGTCGTTGGTAATGATGTTACCTTGCGGCATAATGATGGGTCCAGCAGAAAAACGTGATGATGCTGCTGCCCATATCATGATGGAACCCCCGCCAGGTTTCATTCTTGGTAGCAAATGATTTGGATTGTAAGCTTGGGGTGGCGTTCTCCAGTCATAGAAACAGTGCAAAGCTCAACTCATATGGCCAACTAACTTCTGAGCATTGCTCTATATTCCAGGTTTTATGACAGTAACATCACTATCTTCTTTTGGTAGCATTTTAATCATCGACGAGTGGCTTTGGAATGGTAGTTTGTCCATAAAAATCTTGCTCATGCAGTTCCTTTCGTACTGTTTTGATGCTGATAAGGTTTGTGAGTACAGTAGTCGCTTTTGCAACTGTAGACTTCTGATTTTTCATCACAACCCCAAGTAACGTTTGTCTGCAATTCAGCACATATTTCTGTCCATGCTGGTATTTGTCAGGTGTGGTTTTTCCAGTCATCATCTTCAATAATTTATTACTAAAAAAATTTGACACTCACATATTATTAACTCAATCTATAGCTATTTTTGTTTGGGAGAAAAAGATACACCGTCCTCATCCCGGATTAGTAATAAAAAAAATCCCCCATGAAAAACTCGCCCCAGTGGCTTTGTGTGTTGACAATTATTTGGCAATTGTGTTATCCCTGAGAAGGGTAATAATATCTTATATCTTAGATAACACACTTCATCATACACTAAAAATTTCCACTCTTTTGGTTACAAAAGCACCCACCATATGAGCCCCAACAAGTTGGATGCATCATAATTCCATCAGCTCTCACACGATTCACTAACAACTGCGCATAATTCTGTCTTGACGACAAATAATGCTTGCAACATATAGACAACTTCATATTGGTAGTTGCATTATAACAAAAAAAGAGCACTACCTACAAACTCCACTATAGCACGAACATAAATTAAGGCATGAATTTTGAAAGGTGTTTCCATATTTTTGTTCAACCCCTGTCTTTTTTTTAATTACTGAACCATTATTTTTCAGTTGCAGTTTATGTAGCTCCACCCATCAACCATTAATTTTCATTTATTTTATTCATCAATACAAACCATTTTTTTTTTCAATGGCAACCTATCAACCCAACGTAATTTTTCAACGACCTATTTATAAGCCATTAATTTTTTACTTCAATTTGCTTACAATCCATTAATATTCAACAATAACCCACTGACAAATCATTGATTTTTCAACTATAATCTAGCAACTGTAAATTTTCAACTCCAATCTACCTACAAACCATTAATATTGCAGCTGTAGGTAGGTAGACCATTAACATTGCAGCTGTAAGTACGCAATCTACCTACAGATCATTAATTTTGAACTATACGCAAACACCAAAACAAAAATTCTCAACTGCAATCTACGAACCATTAACCTTTAGCTTACGGGTGGGACAGTTTACATCAGAACACATTTACCTCCCAAAAGAACGGAACTGGGATAAGCCATATCCCTGTGATTCCCCCCCCCCCCACCTTCATGTTCTTTCAAGTCAATGGTCAGTTCGTAGTACAATTGGTTTGATCAAGGTGATAAGCAGGGCTCGAAATTAGTGGTCATTAGTCATATTTTGCACCTATAAATTTTGTTTTGACGATTAAGATTTTAGACCCAGTCGCCATTTTTGGCGTCTAAAATGTCCAATTTTTATTATTTATATGACGTAAATTTCGATTGCTCAATCCTTTATTTTCCCCTCTACCAATCTTACCGACGAAAGTCCCAAGATCAGAATCGTTGTTGCTTCGTTAGGCATAAACCCCAGGTCTGTGATCTAATGGGACCTGGCCCACTATGATACCCCGATTCCCTCCCGTAGTGTTTCACTAGCGTCTTAGTGTAGCCGTTTTAACCTATAAGGAAGTTGCTTTAGGAATAGTTTATGTTTAGCGATATTCCTTAGTTTTACGCTCAGTTCCGATTTTAAACTTTGCTATCAATTTTCGATCACGAAGACTACACAAAACGAAATCAGTAGTAAAGTTTCTTTGGCTAATTGTTTACATGTGCATAATATTTTAAATTTTGGTCATGTGCAGTCAAATCCGAATTTATAAATGGGCATGTATCCAAGGCATTAAATTTTAGGAGGGCAAAATTTCAAAAGACGGCAGAGTTTTTTAATTGCAGTCTATCATTGAATTCCGTTGATTCGCTTTTGCCGGAAAAACCTTCATCCCCTCTCTAAATAATCGGGAATTTTTTTTGTCATTATGTAAAATAAATTTATTTATAAAAATATAATTTTTTATAAATAATACACATAAGTAATTTCAGACCTCCCCCCCCCCCTGCAGTATTCCGCAATTTTCTGTCGTAGTAATATTTTAAGACGGATCGACAGAATTCTCATTTTTTCTAGCGGAAACATTCTAATAAGTGCCCTCCCTCTACATTTTCCGTAAAATTTCGTTATATTTTTTATGGGTGCATGTGTGTGTGTGGGGGGGGGGGACCCTGGGATATGTGGGCAAGTGTCTAGAACATACAATTTTGAAAGGAGGCGAATTCTTTTTTTTACTTTTAAGTGCAATTTTGGTCTATAAAATTCCATCAATCTGCCGTCCTTTCGAACCGTATTTCCCGTTTTTTTTTTAAAAGTCTCAATTTGAAATTATGAAAATTTTGTGAAACAGCCCCCCCCCCACACACAAAATACAAATTTTGGATAAAAATTTTGTTGTCTTTTAAAATAAATTAATTCACAAAAACATCTTATAATGTAGGGTACATAAGGTAACCATACCCCCTTCCCTCTACATACTCCATGATTTTCAGTCCAAGTCGAGGAGCTGGATTTACAAAATTGTATTTTTTTTTTCGAATAAAATTCCTTGTAAACTCTCTATGAGAATATTAATTTAATTTCTTGGGTGGTGGGACGTCGATGTATAAGGAGAGACCAGATTCTAAAAAGTAAACCTTTAATAAACGTTTCCTCGCAATTTGTAAAATGCCTGTTTTGTTTATTGTCATCATTACAGGTCATTACGTTATGTGTATGAACATAATAGCATAATGCTACGTGACCAAAATGAATAATTTTCAAATTGCACCTAAGAAAATCATTTTGGCGACTAAGAAAAAATTGTTAGGTGCCATTGACACTTAACTTTCTGTTCCTAATTTCTAGCCCTGGTGGTAACGAAATGGGTTATGAAATAAAGGCCTATTGTCCACACAAGACCTTTTCACTCCCTCCTCTTCACTGCTTTGTATAAAAGTTAACACTATGCTGTTTTCATCATTGCATCAGCAGGTTTTTAATCTTTTCTTAACTTCAATACATGTCCACTAAAGTTATTTGGCGTTGTTTATTTGTACTTCAGCTCCGCTATGCCTCCCTCCTGAACCCATGTAGTGAAGCTTTCAGGTGTCACTAAGGCTGATTTGTATGGGTGGAGGGAAGAAACCATACTTTCCGGTATGGAACAACAAATTTCTGTTTTCCAACCCAGTAAGCTAAAGGTTAATTGCAATTTGGTTACATGAATCATTAAATTTCACACACAATACGACTATGAAATAATAATAACACAATAAGTGATAAGACTCACTCTTCAAATCGAGGATATAGTCATCGCCCAGTTCCAGTTCGATATCACGCTCCTATGAAAGCAAATACAATCTTCCTTACACCAAAAGCCAACATTTCAAGCAACGAATCTTATGCATGAAAAATAACTGCAATAGTTTCATTTGAGTACACCTCATCATAGCTGATGTGGTGGTTGTATTAAAAGAAAAGAATGATTTCTTTGCACCCGATGGGAACCGAACCCACATCATCTTGATTGCCAACCAAGTGTTCTACCTCTTAAGCTATGGGTGACGTGACCACCTCCTCCTCCTCCCCGCCCCCTCAATATATAAGAATTTGATCATTTGGCTGTAAGAGGTCTATTTATAACAGAGTTAACATAACTGACATGGTAAGTTATGAGTTTCGAACAATTCTAATTTAATGACTGTCTCATTAAAATGTAAAAGTTTCTTAATTACTAAAATGTCTATGCACTATAAGATGAGATTAACAGCAGCGCCCCTGGTGGCGAATTGAGGACGTTAAAAATTTTATATTGGAAAATAATTAAAATGAGGAAATATTGTACTTACGTATTAGCCTGTCGACCATTTTCGCCAAATCGAAACCTATTGCTAAATGCCGTGAAACAGAACCAATAATGATATATATGTATGTGTGTGTATGAATAGTGGGATATTTATAATAAAATAGTGGATTATTTATGTAAATGAACTTTGGTGCAAATTCTTCAAAATCTTTGCCAATTTTTGGGTCGACGGGCTAATAAGTACCAGAAATATTTTCAATTAGAAAATTGTAGAGCAACCTTTAGTTAGTAAGGTAATACATGGCTCATACACGGTATGTACACATACTACCAAAAAGTGAGGTGTTCTGAAAGTTTCAGTGTATCACTTTCAACCGACACTTTCTGGTGTGTTTTAGAAGTTGAGTTGAACTTCTCATAGGAAAGAGATCATTTGATAGCATATGATCTCTTTCCTATGAGAATTTCAACTTCTGAAACGCCACAAAGCACAAATTAAAAGAGAGACACTGAAACTTTCGGAAAAACTCACTCTTTGGTAGCATGTGCACATATTGTATATGTCATGTATCTTTTCTTACTAACTGAAGGACACTCTACAACTTTCTAACTGAAAACATTCCCCATCTTAATTATCTTCTAATCAGTGGCAGCTGGTGGCTTATTCAAATGGGGGTTCACCAGTGGCACTGCTTGTACCTTTGTTACCCAGGGAAATTAAGGTCCTAGCGCCACTCTGACATGGCACCCGCCCCTCCTTAAGCCTCCCAGCTAACATTCCATGTCATGGCACCAAGGGCATGTGCTCCGCCTGCCCCCTCTGGTTGCAGCCCTGGGTTTACAATACATAAATTAGGAAATGAAATTTTCACGTCAAAAGAAACAAAACTAGTCAAAGCGTATTATTAAAATATGTTTAATTAAAATTAATTTGTGTTTTCTTAGCATAAGATTAAACTTGTAATGCTACTAAAAAAGCACTCATAGGTGAAAAAAAATTAGTATTATTAGTATTTTGCTTTCTAGAATGGAAAGAAACTATAACAATGGTTTACAATTTGCCTATGGATGCTGACCACTTAAGTACAATTTTTGTAAATTCACACGTCTTTTTTTTTGAGGCAAACAAATCAATAATGTTTTCGTTGAATTTAGGTATGCAATTTACCATGTTTTTTTTTTTCAATTGAGAACACAACCAGAGCACTTAGCCTGTCTTCCCTCACAGTGTTCCTTAAAAATGTCTTAACTCGCTTTAAAATTGAGAAGCATCTCTCGGCCTCAGCAGTGGTTATTGGAATAGTGGAAATAATTAGCAACAGTTTGTAGGTTTCCGAAAATATAGTCTGCAAGTTGTTTTTTATAAAAAAAAACTGTAAAAGGCTAATGGTATCTTTCATATTTCTGAAATCTGGCCTCCTGTAAATTATTCCTACTTCAGTTTTCAGACGCTCCTTTTCTAAAATGGGATAAACTTCGGTTATTTGCTCAGCAAGTTGCGATGGAAATTTTTTTTCATACTCCTGGAACTTTTGAGCTTCAAGAAGAGAAACAGCAGAGTTGTGAATAATAAAAGAAAACCTTTCTTTTACTTGATTACTAACAACGTTACATATCTCTTTGGCTGCCACAGTTCTATTTATGTGTGAATATTTTCTCTTTTTCATTTTCTTTGTTCGTTGCTCTGTTTCCAATATACTTGTAGTCACTTCTTCCATTCTTTTCCGTTCTTTTTCAATTAACTGCTGAAAAGTGTTTACATGTTTTCTAATACATGTGGCATCAATAATTGTTTTCTGAAGTTGGCTGTACAACACTTCCACATGTGGCATAATATTGTGAAAAACTGTAAGCCAAAACACAAATATTGGGTCTTGCAACATGCACCGATTAGCTCCTGCTTGGTTTATTGCTACAGCTTGTTTTGATGATGCCTCCATTTTTTCCATGCATTCAATTAACTCTTCCCTATATTCATACGTTGTATTGATGGTGCAACTCTTGAAATTCCAACTTGTAGCTGAACCATGAGGTATCCTTTCTCCAACAATTTTATCTAGAATAGCAATCCTATGTGGAGAGTTACTGAAAAAGGAATATCACCCAGGTTGGAAAAAAATACTCTTAACTTGCTGATTTTGACTGGTTGCTTGGCCAACAGTCAAGTTGTGTTGACGTGCGTAACAATGCACAAAATATGCATTTTTGTAAATATGTTTAATAATAGCTTGAACGCTAGCTTGGTGACCATTCATCACATGTGCACAATTATAGCTCTGGGATATTAGTTTCTCGGTTTTGTCTACAACTTTTTCCGAAGTGGTTCGAATGCATCCAGGAATAGATTCTGCATCATGTCCAGGAGGATTAGTAAATTTGCAAAATCTCTCGACCGGTTGTCTGTTAATTAAAGCGTATCGAAAAACGATAACCAATTGGGAAGTGCGTGAAACATCAGTAGTTTCATCTGCTATCACTGAAACAAAATGTGCGTTTGAAATTTCGTTCTTTATGTAGTTCTGGCAGACAGTGAGCATACAGTCTAACAAATGGTTTTGAATTTCTTTCGATATTCCTTTAAAAACAGTGACACTATCAAGATGACCTTTCAGATATGAATTGAGCTCTTCTGAGAAGTTTATAAGACCTCTGAAAACGCTTGGGTTTAACGAATCATTGCGTTTGTCATGACCTCCAAGTGCAAGCTCAAATGCGCCACTAAATAGAACGCAATCAATTATTTTTGAAAGAATATAACGATTTTTTATTACTTCCTCATTGTGTTTCTTAATATTTGAAAGAAATGCAGTGTCCACCTGTTGATGAATACCATCAACCTTTCCAAGCAAATTGGACTCTAATATAGAGTTAAAATGTGACTGCGAGCATTCATGGTTCTTTATTTTTTTAGTTAGATGTGACAAATCATCAACACCGTAACTCACCCAATTTGAAACACCACTTTGTTTTGCAAACAGGAGAGAGTAAAAACAAAACAGCCTGTTAGTTAATTCACATCCACAAATCCATAAATTTTTCTCATATAATTTGGGTTTGAATTCCCTTTCGAAAGCCCTAAGTTTTAATTTTGTCACCTGGATAAGGTTACGCTTAGGTGTTGGCCCGAGTAGTTTTATTTTTTTTCTTTCCAGCCGTAACATCGAAAAATGTAATTGTTTCAGCTCCGAAACACCTATTTTGTTAAATGCAATCTTAACTATTAACACGTTTGTACAAACAATAATAAAACTAACCATAATAGTTAATTATAAAACTAAACTAGCCGAATATTCCAAGTAGCAAACGAAGTGAAAGCCCAGGCGAATAAGAAACTCGATAAACGTAACTGCGGTCTACCTCCCGCACAATCAGAACTGTGCGAACGCTAGACCGTAAGCGGCGAATATCCCATACCCCACATCCGCCAATGCCCTCAGTACTGAACTGCATTCCAAGGTCAGTTTTTCCCATCGTACGTACGGGAACCAAACTCTTTGCTCCTGTGTCCTGGTTGATAATGTCATCAACCAAATAAAGCAATAATTGACTTATATGTAATATATTTCATATTACTATAGTTTCATGTTGTGTGTTTGAAATTTTATTTAACGTGTTATATCCTTTTTTCAAATTTCTCTTGGTGGGGTGGGGGGAGTGTCACATGCTCATGTGCACCAATGGATGAGCCGCCACTGCTTCCAATATAATTTTTTTTTTTAACTTTCTCAATTCACAACCAGGCACTGATGTTAATCTCATCTGATAGTGCAGTAATTTCATTACACCAATTCCCAGCTTCCGTTGAAAGAGCTATCTTCGCTCAAAAGTTATTCATATTTCCCCAGGAATTCTGTATATATATCTCGATAATGCCATATACAAAATTTAATACCACCAACATTTTTTAAAGATTATTTCTCAGTTATATCACCATTCTATTTGTGGTCCTTCGAAAGTTATCATCATCAAGTTAGATTGTGTTTTTATATATAAAACAAAATTCAGCTCAAATTATCAATATGTCTTACCAACTTCTTTTTTGATTTTTGATCTACTTCCATCTGTTTCTTTTTATCAAAAACCTTGTCAGGTATAAAAGGCAACCGTTCCTGAAAAAAGCAACAACAAAAAGAGAAAAAATTAAGGCACTACCCATGAGACCAAAGAAAACAGAAACATTTACTATTTTTAAACACACATACATATACTGAAGACCCAGAAAACGTCCTCAAAATAGATGGGTGGATGAAACAAGAAAACAGGTTGGGGTGACATGGAAGCGAATTGCTCAGGATAGACTTGTGTGGAAAGTATTTTGAGTGACCTTCATCCGGCAGTGGATAGATAATGGTTGAATATGATGATATATATATATATATAGTCATTCCATATGGATTCACTAGGTGCTTGTAGTTGCAGGATCTTTTATTTTCCTATTTTTTTTTTATATGTTATAGTATAAAATAAAAGTACCCAGAAAACGA
>QLNU02015270.1:67255353-67270820 GCA_006491805.2 Dysdera silvatica
GATGATAATTCAGATTCCAACGTTAGAATCCAAAACGCGTGACGAAATTTATTGATTTATAAAAATTTTGTACTCCAGCATTTCATTTCCGTAATAACACTGATGGTTTTGGCAAAACCAGATTGCTGACGAATATTTGTAAACAAAGCACTGTTGCCAGGTTTGCAGACTTTCAACCACGGACTACTGCGATAAACGTTAGCGGTTCCACGTATTTTTGAGATCAAATTTTTGTTAAAATCAATTTGTTTGTCTTTAAGCTCTAAACTAAGTATGTTTTACATCCCTATTTTATGAAGCTTACTTGTCATATATAGTATAGGATAGTGGTTCATTAACTTTCCTGGACCACGGACCCCCCCCCACCTTCAGAGATCACTCGCCTTCACGGACCCCCAAGAATTAACTCAAAGTTTAAAGCCCGGAATTTGCATCATATGTATTTATTTCTAGTGTTTCATCACTAATTTTCATCATTTAAGTAAGGAATTTTTCGTCCCCTCATAATTTATTCTTAGCATTAAAGAGCAAATGCTCTTATCATGCCGTTAGTATTTTACCGAAGCTTTGTGGAACACTAGGAGGGTTTGCGAACCACAGTTGAAGAACCGTTGGTATAAGATATTTGAATAAATGAAATTATTATTATAGGATATTGTTTAACTAAATTATAGTTATATTAATTTAATTATTATTTTGTATGAAGTTGGGATTTTTTAATCTTGCCATCTGGCCACATTGCAGTTAGATTGCAATCACGTGCACTTTTCCTCGCCTTTCGCATATACTTAACTCGGAACTAAACTAAAAAAAACCTCCAAAAAATGCTTACCTGCAAACAAAAACTAAGCAATTTAAAGAAAGCAACTATAGGAACTAAACAAATTAAGACGTTGTTTAAAGGAATTAGTAGAAGTAAATCTGACTTAACCACGGATATTAGTGATTATCTATGTATTTAGAATTAAAAAAAATGCCCTCTTTCCAGGTCATGCACCCTGTCCTATTTTTTTTTAGATGAAACACTATTTGAAAAAGCGAGATAATATTGAGCGAGGATATTATGATGTGATAATGAAATTCGGGAAAAATGGTTCAACAAGATGATTGAACATTAGTTCTTCAGGACTAGCCCGAAATAGGCGAGGAAATCCCCAATTTACAACGAAATCTACTCAGGAGAAGATGAAATTTCCTCGATTACATTTCGCTTTTGACTTATTATAAGAAGAGATAGGGATGCTTAATATTTAATAATCCATATCATATAGTGCCTATTATTAAGATGGTAAGTACTCAATTTCTATTTTCGTATTTACGTTATTAGCATTAGTTGTTCCGAGTTTATGATAAAACGTAGGGGAACCTTAGAATGTTTTTTTTCGTAAAATTTACACATACAGTCTAACCCCGCTAACGTGAACGCGCTTAACATGAACTATTTTTACCAAGAATTGTTTACCGAATTCCGTCATAATGATTTAGTAATATATGATTCCCTTCTTTCCCCGGCTAATACGAACTATTTAAATACAAATAATTTGCTTATCCGCAGTGAGTATTCGTGTTAATGAGATTTGACTATAAATAAATGCAAAGAAAAATTTGTAAGCTCTAATTTTCGTCATTTGTGGTTTGTGTGAGGTAGCAATGGTTTTCATAGGAGAAAAGTTAACTATAACTGGAAGTACTAAAAACATGTGCATGCTATTACTACACAACGAAGAACTTATTTTCCTGCTTGAAAAAAGAAGAAAAAAATGCATTTATAGACTGTTTGTTAAAAACGTGGCAATATGCGGTTTCTACGAAGGTTACCACGAAGGTTACTACGAAGAGTACCACCAAGATTACCACGAAGAGTATCACAAAGATTACCACGAAGTTTTCGCTGTGCTGTGACATGAGGATTATTGCATAATTACCTATTAATTAAATAATACCAAGCAATAGTTTAATAGCGACACACTGCACTAATCAATAGGAATAAAAGCAACACAATCTTTAGTAGCGCAAAGGATAACATTATCAATACCATAATATCGATAGCTATTCGATAGCGTTAACCAGTTACCGTTGTCGTCAGAGCGAATGGCGGCTCTAAGAAGGTCCATAAACCGGGAATGCCATTCCGACCAATTGTTTCAAATATTGGTACAGCCACCCATCCACTGTCCAAATATCTTGTCCGGAAATTTTCACCTCTACTAACTAATAATATTTTTACAGTCAAAAACTCTTCCAATTTCATTGAAAAATTGAAGCTACTTGATCCTAATTCCTTCAAAATGGTCTCATTTGATGTGAAGAGTCTATTTACAAACGTACCCATCCAAAGCTCACTTGATTCACTTACTCGGAGATTGAAGGAGTTCCATTATACAGATCATGAAATTAACGAACTGATTCTCCTTACCAAACTATGTATCAACCAAACTTGTTTCTTGTTTGAAAATAACTTATACAAACAAACCAGTGGTCTTGCAATGGGAAATCCACTTTCGCCAATCCTATGTGATATATTCATGCACTATATAGAAGATAAAATACTGTCGCTCATCCCATTCAAATTCTGGATAAGATATGTGGATGATACTTTCACTCTAATTTCTAGCAATATGAATCCTTCACAGATCATCAACCTCCTAAACACCATTGATCTTAACATCCAATTTACTTTCGAAGAAGAAAAGGACTGTACACTGCCTTTCCTCGACGTTTTAGTTCATAGAACACCTACTAGCGTCCAAACCAGTGTCTACCGAAAACTTAATTCCGTTAGCCTTCTTCCTCACGCTCTATCGGCTCATCCACAAAGCCAGAAAATGAGCTCGTTTTATTGGTTGGTGTTTCATGTCATCAAATTCTCTTCTACAAGTGACGCATTGACTAAGAAAATCAGCTACATTCGACAAATTGCCTCATACCGTGGCTACAATCCAACAATTATTGATCATATTTTTAAAGAACTCACTAAACCTAAACCGGCCTCTTCTCTCTCCAGTGATTCTTCAGCTCCTAGGGACATTGTCTGCATTCCTTATGTTCCGAAAATTTCTACTAGGATCGCTGCTGTCCTGCACAAATTCAACTTTCGCGTTACCTTCACTCCGATCAACAAAATAGGCTTTTCTCATCTTAAGGATAACATCCCGGATTCTGACAGCTGCGGCATATATTCCATTCCGTGCCAGTGTGGCCAAATTTATATCGGTCAAACACGGAGAGCACTGCGCCTCAGACTAAATGAACACGAAGCTTATGTCAGAAAGCAAGAATTCCATAAATCGGCTCTGGCAAAACATTCATGGGAATTCGGACATCAGTTTCTATTCTCCAATGCACGTATTAATAAAAAAGTCAACTCAACACTTGATCTCAGTTTCTTTGAGGCATTTCACATTCTAGCAAACATCAATGTTGCAGTTAATGATCAACTCCTTAGTAACTCTATATCATCCACTTGGAAAAACCTTTTGGGTCTCACGGCTGAAGACGTCTCCACAAATACGCTTTACTCCTCCGCCCAATCAAGTTTCCAACCGACGTGATGGCAACACCGACCAACAGCACGGACATAAACAGAAGCCGCCATTCGCTCTGACGACGGTAGCTGGTTAACGCTATCGAAATAGCTATCAGCAGTATTATCGTATTGATAATGTTATCTAACTGCACCATAAAAATTGTTTTGCATTTATTTCTATTTTTTCATACATTGACATGAAAAAATTTTTAGTTCTCAGCGAAAAAAAACTTTCCGTTTCAGGCCAAACTCTTGTTCAACCATCAGTCCTAGTTGGTTCCAATGGGCCACTATTTGAAACAAAATCGAAACATCGACATTTTTGTAAAAACCGCATACATTGACATGCAGAAATTTTTGTTTTCCGGTGGTCAAATATTGTTCTGTTTCGGACCAAAAAAATGGTCTAATCGCTTCAACTCCTGTGGTTTTGGGACCTGCAGACAAAGATTTGAAACACAATCCAAACATTGATTTTTTTTCATGAAAATTGCATATAATGACATGTAGAAATTTTTGGTTTCCTGTGGATGAAAATTGCCCCTTTTCGAGCCAAAAAATGGTCCAGCCACCTCAACTCCTATTGTTTTGGCACCTTCTGACCTAGCTGGTTCGAACGAGCCACAATTTGAAACAAAATCGAAACTTTTATGTTTTCATGAAAATCTCATACTTGCGGATTTTTTTTTCCAGCGGACAAGTATTGTCCCGTTTCGGGTTAAACAATTGTCCAGTCGCCTCAATTCCTATTGTTTTGGCACATTCAGAAGTAGCTGGTTCGTATGAGTCATGATTTGAAACAAAATGGGAACATCGATTTTTTGATGAAAATTGCATACTTTGACATACAGAAATTTTATGTTTTCAACGGGCAAAAATTGTTCCGTTTCGGGCTAAAAAATTGTCCAGTCGTTTCAAATCCAGATGTTTTGGGACCTTCAGACTTATGAGACAGACATATATGAGACACCTCCAAATTAGGTTGCCCGCGATATGGGTTTCTCATTGGTCCCTATTGGGGTTCTTCCATGATTCTATTGGAGGCCTCCCATTGGTTCTCATTGGGTTTTCCCATTCTGCGGGACTACTCTGATGAAGGGTTTTCCAGAAATTTCAAGTATAAAAAAGAGACAGAAACATAACATCGTCATTACTCCTGATGAAGGACTGCTGCTGATGCGTCCGAAAGCTTGAGTGATCTTTTTCATTGCTATTTTACCAGTGTTTAACCTTTTTATGTAATGGATATTGATAATTTAATTTCACGTTTTTTATGTGTGTTTTATGCTAAAAAGTAGTAAATTCATTAAAAGCAAATTGGGCGCCGTTCGATCATCAAATGGAGGATGTATTAAAATGGGAGGAACAGGTCGACAGCCATCTTGGTAATCACAAAGCGCAGAAACATTTCCTTCCCCTTCTTCCCGCTGGCTTCACACCCCCACGTAGTAACATTTACCCACTGACCACGGCGCCCTGCTCCCTCCTGCCTTTCCATACTCGGAGGACATGTAAGGTTTAACAGCATCTGTTCGCTCCGCACCGATGACGTCAAAAGGGTTTGTTAATACGTTGAGTGCCACGTCAGTCATCGGTGACCGACACTGAACTTTGCGTTCAGGCCGCGTCAGTCACCGGTGACTGACAGTGTAAAATATGATATCAAAACTAAAAAATTTACATCGTTTTAAGTAATTACCTAAAATTTATTCAACATTCACTTAATTTTTATGTATTACAAGATTATCATTTAGGTACTGGTACATTTATTTCAAGATTATATGTAAATGTATTTAAATATTTTTTTTCAAAAAATCGCATTGCTATACTACAATACCAGGGCACTTCTAGGCAGCGCGCGTGGCCTGACGGGGATTTCCCTATAAATTTACGTGGCACTTCACTCAATGTGTTAAAATAGATCAATACGAAGAAAGATACGGATGGGCGTATCTGTTATTCTAGCTATCTTGCACTAGGTCTATAAGCCCCACTGCACTTTGGTATTGAACATCGGCTGCACTTTTACGGAATAACAGGAAGAAGTAATAACGTAGTGTTTGTGTTTGTGGTATCTACTCTCACAAGCAATAAAGCTGTAGCCTGAAAGATTGGAACCAAATTTGACCGCAAATTATCTGTACTCAGAATGCCTTACGTAGTTATTTCAACTCAAATAAGAGTCGTAAGTTTAATGGGAATTTAATTAACAATGCTAGTTAGTAACAGAGTACGGTACAGGTGTAGTGACACGGACTTTCCTCCGTTGGCCTCTTTCCTGGTCATTTTTGAAAACTCTCTGCCCCCCCCCCCCCGTTTCCCCAGTTTCGTTACTTCTTTCACTAAAACGGGTCCTTGTGTGAAGAAAACAGATGATTTTGTTTTTAAATTCTATTTCAAAAAACTATTTGGTGGAAGTACAGAATCCATCCCAATAGCGCTTCTGTCCTCTAGAAAAGAATAGAGAAGTCGCTGTAAGCGGGCTAGTGAGGTCAGAGAGTATGTGACGTGTTGTGTAATGTCATATAGGGTGTGTCATCCTACGACCGTTATCTTCGAAGGTGGTAAGGCTTTGAACTTGCTTTGTCATTATCTCGAGTGTGTTTGTTCAGCGATTGGAAATATGGCAGTTGAAAGAGAAGAAAAATGTGTTGGATTGGATTATGAAAGTAGATCTAATAGATTCTGAATGTGAGTGCCTGGATTGCAAGGAGTAAATGCGATTGAATGCTAAGCCTAACGTGGATGAATCTGTAAAAGGCTGGATCAATATTAGGAAAAGGAATGGGGGGTGGTAAAAGAAAGAGGCAGGGCCTTGTAACATGATGTGAACAACATGGCGGCAAGTCGGGGTAAAGTTGCCATGTGTGTTGGAAATACTTGCCACTAAAAATGATTTGGGATGGAATCTGTACTAACGCCTTCAAGTTTGTTTCAAAATCTATTTTTTAAAATCCTCCCCTACCTCCATCTGTTGTCTAACTCCCTCCCCAGCATAATTCTCCCAATTTCTTTACTTCTTACTCTCTACTTCCACCCTTTTTTCCTTGGATGGAACGTTGGTTTTAAGATGACTTTTGGAGCCCAGTACTTGGTGTTACGTCAGAACGGTTCCCACAAGGAATTTCCTGCGTAGAAAAAAATCATTGGGTCCAAGAACGTCTAAAATTCAACAGTCCATCATGGTGGACTGCCACTACATTGGGAACACCATATTTTGACCCTTGGCGGTTGTTTTGGTCGCAAGGAAAATGACGCCAACAGATGATCTACTACATCTGTTCCACAATTACTTCGATAATGTTACTTTGAACCATGTTTTAATTTCTTTGATGTACTTCCTCTCTATCCGGGATTATCTTGGCACAAGTTAGAGGGAGGGAGGGGAGATGAAAAGTATGTTAAGATCACAAGGTTAACCTTACGGTTCTCTACTTTGGGAGTTACTGGAATGAAAAAACTTGCATATACAGTCCAGCAAAAATAGAAAAATAATGGCCAATAATATATCTTGCATATGGGTCATTCCCTGTCAAGTGAACCAAAATTCTATCACTTTTGAACCTCACCCTCTTGGATTTTTTTCAAATTTGTCTCTTAATATACTACCGGAGATAGTATAAAATCTAATTTTTTAGATTTTTAACTGCAGTATACCTCAAGCTTCCACTCTAAACGTAACACTAAAAAATTAACACTAAACGTAAACAAAAGAGATTGCTATCCTCCTAAAACAGTTAACCCTGACTCCTTGAATTCCGTGAAACAGGAAGTAGAACCTGTAGAATATTGTGCAAGAAATAAGTCTTTGGACTTATATGTGTCAGCCTCTCCCATCCCTGCCATAGAAAATGAAACCAAAATGTGGGTTGCTGGTTGATTTTATGGATATTCCAAAAACCACATGTTCGGAAATAGTTGGGAAAAATTCGCCTAGGTCACCACTGTAAAGTGAAGATTTGAAACCCGTTTACGATGTAGCGGAAAAGATTTCCGACGAGACATCCCAGGTGTTGTATGTCGCTTAGAATGAGTTGTGTGAAATGAAGAACGCTGATGCTGAAAGAACAGCAAAACAAATGGTTGAACAAGAGGGTTCGGCACTGTCTTATGACCACGGATGGAACAAGCCCAGATGCTGTAGGTTTTGAGTTTACATCCCAAGGACAGTTCTTTATGGTGAAGGAACAGGTAAGTGCCAGTGTCGTACAGGAGTAAGAATTCCTGAGGAGCGAAAAGGGAGCCAGCGTAGAATCGAAACTTAGTGGGAAAGTAATTGATGGGTTTGAGTTGCTAGATGGAGGTAGCAAAGGGTTTGTCGGACGCAGAAAAGATTATGTAGGCTCTCAAAGGGATTGTAAACAGGTGAAGTGTGTAGAAGAGTATGTTTACAGAGAGGTTGTGAAAAGGGAAAACGTGAATTTAAGTTTGTATGTGCGAGTAGGTCATGGGATGGTTGGCCACAACTGTTGGCACTGTATTCCCGGTAGCCCTCCGAGGCTAGAAATGAGGGTTGATGACACCACGTCATCGCATTAACTGGAAGATTGGGAAAAAGAATTTTCTTCTCTGTTAGGATAAAAATCTTTAAATTGGATATTATGGAACACTGAACTCCGATAAATCATGTTTAGTTGGGTATTCTAAAATTTTAGTTTGATATGTGATTTGAATTGTCGTTTGATTAACAATTTTTCTTCTATTAGTTTTGTGTTAATCATGAATAGTGATTTGTCCCCATTTTATATACACACATCTAATTACATAATTAAAAGATTAATGTGTGTTCATTTTTTAATCTTACCATAAATTAATATCTCCCAGATAAATATAGCCTATTATGTGGATACGTGTTGGTAGATATTTATATTTAAACAACCTCGGTTTTTAAAATGGGAAATGTTTTCCCATCGGGATAAAAAGAGTTGATGAATGCTCTGTACTCCATTTGAGTGGGAGTTTTCAAAATTAGAAAAGAAAACACGATTTAACACAGAAAGGATGCACCTGCATCATATTTGAAATAAATATTTCTGAAATAAAAAGCGCTATTGCTTGAATGTGCATAAATTTATCATGATAAATTATAATTCTTTAACGTGGTTAGAACGAAATCTTTCAAATCCACCAGTAACAAAGTGGTTATTGATATTACAACCTTAAAACTTTGAAGTTATTTATCATTTGGGCAAATATAACGAAGATGCCAATTATTTGTGTGGAGTTCGAGTAATTTTGAAATGTATATGTGTTTATTATAGTCATGTGGTTCAGTATGTTGTTTGGTATATGTATTATTAGTTGTTTACTTGATTCATTTTTGGTAGTGTGAAAATTGTTGCATTGTGTAGGTTAAATATAACATTGATTTTGTTCCCTCATGTAGTATATATGTAAAGTAAATAACTGCCTCTAAGAGAAGGGATGTCTTGTTGAGCTCATTTACATTCGTAATGCTGGAAATGGAACTTTTCTCTCGTTTCCTTAAGAAAAGTTCTCTCCATAGCTGGAGGTAGCTGTAGCATTTAATGCTACACCTTGAATTTAACAAATTAAATTTGTATACTTTCCCTCGAAGATTAGTTCCGAATACCTCTCTTCTCTTCTAATCAACAGAATCATCTGCCTATATGACTCTTTCTCTCAAATCTTTCACCATTTTACTAAAATTTCAAGATTTCCTCTGCAACAGTTCAAAGATCAACCATAGAGGACCACAGGTGGAACGCCATGTGATGTGCGCCTTTTTTATTCAGAAGTATAAATCACCATTCAAAGGCAACTTTTGACACTACAGAAGTCATAAAATTCCTAAGTTTGACAACACAAACAGCCTGGATTCGAGATCTGTCATCACAGTAAGCTCTTTTATTGCCATAGTCAGAATGATGTTCAGCAGCCCTAACTGCATCTGAAATTCACTTCTATGCACTTGCTGTGCAAACTTTCTCAACCAATAACAGCTTTACTTTCTGAGTAACTCCTCCCACCAAAATTTGGACAAAACTCCAAAACCGGCAAAATTTTATGTGTTTCAAGACCTCGCCCTGAGGCTAAATGTCAACACCCTGTTTCACACCATGTGAACAGTAAATATTGTTCTAATCTTAGGTCGCCATGCGACAAAGAACTTATCAGTACAGAGCGGTAAATACTCCGTCTATTCATTTAAAGAGTAGATCGAAGTCCTTTTTTGGAAGTATTTTTGTATTCTCGTCTTCGATACCTACCTTCAGTTTCGTGGCATTTTAAGTGTATATATAGTTGTGAGTGTAAATAAATAAGAAAAAGTACCTAAGCACCTCATGCATGGATAAGTACACTACCAAATCTTTGGGTTAAGAAGTCACATCAGGAATTGAATGTGACGATCCAGTATCTGCACACACACACACACACTCTTCTCTTTATTCCACAGAAAGTTATGTCTACTAGAGTAATTAGAGGGTCTTTGATGAATACTGTGAATGCTTGTACATTATTTGTGATAAGGTCACTTTTTCCTGAAGTACAGATAGGACACTTAGCTTTAATGACTCCACGTTTTCCACACCCAGACATCTTAATACAGGCCATTCTTCATTCAGGAAAGGTACAGGCCTTCTGGAGAAATCAGAATTCCTAGTGTTCTGCATTTCTTTGATCTATCTGTCTTCTTTTGTCCACTCGGTAAAGAACCTTTTAAGTAGTTGAAAGTGTCTAACTTATCCGCCAATTCAGAAGGAGAATTCAAGTGCTCCCACTCATTTAGATAATGCTCTATGTCTTCTGGTGTACACTTCCTCTTCATTTGATCGGATATCATTAGATCTTTTAATTGGCCAAAAGTGGTTTTGCCCAATTCTGACAGCCATCCTTCGAAGCAGCTTCGTATTTCAAAGGAAAAGTCTTTCCATGAGCTGTTAGAGCTCTTACGGTGTTGAATAAATAACCTATGAAACCTTTTGGCTGTTAACTTGAATTTCTGGAGCAGGACACTATGTATGTAAGCGAAATCTTGAAACTTTTCTTCTGGTTCTCTAGCAATCAGCTGACAATGTCCGTCAGTACAGAGTTTAATAGATTCGTCACCCACATTTCTTCTGGAATATTTAATATATTCATTTGTCATTGAAATAATGTTAAAAATAAATTGATGTCATCTGTTTCACTGTTGAAACGTGGTAAAATATTCTTAACATTGACATTCGCTTGAGAGCTTACCTGCTGGGTAGCAGAGGCCAACATTGCCTTTTGATTTTCCAGCTGAAGCCGCAGCTTTTCAATTTCAAACTCTTGTTTCTGGTCTTCTGCTCACTCTTCAATCACGTTCTCTAGGAGAGCTTTTACAAATTCGTCATCTTTATATTCCCGACTTCTCAGAATCAGTTCCTTCAGGTCAATTACCTTCATATTGTCATCCACTTCTTCACCTAGCTCTTCTGCAAGAGTTTTTAATTCCCCTTTTCTTAATTTGGCCAAAAATGCCATTCTTCAACGTGATAAGTAAGTGATTTTGTAAATCAGCGACTAATCTGGACTATTTATAAAAATCTCAATTAACCTTGGCGGTTAATCAGTTAAACACATCCACAAATTACAAACTTCAGTTCCACATCTTCTTTTCCAAAGATATAACACATTTTCCTTGTGTCTTTTTCATACACGTTAAAGAAAGTCTAAACCGGATATGGTTTAATCTGTCTTTTGCGTCGTCTTGTTCGAGCCGTAAGTTGGGCGCCAATTTATAACGCATACACTCCCGGTTGGGGCGTCATTTTTAGAAACAGTAATCCTTATTCTCATCTCAGAGAAACACAAGGAAAAAACTATTGTTTATCTATCCTGTCTAATTTCAATTAACTGTTTTCTTATTTTCTATCTTATTATAGATCATGCGGATCTCTTTTCTCACACGTCAATATCATCTGTTACATACCCTGATTTTCCCCTGTTCCCTAGAATATCGTTATAGTAAGATTTTACTGTATATGGATACACCTTCCTTGTGATTGTAAAAGACTTCTATCAATACGAATGCCAGTGCTGTCATCAATGAAAATTAGACGAAAAAAAAGTGTTTGTAAATCAGAAATGAGCACATCTTTTGCATATACACATTCTAAGAAATAAAATTTTTTTTAGAACTATATTCAATAACAAATTGGAAAAAACAGTAGAAAAATTATTAAATTAATCATTTTTATAATCATTGAGATTAGGAGTAGATCACGAAAGTTCGTTATTTTAAAAAATGGGTCAAGATTTTAAAATGTTTGTAATCTACTGATTTATTATACTGTTGCTTGATGTTTTTAGTAAAGTTTGAAGAAAAAGTTTTTTGTGTTTACAGCATGTAAAAATGTCTGTTTTGTTTCGAAATGCGATTCCTTCAAATGATTTTTTTTTTCTTCTTTAGGAGAATGGACCGACTTTTGTTGGTGATGAGGAATCCGATCCTGGTTTAATGGCATTACTGAATGCTAAGAAGATGATCGCTCTGGGTAACGACTTGTAGGTATATTTGGTCTGTTTGCGTAGATGATAGTAGCAATATAAAAAAGAAAGGTGGTCTTATAATGAAGTTATCTTTCAATCATATGCTGTGTATTGGATGGCATTCAACATATTTTCTTTTCTACTGATTTGTAGTGTGTGGTTTGATTTTCTGGACAATAGAGGATCTGATTCACTGAACAACTGTAGATATTAGTGTGTGATAAAACAAAATATCGGGTTTGCTATTGCACCATAAAACAAAAACATCTGGATTATGATTGCACCATAAAACACAAAACATCTGGATTACAATTGCATCATAAAACACGAAATATCTGAATCACGATTGCACCATAAAACAGAAATCATCTGGATTATGATTGCACCATAAAACACAAATATCTGGATTATGATTGCACCATAAAACACAAAACATCTGGATTATGATTGCATCATGAAACACAAAATACCTGGATTGCAATTTCACCATAAAACATAAAACATCTGGATTACCGTTGCATCATAAAAATACAAAAAACTCATATTCTGAGGATATCATTATGATATATATATATATATGGCCTGCAAAAGGGTTGCTGGTATCTAACTGGAAGGAGACCCACACGCTGAACGTATGTGACGATGTGTGGAACCGGCCAGGCCAGTAACCTAGTGTCCTACCCCGCCTTCAAGTGGTGCAGGCTGAGCTTTCTATTTATGTGGCAAATTAATATTTGCTACACGGATAGAAAGGCGGAAGGGGAGGGCTAATTCACCAACCCGTCTAGCCAGCGTGGTGAAATTATGGCTAATTCCTCCATTATGTTGACACACCAGAAACCATGGCCCCTAGTCTCCAGGTGCTGGAGTGCTCCTGATCAAGGCAGCGGTCAGTGTGGCATGAAAGCAGGGGGTGCTAAGAATCACTGGAATGGCCCAGGCTGCCGTTTGTTATTGACCTTGGCTACGTTTAATGGACGATCCCTTGCTTCTGAAGCAAAACTTCAGGAATTGGAAGAGGAACTAGACAAGATCAAATGGGACATTGTAGGACTCAGTGAAGTTAGAAGAAAAGGTGAAGAGTTGGTGGAACTGAAAAGCGGACATTTGTTTTATTATAGAGGAACGGAAACTGGAAGAACAAGTGGTGTTGGCTTCTTAATCAACAAAAGAATTAAAGACTGTCTTCTGGAAGTTGAAAGTACATCAGATCGAGCAGCGAGGCTTGTTGTTCAACTAACCCAGCGATACCAACTTCAAATAGTACAGGTATATGCACCAACATCAAGCCATACCGACGAAGAGGTTGAAGAATTTTATGAAGAAATCAAAGAGTTACACACCAAAGGGAAACAACATATCAAGCTCATCATGGGGGATTTCAATGC
The DNA here is from genome assembly GCA_006491805.2 of Dysdera silvatica. Taxonomy (NCBI): domain Eukaryota; kingdom Metazoa; phylum Arthropoda; class Arachnida; order Araneae; family Dysderidae; genus Dysdera; species Dysdera silvatica. The sequence goes on from QLNU02015270.1 coordinate 67,268,746, forward strand.
AAGAATTGGACAACAGGAACAAGGAGAGACATCGGTTGGTAAATACGGATATGGGGAAAGGAATGAACGTGGCGATCAACTCATCGAATTTGCAGAAGCTGAAAACCTTAGCATCATGAATTCATTTTTTAAGAAGAAACCGCAAAGAAAATGGACATGGAAACACCCAAATGGGGGAACTAGTGAAATTGACTATATCCTGGCAAACAAGAAATCAATTATTGAAGATTGCAGCGTACTGAACAGATTTAATACTGGAAGTGATCATCGAATGGTAACATAAACATTATAAACCATTATGTTTCTGCTCTTTATTCCACATATTACTACGTATTTGAAGAAATGACAATTTCAGTATTGGTTATGGTACCGGATTTAGGTCTAGGCCATATAGACCCTGGGCCAGACATGGTTAAGTAGAATATACATGTATATTCTAGTAAGCGGTGGGCCAGAGCCACGTGGGTCATGAAGGGGCCTAATATAGTTATTTGCGACTTGCGTACACCCGAAATTTAGAAATATTTCATGCGACTTGCGTACACGTGGGATGAAGTTTTCAGACAGAGTGCGAACAAAAATAATTCAGAGTTAAATGAGTCACGAGTTTATTCTTAATCGATTAATGAATATCATAGATCCAATTAAATTTATGCGCATCCATGCATACATTTAAATTGTTAAAAAAAAAAAACGGTGGTAGAATTTTTATTAAGAAAGGAATTCCTTATGATAAATAACATAAAATTATTTAAATCCAAACTAAATAAATATCTGTTAAAAAGAGAAGGGGAGAGAATAATGAATTAGATTGGCAATTGAATGAGTTAATACCAGGAATTAATTATATTAGGTCAAAAATCAAGTTATATTGAATGTATTTTCTCCGGACCGCTCCCACATTGTGTACATTAACAGTGTTGACAACTATTATATCAATGATTATATGATATATGCTATTTATATATATATATATATATATATATATAACAAAAAATTCACATGATTAAATTTGGAAAGTTTTGAGAAAATGCACCGAGATTTGTAAGTCGAATTTTTTGGAAATATATTACAATAATTTTGTTCATTAATATAACTTATAACAATTTCTGAAGATTTCTACATAAAAGTGTTGCATCAGGACCATGTTAAATAATGTAAATACTCTAGTTTCAAATAGTTTGAAAAGTATCGGCAACATCATTTCTTCAAATTATTTAATTATTCAAATTTAAATCTTTTAAAACAAAATGCTGGGACTCCACGTGACTAAAAATTACTCGTATATATATATCATCATCATATTCAACCATTATCTATCCACTGCTGGATGAAGGTCTCTCCAAATGCTTTCCACACAAGTCTATCCTGGGCCATTCGTTTCCACGTCACCCCAACCTGTTTTCTTATTTCATCCACCCATCTAGTTTGAGGACGTTTTCTAGGTCTTCGGTGGTCTCTTGGAATCCAGTTCAGAATTTCTGTTGTCCATCGTTGATCAGTTCTTCTTGCAATATGCCCAGCCCATCGCCATTTCAGCCCTTTTACTTTAACAATGATGTCCTCTACTCTAGTTTGCTCTCTCACCCAAGTGTTTCTTTTTCGATCTCTCCTAGTTATTCCAAGCATGCACCTCTCCATGCTCCTTTGCGTTGTCTGTAACTTTCGTATTGCTCCAACTGTTAGACTCCATGTCTCTGATCCATAAGAGAGGACTGGCAATACACACTGGTTGAAGACCTTTCTTTTTAGACACAAAGGCAATTTCCCCTTCAGGATAAAACTGTTTCTTCCAAATGCACTCCAGCCAAGTTTAATACGTCTGTTGAGTTCTTTCATAATGTTGCCATCCATTGAAATCAGCTGGCCAAGGTAAATATATGAATCAGCAATTTCTAGCTCAGTGTTGTCAACTTGTATTTTTGTTTCCTCTACAAAATTATTGAACATGATCTTAGTTTTTTGTAGGTTCATCTTGAGTCCAACTTCTTCACTTCTAGTTGAGAGCTCTTGTACCATGTCTTGGAGTTCTAATGGGTCCGTTGAAAAAATAACAATGTCATCAGCAAACCGCA
>QLNU02015270.1:67270920-67281744 GCA_006491805.2 Dysdera silvatica
GCACATCTAATTACATAATTAAAAGATTAATGTGTGTTCATTTTTTAATGTTACCATAAATTAATATCTCCCAGATAAATATAGCCTATTATGTGGATACGTGTTGGTAGAAATTTATATTTAAACAACCTCGGTTTTTAAAATGGGAAATGTTTTCCCATCGGGATAAAAAGAATTGATGAACGCTCTGTACTCCATTTGAGTGGGAGTTTTCAAAATTAGAAAAGAAAACACGATTTAACACAGAAAGGATGCACCAGCATCATATTTGAAATAAATATTTCTGAAATAAAAAGTGCTATTGCTTGAATGTGCATAAATTTATCATGATAAATTATAATTCTTTAACATGGTTAGAACGAAATCTTTCAAATCCACCAGTAACAAAGTGGTTATTGATATTACAACCTTAAAACTTTGAAGTTATTTATCATTTGGGCAAATATAATGAAGATGCCAATTATTTGTGTGGAGTTTGAGTAATTTTGAAATGTATATGTGTTCATTATAGTCATGTGGTTCAGTATGTTGTTTGGTATATGTATTATTAGTTGTTTACTTGATTTATTTTTGGTAGTGTGAAAATTGTTGCATTGTGTAGGTTAAATATAACAATCATTTTGTTCCCTCATGTAGAATATATGTAAAGTAAATAACTGCCTCTAAGAGAAGGGATGTCTTGTTGAACTTATTTACATTCGTAATGCTGGAAATGGAACTTTTCTCTCGTTTCCTTAAGAAAAGTTCTCTCCATGGCTGGAGGTAGCTGTAGCGTTTAATGCTACACCTTGAATTTAACGAACTAAATTTGCATACTTCTCCTTCGAAGATTAGTTCCGAATACCTCTCTTCTCTTCTAATCAACAGAATCATCTGTCTATATGACTCTTTCTCTCAAATCTTTCGCCATTTACTAAAATTTCAAGATTTCCCCCTGCAACAGTTCAAAGATCAACCACAGAGGACAACAGATGGAACGCCATGTGATGTGCACCTTTTTTTTTTCCAGAAGCATAAATCGCCATTCAAAGGCTACTTTTGACACTACAGAAGTCGTAAAATTCCTAAGTTTGACAACGCAAACGGCCTGGATTCGAGATCTGTCCTCACACTAAGCTCTTTTATTGCCATAGTCAGAATGATGTTCAGCAGCCCTAACTGCATCTGAAATTCACTTCTATGCACTTGCTGTGCAAACTTTCTCAACCAATAACAGTTCTACTTTCCGTGTAACTCTTCCCACCAAAATTTGGACAAAACTCTAAAACGTGCAAAATTTTAGTGTGTTCGAGACTTCGCCCTGAGGCTAAATGTCAACACCCTGTTTCACACCATGTGAACAGTAAATATTGTTCTAATCTTAGGTCGCCATGCGACAAAGAACTTATCAGTACAGAGCGGTAAATACTCCGTCTATTCATTTAAAGAGCAGATCGAAGTCCTTTTTTGGAAGTATCTTTGTATTCTCGTCTTTGATGTATATCGTCAGTTTTGTAGCATTTTAAGTGTATATATAGTTCTGAGTGTAAATAAATAAGAAAAAGTACCCAAACGCCTCATGCCTGGATATCTACGTTACCAAATCTTTCAGTTAAGAAGTCACATCAGGAATTGAATGTGACGATCCGGTATCTGCACACACACACACTCTCTTCTCTTTATTCCACAGAAAGTTATGTCTACTAGAGTAATTAGAGGGTCTTTGATGAATACCGTGAATGCTTGTACATTATTTGTGGTAATGTCACTTTTTCCTAAAGTACAGATAGGACACTTAGCTTTAATGACTCCCAGGTTTCCACATCCATAACATCTTAATACAGGTGTTGCTTCTTTCGAGAAAGGTACAAGTCATCCGGAGAAAGCAGAATTCCTAGTGTTCTGCATTGCTTTGATCTATCTGTCTTCTTTTGTCCACTCGGTAAAGAACCTTTTAAGTAGTTGAAAGTGTCTAACTTATCCGCCAATTCAGAAGGAGAATTCAAGTGCTCCCACTCATTTAGATAATGCTCTATGTCTTCTGGTGCACACTTCCTCTTCATTTGATTGGATGTAACTAGATCTTTTTAATTGGTCAAAAGTGGTTATCCCCAATTCTGATAGCCATCCTTCGAAATAACTTCGTATTTCAAAGAAAAAAATCTTTCCATCAGCCGTTAGAGCTCTTACGGTGTTGAACAAATAACCTATGAAACCTTTCGGCCGTTAACTTGAATTTCTGGAGCAGGACACTATGTATGTAAGCATAATCTTGAAACTTTTCTTCTGGTTCTTTAGCAATCAGCTGACAATGTCCGTCAGTACAGAGTTTAATAGATTCGTCGTCCACATCTCTTCTGGAATATTTAATATATTCATTTGTCATTGAAATAATGTTAAAAATAAATTGATGTCATCTGTTTCACTGTTGAAACGTGGTAAAATATTCTTAACATTGACATTCGCTTGAGAGCTTACCTGCTGGGTAGCAGAGGCCAACATTGCCTTCTGATTTTCCAGCTGAAGCCGCAGCTTTTCAATTTCAAACTCTTGTTTCTGGTCTTCTGCTCACTCTTCAATCATGTTCTCTAGAAGAGCTTTTACCAATTCGTCGTCATCTTTATATGCCCGACTTCTCAGAATCAGTTCCTTCAGGTCAATTACCTTCATATTGTCATCCATTTCTTCGCCTAGCTTTTCTGCAAAAGTTTTCAATTCCCCGTTTCTTAATTTGGCCAAAATTGCCATTCTTCAAAGTGGTAAGTGAGTGATTTTGTAAATCAACAGCTAATCTGGACGATTTATAAAAATCCCAATTAACCTTGGCAGTTAATCAATTAAACACATCCACAAATTACAAACTTCAGTTCCACATCTTCTTTTCCAAAGATATAACACATTTACTGTGTCTTTTCCATTCACATTAAAGAACGTCTAAACCAGTTATCGTTTAAACTGCCTTTTGCGTTGTGTTGTTCGAGCCCCACGTTGGGTGCCAATTTATAACGCATACACTCCAGGTTGGGGCGTCATTTTTACAAACGATGATCTTTATTCTCATCCCAGAGAAACACAAGGAAAAAACTATTGTTTATCTATCCTGTGTAATTTAATTAACTGTTTTCTTATTTTCTATCTTATTATAGATCAGATTGATCTCCTTTCTCACACATCAATTATCATCTGTTACATACCCTGATTTTCCCCCGTTCTCTAGAATATCGTTATAGTAAGATTTTACTGTATATGGATACACCTTCCTTGTGATTGTAAAAGACTTCTATCAATACGAATGCCAGTGCTGTCATCAATGAAAATTAGACGAAAAAAAAGTGTTTGTAAATCAGAAATGAGCACATCTTTTGCATATACACATTCTAAGAAATAAAATTTTTTTTAGAACTATATTCAATAACAAATTGGAAAAAACAGTAGAAAAATTATTAAATTAATCATTTTTATAATCATTGAGATTAGGAGTAGATCACGAAAGTTCGTTATTTTAAAAAATGGGTCAAGATTTTAAAATGTTTGTAATCTACTGATTTATTATACTGTTGCTTGATGTTTTTAGTAAAGTTTGAAGAAAAAGTTTTTTGTGTTTACAGCATGTAAAAATGTCTGTTTTGTTTCGAAATGCGATTCCTTCAAATGATTTTTTTTTTCTTCTTTAGGAGAATGGACCGACTTTTGTTGGTGATGAGGAATCCGATCCTGGTTTAATGGCATTACTGAATGCTAAGAAGATGATCGCTCTGGGTAACGACTTGTAGGTATATTTGGTCTGTTTGCGTAGATGATAGTAGCAATATAAAAAAGAAAGGTGGTCTTATAATGAAGTTATCTTTCAATCATATGCTGTGTATTGGATGGCATTCAACATATTTTCTTTTCTACTGATTTGTAGTGTGTGGTTTGATTTTCTGGACAATAGAGGATCTGATTCACTGAACAACTGTAGATATTAGTGTGTGATAAAACAAAATATCGGGTTTGCTATTGCACCATAAAACAAAAACATCTGGATTATGATTGCACCATAAAACACAAAACATCTGGATTACAATTGCATCATAAAACACGAAATATCTGAATCACGATTGCACCATAAAACAGAAATCATCTGGATTATGATTGCACCATAAAACACAAATATCTGGATTATGATTGCACCATAAAACACAAAACATCTGGATTATGATTGCATCATGAAACACAAAATACCTGGATTGCAATTTCACCATAAAACATAAAACATCTGGATTACCGTTGCATCATAAAAATACAAAAAACTCATATTCTGAGGATTAAAGATCTGAGTTTTGGATGCATAATAAATTGTAAACGCACAATTGTGATACTTTAGTTTTATCTTTTAATTACATTAAAACTACACTGAAGTGCTAAAACATTAGGCACACCTAACTGTTAACATGCAGCTCCTCCTACCACACGAATAACTGCATTTACCGAATGTGGCATTGAGAGTTAACAAGGTGTTGAGTCATTGCAAGCCAGGCATTGCAGTCCATAATTCATCCTTGTTAGATGTTGCTTCAAGCCATTTAATGAAATCTGTGTCATGTCCCATGAGTGTTCTATGGAGTTTAAATCTAATAAATTTGAGGGCTCAATGGGATAATTGGAGCTCAGTAATGACCATTGAGTCAATTCTGTGTCATTTGTGCATGGTGGGGTTGGGGAGGTTGCTCATTATCTTGCTGGTGCAAACCATCACCACCTGGAAACATGCCATTCATAAAGGGATATGAATGGTCTGCAAGCAATCTGCATTCGTCACTCCTGGTATAGAATACTCTAGTAGCACTAGTGGACTATGCCTATTCTAACAGAGATCTTCTTACACCCATATTTGAGTCACCACAAGCTTGTACAACACCTTGCTGACGGGTCATTCCATGTCAAATCGCACAATATTTTTTTATAATGTCACCTAAACCTCCAGATTTTGATGAAATTTCCTGTACAGTAGTATATGTGCAAGAAATGCATTGTCCGAAATTTGTTTTGAATTCCATCCCATAGAAGCTGAAAACGCCCGCCCCTCCCCTGAAAATTAGAGTCCCTGAACGAATTGCACTGAGTGCAATCTGTTCATGGTGAAATTGTGATAAATCTTTTACGGCCACTTTGAATCAGCACTTTTAGCCTGCGCCGAAGAAGGAAAGGAATGAATGTTACATAGATAGTAGTCTTAAATGACGCCTCTACAAATTTTCTCCAGATCCAGCTATCACAGATAAGAACTAGCATCCTCTAATCTCCGGGAAAAATTAGACCCCTAGGAGAAAATTAGCCTTCCTTGGGGAAAAAATTTTCCATTTCTTACCTCTTAGAGCCAGATCCGCTTTTAATGTTCATGGGCCGCTTATTGAAAATCACTGAAGTACGCCGTTTTGTCCAAAATAGAAGATCTTGCACAGAACTCAGTATGTGACAAGAGTTGACTCATTTGAAGGTACAAGTGATGAAAGGCTAATTATAGATAAATTTTTTTAAAACATTTATTCATTAACTGTGTGATTTGAATGTTTGGATTATCATTGATATATATTGTGATATTCCGATTCGATTAAACGTATTGTAATATTCCAGTTCGATTAAAGGTACTGTACCGTATATCTGATTTCAGCCATGTATTGATGTAGACATATCATAGTTGTCTATCATGTAGAAAATCTGGAGTTAAATCCTACTCATTTTGTGCACTTGTTGTTTTTACTACTAAGCCATATTTTGGAGTTTAATTTTCTAGGTGTACTCAAATCTCCTGAAAAACTGTATGTCCTGGTGCAGCATGACCTTGGTTGTTATTGCATCATAAAAACACAATATATCTTAACTCCATCCACTTACATAAAGCTTGATAAATACAGTCGAACCTCGTTACAACGAACACGCAAATTACTTTTAATACAAACCAATTCCTGAAGTTCCCGTCAGATTGTATAGCATGCTATTTTTCCGGATAAAACGAATTACTTAATACGAACAGACTTTCTGTTCCTTCTGGTGTTTATCTTTATGAGGTTCAACTCTATTTACATTTATAATAGAAAATGTTATTTATTTTACTATAATAATATACATTCACACCTGCATAAGTACGCATCTCATTGTTACACAAATCGTGTAAGTGCATAAAATATTAAGCCCCCAAACGTTTTGCTAATTCTAAGGCTATCAAAATTTTAATCAGAACCCTTTATCAAAAGCCGCACTTATTCAGCACACTTATATTTCAGCGCTGCGATGATTCAGCACGAAATGAATATATGTGTAATACATATCTTCTAAACCCATGTTGCTGCATGTTTATAACACACACACACCACAGAAGTGCACATTTTTTAAGTTTAACTGATGTTTTGTTGTGAAATTTCTATTTGAGAAGCGCACAAAGAAATGACAAAGTCACCACATTTGTTTTTCCACAGAAGAATTGTGGTACACTGATGTTGGATTTCCATGTATTGCATGGAGAAAGACTGGGCCGGTGTATCCCCATGGGCGATAGGACTCATACCCTCTAAAAATTCAAGGTATGTGTCCTTTGAGAGGACAGTCTGTTCCTGTGGAGTGAGATACGTGACTTTTTCTTTTCTTTTTTTTTTTTCTTTTTTTTTTGCCTTTTATACTTCCCTATAATTTCATGCATTTTCAAGGAGTTGTTGATGAAGCAGTATCCTTATTTGCTAAGTATTTTTATGTCTATAGTGGTTTACTTTAGTTGTGGCAGATAGGAAGAGCAAATTTGTAGCTGTTTAAAAAATTTGTTTAGAAGTTGGAGATTTTAAATTCTTTAAAATCAAACTTAAGTGTTATTTTGCTTCTAGTTTTTCTAAATGAAGCAATGGTATTGCATGATTATTAACATAAATATTGTACATACTTTATAAACTTAGAAATCGGGATATAAACTCGTCTCGAAAATTAAGATTATATTCAATGTTATTTCAATGGGAGAGGTACATATTTTGCTCTTGAACTCTCAATGTGCTTTATTTATAAAAAATCATTTTACAGAAAATTAAAGAGCTATAAACACTTCATAGAATCACAACAAATCAATTTTTTTTTCAGACATCCCATGAAGGAGAATCCACAATTAAAATTGATGCAAACATGGAAAGTCAAAATTTGAAAGTTCGTAAAAAAATAATTTAGAATAACAAATTTTCTCACATAAACATGCAAAATTTTTAAAAAATAATTGTTGATGTGCAAATTTGTTTTCATAAATCTGGTTTTTTTACAAATTTTTGTTTTCCATCTTCAATTTTTGCACCATTTTTGGTTGTGGGTTCTTCTTCATAGGATACCTGAAAAAAATGTATTCATTGTAATTTTATTAGGTGTTTATAGCTCTTCAATTTTCTATAAGATTCTTTTCGTAAATAAAGTACAACGAGAGTTAAAGAGCAAAATATGTACCTCTCCCATTGAAACAACATTGAGTGTAACCTTAATTTTGTACACAAGTTTATAATTCAATTATATGAAGTGCTATAAAAATTTAATGGAAAAAGGCTTTATATGTAGCATTTTATGAAGGTCTGCTTAAGTTCACAAGCTTTTGAACTGCATGGAATTTCACTGCTTCATGGGTGTGCACTTCTGCGGTTTCAACTGTGTATGTATAATTTATATCTATGTAATTGTACAAATCTTCCATAAATTTGCAAGACCATAAAATTTGGACATTCCAATTTGAGAATTTGAAGTTATGCAATATAGATGAGCGGTTTCAGTGGTATTAATACTTTTTGACCTATGGTGGTATAGTGGTAATCAGTGGCGTAGCTATTTTGCCATCCGGGGCGAGTGACTGTCATTGCCGTAGTTGTTGTGCCTGTCATCGTTTTTAAAGGCTAATTGCCGTCCCTGGTATTGTGGCCTGCGGGTTGACCACCCCCTTGCCTCCCCTAGCTATGCTACTGGTAGTAACACATTCATTTGCCATCTACCATGGTGTTAACCTGGGTTCAATACCCATGTTTTTTGGTTCATCATAGTCTGGGGTTTGGTCCCCTAGCCAGCAGAGGTTTAAATTTCTTGGAAAACTGTAAGTTCCAAGCAGAGCTTCAGCTGAGGGGGTGGCATTGAAGGCCCATGATAGGGGTGCAAGTGAGGAAAGGCATAAAATCAGCTGAAATAATTCACAGGGAAGAATACGTCCGTAGCCAGAGGGTACAATTTGGACGGTTTTGCCAGGGGGGCACAAAATCATTTAGTTAGGGTCTGGTTCCACTGCAGTTTACCTTAGCTGCCTGTGTGGAATCTGTGGCTGTTTGGTGCTCTTACAGTTTAGCATGAAATAAAATATAATGACGTCTGATAATGAAAATAAAATTTCGCTTAAAGTGTGCTTTGGCTTGTAGAGGAAATAAGAATAGGAGAATTTACCTTAAAAATGGGAGAAGAAATAAAAATAAAGGAATAGATTAAAACCACATGTACAGTTTCACCTTGTTTGGTGCAGAATGACCATTGTCGTCGTTGCGGCATAAAAATGAAACCAACCAACTCAAAGAGTCGAATTATGTGGAAGTATGAAATAAGGTAATAAAGTATTAGGCGGAGGAAGAATGGTAGGTAAGGGAGGTGGGTAATGGGAAAATTTGTCTTTGTGGAAGGATGATTTGGCATTGTAGAAATTTCTGTTACAGAAGTAGGATTCGAAATTGCAGGGTTATGGGGGGGGCATTGGATAGGTGTAAGATGTGGTTGGGGGGGTTTTGAAGCACTGTATATCCACATGTAGGGGGCCCTTTAAAGAAATGTGAGGAGAAATTATTTACAATGAGAGGGTTTTGGTGAAGATGGATTACATCAAAAAAATTTTCCGAGACGCTGTGAATAGCGCCTGTAATTGTGGGAATGCTTGTATCTTCAAAATGAAAACTGGGATAAAATAAAAAGTTAAATTGAAAATTTTACGAAGCTACTGTATATACTCGTATAATGTGTAAAAAATATATACTTGTTACGAATGAACTAGTAATTAAAACTGCAATATTTCTAGCCATGGTGGAAATTACAAAAACTTACTTTAGCACTAACTGAAGTCAATCATAAAAAGATAATGTAATTTTATTAATGACCCAAGTCATATCATTATGATATGTATATATATATAAAGCAAAAGGGTTGCTGGTATCTAACTGGAAGGAGACCCACACGCTGAACGTATGTGACGATGTGTGGAACCGGCCAGGCCAGTAACCTAGTGTCCTACCCCGCCTTCAAGTGGTGCAGGCTGGGCTTTCTATTTATGAGGCAAATTAATATTTGCTGCACGGATAGAAAGGCGGAAGGGGAGGGCTAATTCACCAACCCGTCTAGCCAGCGTGGTGAAATGATGGCTAATTCCTCCAATATGCTAATACACCAAAAACCATGGCCCCTAGTCTCCAGGTGCTGGAGTGCTCCTGATCAAGGCAGCGGTCAAGCGTGTGGCATGAAACAGGGGGTTATAGAATCACTGAAATGGCCTTTGAGCTGCCATTTGTTGTGACCTTAGCGAAAGTATATTAGACGATCCACTTGCTTCTGAAGCAAAACTTCAGGAATTAGAAGAAGAACTTGACAAGATCAAATGGGACATTGTAGGACTCAGTGAAATTAGAAGAAAAGGTGAAGAGTTGGTGGAACTTAAAAGTGGACATTTGTTTTATTATAGAGGAACGGAAACTGGAAGAACAAGTGGTGTTGGCTTCTTAATCAACAAAAGAATTAAAGACTACCTTCTTGAAGTCGAAAGCACGTCAGATCGAGCAGCGAGGCTCGTTGTTCAACTAACCCAGCGATACCAACTTCAGATAGTACAGGCATATGCACCAACATCAAGCCATACCGACGAGGAGGTTGAGGAATTCTATGAAGAAATCAAACAGCTACATACCAAGGGGAAACAACACATCAAGCTCATCATGGGAGATTTTAATGCAAGAATTGGACAACAGGAACAAGGAGAGACATCGGTTGGTAAATACGGATATGGGGAAAGGAATGAACGTGGCGATCAACTCATCGAATTTGCAGAAGCTGAAAATCTTAGCATCATGAATTCATTTTTTAAGAAGAAACCGCAAAGAAAATGGACATGGAAACACCCAAATGGGGGAACTAGTGAAATTGACTATATCCTGGCAAACAAGAAATCAATTATTGAAGATTGCAGTGTACTGAACAGATTTAATACTGGAAGTGATCATCGAATGGTGAGATGTAAAGTGCACTTAAATACTAAATTAGAACGACAGAAGCTCATTAGGAAACAAGTAAGTAAGAGGGTGGATTTAAAGAAATTAAAAGAAAATACCGAGGCATTCAAGTTGGAATTAAAAAATCGCTTTTCTGCACTGGAAGGACTTATTGATGAAAGTGATATCTCAGAAGCAAATGAAAACATTGTTAAGACAATAGTTGAAACTGCTGGGGAAATTGGTGGTGTAACCTGTAAAAAGCACAATAGCAAATTATCTGAGAAGACGAAACAGCTCATGAAAAGGCGAAGAGATATGAAGGTGGACAATCAAAATACCAGTTCCAGGATTGAGTACATAGAACTTTGTAAAACTCTGCGCAAAAGCATGAAAGAAGACATAAGAAAATTCAACTGTGAGCTAGTAAGGAAAGCCATTGAAAATAACAAGAGCCTTAGGGTTGTTAAAGGAAGTTTATCTGTTGGGAAGAAACACATCATTGCATTAAAAGGAGAGGATGGCACCGTAACAAGAAATAGGGAAGAAATACTTAGAAGAGTTGAAGAATTCTACAAAAATCTATACGAAAGTAACAGTGGATTAAACGAAGACACTG
>QLNU02015270.1:67286003-67296626 GCA_006491805.2 Dysdera silvatica
TAAGTTAAGATTCATCCACAGTTAGCTTTATGTCATGTTTTATTCCCTACCAAAAAACAATTGCATTTAGTTTTCATACTTGAGAGAGAAAATTCCGTTGATTGGTTGGACCTTCCTTCGCCCCCCCTTTTTTTTTTTCCGGATTACTTCTGTTTTTTAAAGGCTTGCTCCTTTGAAAGGTTTTATTTAGGTGTGAGGTATATAGATGTATATTCATTGATGTACTGTCAACTCGTGTAATTAATTTTGAATATGTGTAGATTTTCTCACCTTGTCCGTTAAATTTCATTTGTTATTGGAACATTATTTAAAAACAGCATTTATTTCTGTTTGTAGAATACTCAAAGTACAGTGTGAACTTAAATTTTATTTCTTAATGTGGATGTGAATTTATAAATGAACCTATTGATCGTCACATTGCCTTTTAAATTGTAACAGGTATTCACTACTGAATCTTAGTGGAGCCAAAGATTTGTCAATTATTAAGTCAATAGCGCCTTATATTGGCTAAACTAACAAAGCCATATTGGACTGTAAAGGGAATTACTGTATTGAATAATCAAGAATTTCCGTCTTGCACTATGCTTAATACTGTTATTAGAAATTTGAACGATGTTGCAATAATTTAGAACTGATGTTTGTGGGATTATAGATACCACTAGTCTTGAATTAGTGTTTATATATGCATGTTACTTGATGTTACATTTTTATTATATATAGTAAATATATTCTTGATATAAAGAAATAAATCTATGTTCTTCCATAAGTGTATGTGTGTTTATTTTCTACTAGACATGGTATAATAAACGTATGTCCAATGAATGATTTTACCTTTATTTGCCAGTAAAATGTTATTGAATAAATAACAAATTACTAAATGACTGAATGTAATTTTTAGAGATAATTGACATGCTTTTATTTGTTAAAATACTTCTCGAATACATAAGGGCCACTAAAAACTGATTTCTTGGTGCTCACCTACACTTTTTAGCAGCCCTGGGCAATCGCCCGGCTCTCCCCCTTAAGCACAGCCCTGTGTACAGGGCCAGATTATGGCAAAGGCTCTCTGGGCCCCCTAAATATTTGACAATTTTATTTAATGTAAAATACAGTAAATTGATAAAAAAACGATTCATTCTTTTTTCCTCCTTCGTATTTACAATCCAAAACGAATTCAGAGAAATCATAGCGAGTATCCAATTACAACTCCGATGTTGGCGTGACAGTGGGATCGAAAAGCATATTCGTACCTATATTTTCAAATGGGAATAAAGGTGTACACATTTTTCAGATTTATATCCAATCTTTATATGCACGTTAGGGGGCTCCCAATAGTCATAGTCGGCCCCTACCTGTGTATATGGAAGTGATAGCTGATCACTCCCCACATCAGTAGACCAGATGTAGGCATGGTGTGTCGATAACAGATACAAGAATAGTAGAGATGCTCCCCTTTGCGTTTTAACACATGTACAGCCATTTGATGCTTCCAAACAGTGTCTGCTTTGTGTGTAATCTCTGAAAATGAACAGTGTAATCTCTGAAAATGACAAGTTATCAATGCTTTCTTCAGTTCAGACACTGGCGGCATCAATTCTGATCAATCCATCATCAATTTCAGATCAGACACTGGTGGCAGCTGTTTCCGATGGTGGGCTGATCTCCAAGGTACCAGTGTGATATCTAAGAATCTTGTTTGGGGGGGGGCAGAATAGTACTTTAGTCTTCTTTTAGAGTTCCTCATTCAGGAATGCAAATTCGGCAATGAGGTTTCTTTAGCCACCACAAATAACTAACCAGGGATATAATATTTTGAGCTGTTTTACATGTTTAACGTCTGGTCTGGCATCTTTGTTTGACTGGTTTTTTTTTTTGGTATATGATTCAACTTTATTACTTTTGGAAATGATTCATCACATTCCTCTGTACTACTCTTGCTTGTAAAAAACATAGGAGTGACTTCCTTAGGGTTATCAACAATAACATTTATGGCCGTTCTTGTTTCAACCTGATCATTTATTTGGTCCTCGAATACTCGCTGCTGTTTTTCTCCTATCACACTTAGTTCAGACCCTGTGCTTATAGTATGCATACTTGGCCACGAACTTGAACTTATAAATCCATATCGAAACAAAGCCATCATAACTTTGATTGCATTAATAATTTAAATCTTCAAACACATCACAATAATTACAAACCTGAAATTTCACAACATGCAATTTACAGTTACTTTATAGCTAAAAAACATACATAATTTAACGTCATATTTAGGACCACAAAGCAATAAAAATGCAAATGGCACAAACTTTAAAGACAAAATAAAACTAGAATTGGCAAAAACCAACAGAAGGGACAGGAATAGAGAGAAAACAAAATACAGGTTTGTAGTTCAACGATCACCTGTTGAAATATGCTTATTTACTCACTAACCAGGTTACAGTAACTACTTGCTTTTAACTTCCCAAACTAAATTGATAGTGGCCAGCATACCTGCATTTTGTGCTTTATAAAATAGGGAC
The DNA here is from genome assembly GCA_006491805.2 of Dysdera silvatica. NCBI lineage: Eukaryota > Metazoa > Arthropoda > Arachnida > Araneae > Dysderidae > Dysdera > Dysdera silvatica. The sequence continues at coordinate 67,288,523 of QLNU02015270.1, forward strand.
ATTAAACAAACTTGGTTCTGAGCCAAAAACAAAAATAACTAATATTGGTGATGCTGGGAAGAATTACTTAAAATTAAACTTAAAAAAAAGGGATCAAAAATTTAATTTAATCTATGATCCTTGGGAGGTGGGGGGTAAAATTGACTTTTTGGGGGTGTTTTACCCCACCTAAACAGGCCTGAATATCACACTGTGAGGTACACATGCACATAGTCCTGCTTCCAATAGCCAAGTGCAGATTATTCGCCATCCTCGGGTGCAATGACAACTCGAATTTGTGGACGTTCTGTTTGACAATGTTACTCTTCTTGTATGTCAATCTGTCCACTCATCAGTCTGTCTGCAAGCTCTGGTTCCTGTCTTTTCACGTGGAAACGTTCCTCGGGCTATCTATACTTTCCATCCAATTTGCTCTACCGTACGACTAACCAACCTCGTTCAAAGTCTGATAACTGTTAAAATCATACACTTCTTACATGTCCAGGCATTGCAGCTTCTTCACAAGTGTCCATAATTTGATGACTGATTACATTCATTTCACCCTACTCCTTAAATACCATCAATTATAGTTTGTGTATTATGCCCTGTTTGGCGTAAGCACTCACCTGTTGGTCCTGAAATTAAGGTCATGCCTGCATGTTCTCTACCCCATTAATATATGTAAATTTCATAATCATCCACCAATTCCTATTTGGTGTTATTTTTTCTTGAAGTGCAAAGTCCCTTTTTGTTCCATATGGTCCATGGTAAATTCGGTAGTGGAAAATTTCTGTGGTGCCCCTATTTTTCCCTTGATGTCTTAAGCATGCATTTGCTTAATCCTTTCTTGCCGTCAATAAACATTTAACTGTTTTGTCTGTCTGCAAAACTCTCGATTGACAGTGTTTACTTTTAATGAAATAATTTCAATCAGAAGAAAATTTGTGCAATTTTTTTTATCTATTTGCCAAAACATCTGACCATTGCATACTTTTTTACAATCTTAACTTTTATGTATAAAATATTACACATCTTGTTTAATGCAGCATTACTCGCGCTGTCTATACACTACTAAAATTCATTTAAATGCATATTTTGAATTTGCGATTTGCTGCGATAGAGTTAACCCAATGAATCTAAAGACTTCACCACAGGGTTAAAAATTGAATCTGGATAGTTAACGGTAAAACTATTACCCAACATGTTTATGCATAAATTGTTTGATTTTCATTGCAGTTTTTTTTTTTTTTTTTCATTCTTAAGCTTTGAGTTGCAATTTTTCATTTATCTTTTGCACCCGTGACTATAAGAACATAGTGTAGGATTTATAGCTAAATTGAGGGAATGAGTACACTTTAATGGTATAAAACATATTTTATTGAACTAACTATAGTGGGTTTTAAAATCATAATCATATATATAAGAACAATTATCATTCATCTTCATCTTTTATTTGTTGGATGAGTTTCTTCCTTTCTTCAGCTTGCCGCATCTTCATCATCACAACACTCTCGTAGTCTCTAAATGTTATTTTGCTGGAATCATTAGGTATGGGAACTGAATTGTTTATAGAAGTTTCTGCAATGTCATCAGTTTTTTTGTTTACAGAATCTTTGGTTATGTGATCACTTCCACTGTTTGCAGGCTTTCCGCTTATCCATGAGAGTTTAAGAGGGTTGTCGAGTCTCCCTGTTTCACACTTAATGGCCGATTCCTAAAAATACAAAAATCATTACCAAAGAAACATATTACAAACGGAAGTTTCAAAGATTCCTCCAAGTTCTCGTTACATCAAAATTATAATAAAATATAAAGACTTTAGTTTGTGTAAAGTTACTGCAAAACTTGCATATGTGCCGGCTAATGTTTGTGTCATTTATTGTCTTCCAGTACGCTGTTTATAAAAGTGTTTTCGCCTAGACTGTTTTCCAGCGTACAGATAGCTAAGTTTATGCTGCACCAAGAAATGGTTTCTGATAGATCTGAACCCTGAACTGAATTTAGGAAGAAAAATAATGAAGCACTAGCATCTAATGGAGTCAAATCCAGATTTAGTGCATTGAGAATATGAATAACTGGCGCAGTATAGCCCAGATGCTCTTGCGCCATAAAAAAGCCAAACAAACAAACAAACAAATATGATTAACCATCCTCTTAAGGCAGGGGTCTTCAACCTTTTTCAGTCCAAGGGCCAATTTTGCTTATTCTTGTAGGCCCATGGGCCGCACTACTGTATCAGTAATATTAGGACTGAACAAATGCGGCTCAAGCATGCCCCTCCCCGATAAGGCTTCTTGATAGTTTTTCCTTAAGTCCCTATATTAGTTTTGCGTGCCCACCCGAAAATATTTTCTGGATCCTCCTCTGGGACTCAATATATATATATATTACAATGTAAAATACGTATGGAAGCAAAAAACATTTACAATACTTTTAGTTATTAATATGTAAAGCGAAATCAAACCTTTTAGCGAGATTTTTGTCACTGCTTATTTTTAACAATCCTATCAATATCAGGTCTTATTTTTAATATTGCAACCCTAAGAGTGTTTCCAAGGTGGACGCAGTGGTGCCAGATGGGCTACAAAGTAGATTGGGCTATTTTAAGTGCTCTTGCTACAAAAATTTTGAATTGGGACATGCTACTTTTTTATTTTTATATATAAAATCACAAAATATTATTAGTATTGCATAATACAATAAAAATTTTGTTTGTTGAACATTTCTATTCGCAGTGAATGATAGTTTCACTAAAACATAACATGTTCGATACTCGTTCAATTCATATAATCCCCGTGGTTTAATTCTATTTTTGTACATTTTAATCACAGAACCATATATGCACTAGGTGGATGTCACGTTGATTCTGAACTCGTTTAACATTGCAGTTCCGTGCAAACCTTCGAGCATATATACGCTATATAGATTTAAAGGTACAAACTATGGAGCCACATTAGTGAAGTCAATTCTTTTATCCTGTGTTACAGTATATATTATAATCAAGTGTAGATATGTGGGTATAATCAGGGGAGGGGTCATGACCCCCCAAAAATATATTTTTTCACTGTAAAAAATTCCAACTTTCATGATAAATGAAGGGTGTTATTCCAAGACCATGGCAAATTCTGTCCTTGACCCCGCATCCCCCCAAATGAAAGTCTGTATCCGCTCTTGATTATAATGGTGCGTGCTTGTTCAAGTTTAAATTGCACACTTTGGGATACCATAGAAAATCATTTCAAAATCAAGTTCTTTCCACAGTTAATCTAATGTTTTTAGTTTAACTTGCGTTCCACTCAATTTTCGTTTTATTTTTCGTTCAGCAATGAAAGTATACAAACGATTATGTTGACCTGCTTTTATATCTGTTAGGCTTAAATATCGAAAACGCTCAATAAGCGAAAAAAGACCACAACGCATTGTGGCCGTTTCAAAAATGCCAAATCCAAGGGTTAAAAAAGCCTCCAAACATGTTAGGGGCGCATAGAGGAAGGCCCGAAGCCCCATCCTTTTTCTAGGCTACTATTGGAGATACGACTACAATATTCCGTATTTAGAGAGTGTACACCCTTCAAAACACCCCCTTTGCCCAAAAATCAGTTGATCAGAGAGCGTATGTGAGGGCACTTGAAATGTTGCATATCAGGGACGTATCGGAGGGAACCGGAGCCCCCATCCTTTTTCTAGGCTGCTATTGGAGATACTAATTGAAAAATAATTCATTTTTATGTTTGGGCTACAAATAGTTCAAATCCGCTACTTTTGGAGCACAGTTTGCTACTTTTTAATCTTCAGATCTGGCAACACTGAGTGGATGTCAGTTATTCTGGTCCTAACTTTGATTTCATCAACTTCATTTTTTAAAACAGCTGTTTACAGATGCATTAGCATATGCAGGCGTGGTTGGTGGGGGTTGTAATTCCCACTGTAACGAAATTTTACGTATATACATCGGAACCTATGGAGTTGTAGATCTGTAACCCTTCCATTGTAAGCCTGTTACCCCCCCCCACCTCCCGCACACACACACTTCCTTATGAACTTCTTATGTCAGCCTATGTACGTGCTTCGGAATAGTAACATTTTCAGAGCATGCAGTCAGATGGTTGGGAAGATGTTCTTATCAACATATTTAGAATAGAATTTGATTAGTCCTAAGTTGAAATTTTTTTTAACTCACTGTTGCATTGCAAGTCAATAGAACTACACCTAATGCCCATATGTGTTCGAAAACTAAAATAAAACGTAACAGAGGGGAAAACTGTGCGTTACAGTAGTTCTTTACTGATTTAAGATATTCATTACGAAATATGAAAATGCCAACTGAATAAAATACACATATTTCGGACTTAGAGGGAGCAGGGACGTCATTCATGTGTAAAACAACTTATATTTTTTCATGAGCTGGCGGGCCGCATAAAACATGTTGATGGGCCGGGTGTTGAAGACCTCTGTTTTAAGGGGACATAAAACTTTCAAACAAATCTATTTTTTTATTACTAAAAAAAAATTAGACTATTAGAAGTATTTTAAAACAAACTGGAGCAAAATCCGCACACAATTAGACATGATGATGAAAATAACACTACTACATTTCAAACTCGAATTGTAAAAAAGGTAATTTAAAAGGTCAATCGAACGTAAACATGCTCGCGTTTCTTTTAAATATATTAATATTTACGCAAAAGTAAATTTTTTGTGATGATTAAATAGCTGTAACCAAGATTAAGAAACCCACATTTAAGGAAGGAAAGAACATGTTATCTTTTAAGTTCGTTTACATTCTGTTATTACAAATAAATTTGACACCCACGTATTAGTAGCTCAAACTAGAGCTATTTTTGTTTAGAAGAAAAAGAGACGCCGTCCTCATCCCAGATTCGAACCAGGGTCCCCACGTTGAGCCTGCGGTGTCTTGACCTACTAGACGAATGAGAACAAGAACAAACGCATTTTTCTCCGTATATTAAGTTGTAAGATATTATTACCCTTCACAGGGATAACACAATTGCCAAATAATGGTCAACACACAAAGCCACCGGGGCGAAATTTTTGTGAGTTTTTTTTTTTACATTCGGTTCCTCCTGTGACGGTATGTAATGGTTTGTTTACATCCGGCTAATGTAACGGTTTGTTTACATCCGGCTAATCTCGTATGCCTTGTAGTTACTTCATCCCAGCTGCTATTTTAGTATATTTTTCTGAATTATTTTCTATATTTTGGGTATTAAAATTGATACCCAACTATGCTTCATGCAAACATGGGAAAACACGTTTTCAGGGAAACCAACACGTGAATAACAAGAAAATGTTGGTGAAAGAAAATTCATGCTTGAAAATCAACACATTGACTGACGAGCACTCAGTGAATATATCTTCGAAGAAAATTATATACTCAACTTTCATGTTATGTAATGAAGATTTGTCGTCTATATAATTTTTGATATAAACCTGCTTTTCACTTGCATTGAAAGTTGTATATCCTGTAAAAATTGCTATATGGTCAGGCACAATTGTCTTTTAAATCGTCTTTTCAATTGTTAATTTTAATTTATTTATAAAAAATTATTATGAAAATTACTTTTTAATTTAAAATAATCTAAAAGTCTGTGGATTATCCTCAAGATTAAACATTACATGTATCAAGTGGGCGTAGATTGCATCCACAAGAAAATTTAAAATGCAGGGAACAAAAAGTAATTAATATTCCTGAAATCAATTGTAGATTTATGTATGGAATGTGATAAATGGGACAAGGGTTGGAATCCATGAAAACATTTTGTTTGGTAATGGATCTTCCTGCACACATTACTCAAAAAGCATACTGTGCAATAGTTCGCAAGATCAGAGATGCCACCATGGACATTCTTAAAGCTAACATGGAAATTGTTGCAGTGTGAGAGATCTCACTTTCGAACACTAACTCAAACAACATAATTCTCCGTAGAGACGGTACATGGAAGACATATGGCCATACATCTCTAATAGGTATTTACTGAGTGATCGGGGCAGAAAGTAAGCCATTGATACCAAAGTAATATCGTCATATTGCCAAGGCTGTGCATTGTGGAAATGACCTCGTTCTGGAGAAAAGTATGAGACGTGGACTGAAACTCATAAATGAACATATGTGAAAAATCATGTTGGATCATCTGGTCGAATGGAAGTTGAAGGGGTGGTTCGAATATTCCAACACTCCGAAAGTGATCGTGGTGTTCGCTACAAGTACATTGGTGATATCAAAACTTTTGCTTCAATAATAAACAATAATCCATATAAAAATATTGCTATTGAAAAAATAGAAGGTGTTGGGCATGTCCAAAAAAGAACGGGGAAACAAACTTAGAAAATGAAAACATGATATGGAAGGAAGGAAGGAAGTTAGATGATGGAAAAGCGCTCACTGAAAAAGGTCGATTGATAGGTAGTGCAATCACTGAACTGACAAATTATTATGGTAGTACCGTAAGATCAAACCCAGGAAATTTAGAAGACATGAGGAAAGCTATGTGGGCTATATACTATTACAAATATTCAAACGACAAAAATGCCTATCACTACTTTTATTCAAAATGTGCTGAATAGAAGTGTAAGTATCAAAAAGCTGTCACAAATGGGACTGATAAGAAATTTTTGCATAAAAATACATTGCCACTAGCAGTCATGGCAGCGATTCGAAATATTTGCAGAGGCTTGTCTGCACTTGAGCTACTGAAGTGTTGTCTAGGTAGTCAAACACAAAACCCAAATGAACCCACAAATTCGATAATTTTGCCCCCAAAAATTCTGGTGTGGGTCGAACCGTTGTCGAAATCGCAACTAATGAGACTATAATTATTTTCAATAATGATGGAAAGTAAGGCTTTCTACCATGCAACACTTAAAGTTTCATCTAGGAGTCGATGCGATAAGTGCACATATTGCAGCTGACAGGATACGAGTAACGACTGCAGAGAAATGCATATCTATGAACACGTTTAAAGTACGTCAGGCTAAAAAAAGAATAAAACTTACAAAAGTGAAAGGTCATTTTGATGTAAAAGGTGCAGTTTATTCACATTGACCCTTCCAATCTAATAGGCCTATATATATAGGAAAGGTAAGAAATCTTTGAGTCATAATTTTAAGTGCTCGTAAAACTTTAAAGTGGATTTTCTCAGAGCATGTTTTTTAGAGCTTGCATGCATGATAACTTGCCAACCAGTTAATGTAATTGAATAAAATTTTCTAGAAGCCTTATTATATGTTACTTTACAATTTCTACCCACTTTTTGAAATTTTTATTCCTATGTTATTAAATATGAACAAAATAGGATCTAAAAAAACATATTTAAGGAAAAAAAATAATATTCATAATTATTTTTTTGTCTTTAACATTGTATGTCCATACGTTTCAAATGGGAAAAGAGAATTTGTCTGCATTAATGATAAATCAGTTTCAGTAGGTGCAATATTGATGAGAGCCCACTGCATATTGTAAAAAAAAAAGTAAGGTATGAATACGTACAGCTGCCTGTATGTCAGAAAATTCTGCAATAGCAGATCCTTTCCTTTTCTTGGACACCACTAAGCATGTTAGATGGCCATGCTATAAATATACAAAAAAAAAAAAGAGAAGAAATAACATGTTTTAGAAGAATACAGAATACCGAGTTCAAATAGATAAATGTACAATATGAAGTGTCAGGCTACATGAATACAACACATTTACTTAAAAGTGGAAACACTGCTTTGTGACGCAAGGACAGCTAAGATTATGCTATGGCAAGATCTACAGTTTCTCGAGAAATGTAAACTCCTGTTACCTATGACAGTGTTTCTAAACTGTCAAGTTCCGAGCGACTCTTCTGGAATTTGTTATTTTAGTTTCCTAAGTATTTTTCACGAATAAATATTTTATTGTGGAAATAGTCTGAGGAGAGTAACGGTCGCAAATGTGTCAGAAAGCCCAGAACCCCTAAATAACATCTTTGTGCAGCAACTGCCAGTGACCAAGCTGTGTATTTTTAAATTTGCAAATATTCATGAATCATCGAGAATTTTCAGACATTGAAATCTTTTAGTATTTGTGAAAGGATATACGGCTCATAGAAAGCTCCTGCAAGCCAATTACAATAATGCGCAG
>QLNU02015270.1:67296726-67336792 GCA_006491805.2 Dysdera silvatica
AAGAGCACAAAAAAAAAACAACCAACTTGATAGCAATTACAGAACACACTGATAAATGTCCTGTAACCTGTTGGCTCATTGCCAAAACAAGAGAAAACATGATTGGCTCATTGCCAAAACAAGATGACACCTGATTGGCTCTGTAAACACTCATGCTCATTGGCCACATTCAAATGAAGGAAAGCTACTTCATATAAATGTAAGCAAGCTGTGCTTCTTTTTTCTGGTTATTTGGCTATAACTTTTGATAGAATACAGATAATTGAACAAATGTTATTGCATTACAATCTTTATTAAATTACCTTTCTAATGATATATAATTTTATAGTATTGGTACAAAAAAAAGTGGTGTTATTAGCCATCAAACCTCTAAAATAAACTTTTCAAAGGTTGCAATTTTGTCCACTGTATGTCCTTAGTATATATTAATAGACAGAGTATTAATATTCTTAATGATTATGTCATAATTAAATATTCATACTTATGATTAGGGTCTGGATCTTGATGATCTAAAAATTCCCCAAAAATGCCCTCAAAAGATGACAAAATACCCTTAAAAAGATGGAAAAATCACCTAAAAAGTAAAAAAAAAAACTGCCCCTAAGATTAAAAAATCCCCCCAAAACAATTTGCATAATATTTTTCCACGTTATAAATTAAATAATTTCAACTTTAGACAATTTATAGACTAGAATTTTCATTCTTTCTCCATGATATGTCAAAAGAAAAGAAAAAAGGAAGTAAATACCTGTTATAAATGAATTTTAATGATGTGTAATCTAATCACTTGCATGAACATCAAAATTGCACTGAATAACTATGCACTTTTTTTTTAACATTGTCAAGAGTATACTTTATTTTCAGAAAGCAAATTCTTATGCATTGAAAAGCTCTTCTCAACACTTACATATGTTATTACAATGACTCACAGAATGAAACTTACATATGTTATTGGAGCATATTTGAAGAAAACAAATTCATTTTTGTGGAAAAATTCTTTATCAATTCCCGATGTTTCTGCCTCTCCAATTCAGATGCCATAATTTTTTTTCAAAGTCTGAAACCTAGAGTTTTTTTTAAACATAGTTTAATTTTGCAAGAATGGAATGTCCTCTTAGCATTTTCCAGCACTTTGCTTTTTTTTGTCGATGTAACCAATCGAGTCAACGAGTTCCATTCTATGCTTCTGGGTCCTAAAAAATGGAAGGCAAAATGCTGAAGTTTGATCTTATATATGCCATATTTGACTTTGTTAAGTGAAGGCATTCTGCCTTCACTTGACAAAGTGGGGATTGTGTTGCATCAAAAGAAGAATAACATTCAATGCTGTCCCTACTTGAACCAGGTGGCTACTTTGCATAGCAAAGCTGCCATAGGCTGTGATGGCAGTGCGATCACCAGTTTCATATCATCCTCCTTATGGAAGATGGCCACCTCATTCACACGTGACATAAAAAGCTATGTCATTTAACGTCAGTTTTTGGTGATCCTTTACGTGCATTTTTGTCATTAAATTACATCCTAATTAAACCATTTTATTAAATTAAATAGTTTAGCCACGAGCATTCCTACTTAGGCATCTGAGGTTTCTAACACTATTTTCCGCCCTTAGTCCCTTTTTTTAAGAACAGGAATTTCCAAAACGCTGCCTTCCCTAGAGTAGATCTTACACTGTATACAATTCATAATTATGAAAATATATAAGAAACATGCTAATAACAGCAGCTTTAAGTAGAAAGAAACAATGTTACTAGTGCACAAACCTTTCCCAAAATTGCTTTTAACTCATCTTCAGTGTAATTTGTTTTCACAGCATCTCCTTTGCTAACAGACCACTTTATCTGAAAAGCAACAACAACCCATTAAAACCAAGGCAGAATGTTAAACAAAACTCAATGAGCATAAGAACTTAAATGTGGGAAGAGTGAAACCAAGCCATGGGCAAATTCGCAATCTTTCTCAATCGAATGATGCAAAAAAAATTGTGCAACCTCGAATGATGCAAAAAAAAAAACAAGATTCGATCTTGGATGATGCAAATAATTTTTTTTCTGACAGGAACAAGTTAATCGTTCTTAATTTGAGACTTTTGGATGCTTGTGTTTTAGTTAGAAAGGGCGGCTAAGGTCATGTTGTACTGAGATTCTAAGGAATGCAAGCCTCTGTTGCCAAGGGAGCCAGACCCTGGACCGGGCACCGAGTAATCGCAATCAAGCGATTATATTTGATTACATCTTCATGTAATCACATCTGTAAGCGTAATCGAATGTTTTGAAGTAGCTGTAATCTGCAATATAATCATAATCACACTTTTAAATTTCATTTAATCATAATCGTTTTTTGAAATTCTTAGGTAATCATAATCGCTATGATTATAATTGTAATCGAACTGGTTACTTCTGCATGCAAGTAATCTTGATTATAACCTGTAGTCATAACTGTAATAACTTTTTTTTATGTGCATTCATAATCGTAGTCGTAATCGAAAAATGAAAATTGACTGCAATCGTAATCAAAATCGTAATCTAAATTTTGATACTTAGGTAATTGTAATCGTAATCCTACTTTAGTAATCATATAAACTGATCGTAATCGTTCCCAAGTCTGCCATGGACCACTTTGGGCAGAAAAACGTCACATGTTCCATGACACTAATGGGAGTTGATAATTTTTTGTTTGTGGTCTTGCGGCTCAAAGAATGAAAGTCCTGATGCGGCGAGACCTAATATTTTCCGAGGAATTTGAACATCTGGACCTATGATTTTCCGAGGAATCCAAACCTCTTAAGGCCTAGGGAACCAAACCCAGTGAGCAGTGTGATCTTCATGAGATCTCTGAGTAAGCGTTCTTTGCACTATTGGGAGTCGAACCCGGGTTAACGGCACACTAGGCAAACATGTTACCACACTGCACTGCCGTAGGGCTAATGTGAGTCGAATCCAAGCCAATGGCATGATAGATGAATGTTCTACCACTACACCACTGTAAGGCAGTAGAACTACATTTTCCGCAAAGAATCTGAACCCTACCTAGGCCTAGGCTACCCACTTCTAGATAACGGCGGGCAATTAGTTAACAGGCATTCTTTTTTGACCACCACTCAGAATCGAAGCAAGATGAATGTCACGTTAGGTCAACTCATAACCACTGCTTAGTTAAAGCAGGTAACTTGTTTAATGGAAGGATATGGCAGAGCCACGACCTGACAAAAGTTGCAACATAAACAATTTTACATATAATCCATACATGAGGCTTCTACCTACAGAGTTTAAGCTGGCTCAAAAATGCTAAAATGGGAAAAAAAGTTGTAGCAAAATGCTAAAAAATATTAGTTGCTTTCGTTGCTCGAAAAATCGTATCAATAAAATTATTTATATCAACAATGCTTTAGAAATATAAAGGACTAGTTATTTTAGAAAATATTAATATATTTATAAAAAGACATACAGTATGAGTCGCGACACCATCAACGTCATTCCAGTGTAAATGTGCTGCCACAGCCGATCAACATTCATTTCTGTGACAAAGAGATGACCAACGCACTGAGACTGCATGTAGGTATCTGATGGGTATATGTCATTGTGTGTCTTAAAGTACATGCGAAGAAGGGGAGGGGGTTACTGTGAAATACATACTTTGAAGTTAAAAAAAATAAAAATGAAACATAAATCAAAGTTATTAAATAAAAATGACGAAGTTTTTTAATAGGACATTAAACAACTGTCACTATTTTGCACTGGACACATTATTTTTTCTTGCATTTTACATTAATTTGCCGCATTTTGTAAAACAAGCGACCTTAGCTTAAACCAGTAATGAAATAACCACAAGTATGCAATCTGGAAAACCTTGAAATGACGCTCCACGGAAGAATACCTTAAAATATTTTAACCTCTCCATCATAGAATTATTCGTTTCTCATCCAGGCCACTATTTTGAGTATATTTTTAGCCCACAAGGGAAGATGGTGTGTGGGGTGACATCCACAGCCCTGGGTTGGCCAAGAAAGAGGCATCCCCCCCCCCACTTCAAGGGGATAGGGTCATTGAATGAAGACAACTGTTTGAGGGGATATCTCTGTGTGTCTGGCATGGTCAACTTGCCCTCCCAATTTTAACTATAACTTCCCTTTGAGTAATAAACAAGGGGATGGGGTGTTCAAATGGGTTCTGTTAAGAATTTTGAAGAGGAAACAAAAAGGAACAAGAAAAGATCGCTGAAGTGCAAAACAGATATTCTGGAATCGATGAATCCTGTTTTCAGAGAATAAACTGTGGTTAAAAATGCCTGTCGCATTTTCGCGATGGGCAATAATTTTTTTTACTGCATTTTCAAACAACTCCTTGCATTTTGCGAAAAATGCGACTGCAGCTTAAACCCTGTCTACATATAATAAAACAGTTATTTTACGATTTACATAAAACTGATAAACCATGTATACACACCTTTAATTTTGGTAATTCTATCTCATGATCGCTCTTCAGCCCAGCTTCTAAGTACAAATCAAATACATTTCAAATACATTCATATACACTAATAGATTTCTATAATTCATGTACAATAATACAGCCAAATTTTTAACTTGAAAATTAATACTGAGAGGGAATATTAAGGGTTCCTTGCCGTATGCATATATGAACCAACGTTTCTTCAATAGTTTATTTTCTAATTAAAGTTAACAAAAATGTATACAGACCACGCTTCTCATTTCAACATTCACGAGCTCAGCGTGGTGATACCGACAACGATCATCACCGCCAATGAATCTTAATAGTTACAAATTGTGCAACGGTTCAAACCAACCGACACCGAAGCCAATCACCCTGGACCAACCACATATATTATAGACATACATGATTAAAAACTTACAAGAATTAACTTACGGAACGAAAACTGTGAGAAGTTTGAATTGGACTGTTGAAAAAGTATACACACAAATCAGACCATGTAAATTTCTAAGGATACATGATTCACTGTGTAAGATGGAGTTCCCTCTATCTTCTGCGTTAAGTAAAGTCTGTCCCCTCCCCTATCCATTGAGCAAAATAAAACCTGTCCCCCCCTTCCAATCTTCTGCAAGAAAGCAGCTTTAACTGAAGGTGAAATTCTGAGGTCATAGAAGTTCTTGAATATGGAGGTAACGAAAACACAGAATATGGACGCAGAAGGAAAATCTGTTCGTAAAAGTGCTTTAAATTGGTCAAAATGAGGCTCTTTGGTTAACGCAATTGGTCAAAATGAGGTCAATTGAGTTCTTGCATGTGATAAACAATATAAGTTGACAAGTCGTTCTGGAATGGTACAAGCAACCACCAAGTGCTATGACAGACAAATTTGGAATATGGCTTCAAGTCAAAATCAGTCTCTAAGTCCAATAAATAACCACATAGGAATGAAAATATTGAAAGATGTTATTCGGAAGTTTTTACAGAGTTTTGTTATCTTAAAAAATGAGAGATGGGCTATAATTTTTTTTCAAAACTTGGTCATAAATATACGGAACTAAAAACTTGTCCTACGGACATAAGTTTTATAGCTATAAATGACTATTTTCAATTTTTGATGATGAAAAACAATAGAATTTAGATGGTTCAAATAGTTGTCACATTACTGATGTGACTTAGGAAATGGCCACGAAGCATATTCAGCAGGCAACAAGACCTCTCAGATATTCTCTAGTGGCAGACAGACCCCAAAACTCTTTTCTTGTTCTCATTTAGGGAAGTCTTAGGAGACTTCAACTGAACCTTTTTGGATGTTAATGCTTCGATCCATTAATGCAAGGCTAAGAAATGGTGGCTTAGTTCTAAAAATATTTCGGTTCTGGACTGACTTGCTCTTAATCTAGATCTGAAACCCATTGCAAAAAACATTTTTCATTACTCTGGTCACATACAAGGTGTCTGCCAGAATATTTGCTCAGGGGGCATCAAACTTCGTTTTTTTGGAGGGATCTGAAATTTACCTTCAAGTTTTTAATTTTTCTTATAAAATGTACTTACCAGAAAAGAAAGGAAACAAAATATTTTGTAGCAATGAAATAATTCTTCCATATTTGGTTAAAAAAGTTCATTTTTTTATTCAGAGGAAAACAAAATTCAAGCATTTTTTCTCAGACATTTAGTCTATTCACAGACAGTTGATAATTTTTGAGGTGGCAGGATTTTACTTCATAAGCTGCATTTTTTCCTTTTGGTATCTTTATCCATATCTTTCTTTGAAAAATTGCTACATGTAAAAGATTACTACAATTTACATATGCAGAAAAAGTAAGGAAAAATAATTTGCGCAATATTTTGTTTTCTTTCTTGTAATTTGAATATTTAGCGGGTATATGAACTTTGAGTTTTAGGGATGTATGTCAAGAAATGTGGGGGGTGTTAGGGGGTTTAACAGACTCCCTAGTCACATACGCTGTAATGACAAGCAACATTTTACTGTTAAAAACTAAAAACAGCCATTGAGGAAACCTGGCTTGTGTTTCGTACAACACAAGGACAAAAAAGCTTGTGTTGCAATAGGTCCTACAATTTTCCGAGAACCTCTTAAGGCAGAGAGAACCAAGCTCTTGACTACAGTCAGCAGGTACGCATTATATTTTCTACAGACATTGGGAGTCAAACTCGGGTTAGAGATATACTAGGGAACTGTGTTGTCAGTGTACCACCACAGGAAAAAAAAGTTTAATTTGAAATTTATCTGCAGACTTTACCAAACCCTGTACTTTCTATGGAAAATCATGTGTTTGAAGTCATAGTAATATTTAAAAAAATATATATTGCTTCACAGAAGGACTATCCAATTTTTGTACTTAAGCTTTAATGACACATAATTTTTGTACTTTTGATACAAATATAATACAAGTTAAACTTTTATGCTTTTTATTTGTAAACTGACATACTTTGTACAGTTAAATACTCAATATGTGGTTGTGTGTATCTCTTCTCATTTATTAACAAAGTAAAATTTTGTCATGTGGCTAAGCCTTTGCGTTGAACTGCATGAATGAGCTATAGAACATTGGTGTTGACTTTAATCATCTCAGATAACAATTTCTGACATCTACGTTTAAGCTCAAACTAGACATTTCTATGGAGAAAAACATCGTCCTGGCCCCATAGTTGAATCGAGGCTATGTATTTTCTATACAACCTAGAGCTTTCTACGTCCTTCCTATACATAGAAAGCTTTAGTTCGTGCTTAAACGTGGGTGTCAGAAATTGTCTATAAACTTCCTCATGAAAATTACAAAAAACTACCCTGGTAGTTTCGTGTGGTGACCATTTGGCAATTGTACTAACTCCATGAAGGAAGGTAAAATCTTACAGCCCCCCCCCCCAAAAAACCTTTTAATCCTCTCACAATTAACACTCTTTTGTGACCCTCTGCTATAATGTATGAGTTGCTAAAAAATTATAAATAACATTTACCCACACCAAAATCCTCCATTTATGGAAAATGTGAAATTGAGAAGAAAGGGAATCTTACTTGCTTGTTCTTTCTCCTCAAGAATCTGTTGTCGGAGGACTTCATTCACCTGCTCAACTAATTTATAGCCCTCTTTTCGAAGTCTTACAATCTACAAGAAATAATCAATTGATAATTCAAATATAACTTTCATGACACAATACACACTCTTTTGGAAAAAAACAAAAAAAAAACACCCCTAAAAAATTATCCGATCATCTCAAAATTTCGCATGCAAATTCCTTTAGACCAAGTATGCAAATGATTAAATTTTCAAAGCCAATGAGTGTTAACTTCGATCATAGCGCGCATTTCTATTTTGCAACGAGCATCGTATAAAAGAGGTAAAATTTGCGAACGGTTTATTTTTTTTCGTTGTCGGCGTTGCAGTTCCCCAGAGACCAGCCAGTAATGCTGTTATGACATTGCAAAAAACCTTATAGCCAATTGAACGACTTCAAACGTGGTCGCATAATCGGGATGGGTGAAGCTGGCTGGTCCTACCGAGCAATAGGCCGCCACCTGCACCGTACGGACACTGCTGTTCAAAGGTGTTGGCAGCAATGGTTTCTGCGAGGAACTCATCGGCAGAATGAAGGCTCTGGAAGGTTAATGTGTATGAATACGAAGCAAGATCGATTGGTTGTGTGACAGGCCCGAGACGACCCAACGGCATCATTGTCCGCCATCCAACGTGCTACAGTCTATTCCATACCACCCGTGGCACCTTCTACCATCTTACAACACTTGGCTGAGGTGGGGTTACGCTCACAACTGCCTTTAAGATATCTGCTTTTAACCTTACACCATCGACAGAGTCGTCTGGAGTGGTGTCGTAGCCGATCATCATAGCTGCCAGCAGATTGGTATCACATAGTGTTCAGAGATGAATCCCGCTTCAGTCTTGGAGCAGATGACCATCGGATCCGTGGTGAGGGGGGGGAGGTGCCAGGGTCAAACCACCTTTTACAGAGGCACACACTCATTACCCCTAGTGTGATGATGTGTGGTGCAATCTCGTATGACAGCAGGATACCTCTAACCATCCTGTGTATAACTTCAACAGCTCAACGATATGTTGATGACATCCTGTGGCCGTTTACGTTACCCTTCATGACACGACAGTTTGGAGTCATTTTCCAACAAGATAATGCCAGGCCCCATATGGTTCGCATATCTGTGAGCTACCCCAGTGCTGTTGATACCCTTCCTTGACCAGCAAGATCACCAGACCTTTCGCCAATCGAACATGTATGGGACATGGTAGGCTGCTGGATTTGGGCACCGCAAAATGTCGCAGAGCTGGTGCAACAAGTAAGGACTGCCCGGAAGAATATGTCGCAGGATGACATTAGGAACCTTTATCACTTCTTACCTAGACGTATAGAGACATGCATCACCGTCGGGAGGTCACGAACTATTGATTTGAACATTTAATGTGCAATTCCTAGCCATTAGAGAGTCCTATGGCTTTGAATTTTTTTATCATTTCCCTATCTGTATATGTGCTGGATGCAGGGGTGATTGTAAGTACAAACCACATTCCCTGAACAAACCAGAAAATTCCCGGAAAAATGTAATATTTTTGGTAAAGACACTGACTTCAGGGTGTCTACCCAAATTCTATTTCAAACTTCCCTGACTTTTCCAGGTTTCCAGACCAAATGTTAATCGATTACCAGTTACTAATTACAGTAAACAACATGCAATGCACTAAAATTTGCGCAATCAAAATAAGTTTCAAGGCCATAAAATCGATTAATGCAAAGCCCAAAGCCCTTTTAAGCATCTATTTTTCTCCCTTTTTTTTTTTTTTGTGGTATGTGAATTTGCAATTTTTTTTCATCCTTACATTCATTATTTTACTTTAAAGGCAATTTAATGTAGCATGCAAATATTTTTTTAAATATTTGTGTCATATTTGTTTTATCATGGTGAATAGTGTTGACGTTTTGTTAATAAGGTCTTGTTTAATGCTTATTACAATGTTTGGTGAATTAGTATATTCATTTTTAAAAAAAAAAAATTATATGTGCATTTTTGTTATGCTGGTATATTTAAAGAAGTAAAATTTAAAAAAAAATGATTATAAATACACTATCAAGTTCTTGCATATTATTTTTTTTTATTCTATTCAGCACACCTATACTTAAAAAGTCCACCGGACGCCACTAGTTGTTCATTTAATTTTAAGAAAACTGAAAGTTAAATATTATTATATGCATAGACATACATATGTTACCTATATAAACCATAGTTGTAAAATTTCGAAATTTAAATTGCAAACCGGATTTAGCAAGCAACCAGATATCAGATACAGCGAGCATATTCATTGATTTGAAGTTCCACGTTATATACGGATCCTGCTGTAGGTAGATATCTCAAGGACAAATATTTAGGTGTGTGCTAGGTCTGAAGTGCACACCCGTGGAATTGTAATACCCCCGACATTATATTCTAGCATTTATTCCTGTTAAAGACTCCTCTGATGGTGTGCTGGCTTTACATGAGGCTTAAATTAAAAGACTATACTAACGCTTTATAAAGAGGAGATGTTGCTATGTTCATATTTGTGTTCCTATTATATGAACTACTGATCACTGGAAGAGGGTTTAGCACTTATAAGGGAGAGATGGTTGGTCGATTTTTTTGGCATAAAGTCAGCAAAGGTCATTCTGCACCAAACAAGGTGAATCTGTATACATTATGTGTGTGTGTGTGTGTGTGTGTGAGAGAGAGAGAGAGAACATCGATGCTATATTGCAGTAATGATCAATATGTGGCATATGGAAATTTAATATTTTTTTAGACAACACATTATGTGGTGCTTAATTAGCTGGGCAAAAGGATGATTCAAGTGGCATGCCAGCGGTACAAAAATGGTACATGTTAATATAAGGTTGACTGGTATCATCGCTTGACTGTACACATGAAACTATATATAAAAGAATGAACCACCAATTACTTCTTGCTCGAGATTTTTGAGTGCGTTAAATTCAGCATCTTTTTTCTCACGAGCTGCTTGTTCTCTCGCTTCAAGGTCTAAAAAAGAACAAACAAACTTGATAAATAATTTGTATAACTATGAATTAATGATGGCAAATATAAAAATATTAGTCATTATCGATTAACATTCAATCTAATAAAAGTTTACGAGTGAGACAGAGAGAAAGAGTGTGTGTATCATGTAATTTTTATGACAGAGAAATTAGCTAGAATATTATAATTAAATTGTCGTACATTTCCAGTTATTGAGATAAAATGATTATCGTTCCAAAACACCAATCCTCATAGTAATTTGGATATTTATCAAGGATGACTGGCAGATTTTTATAGTATAAGGATAGGAAGAGTCATACTGCTTAAACGGTGAAGGAGTATTTATTTAAGGAGAATTAAAGGTTGTGCATTTTGCATATTGCAATACCTAATTTTGAACGTTGAAGTTACCAGACAAGGCACTTGAGATGGGATTGTTGGTTTAAAGTGACTTCTGTGGTAATAGCATTTGGCTCTTTATGTGCGGTACCATATGTGTGGGTGAAGTTGATGTGGCTGAAATAAGTATTATGATCATATAGTCTTTTTTATTTTTAGTATATTGTGAAATGCAATAAACCCTGTTTGCGGCTTCTTCCCAATTAAAAATCCCACATGTTAAAACCGAATAAAATTAGAATTCATAAATATAATAACGACATAAAATATTTATTTAAACCATGTACATTGAATATACCCTACAACAATTAATGGTGCGATTCTACTTCATTAAAATACAATAATTTCATCTTTCACATATTAAAACAAGTATAGGGTAAAACCATGGTATCTTGAGACATAAGCGACCCATTTTAAAATTTAAAAAACCATGACATTTTATATATAACGTTAAAACGAATAAACTATGTCATTAAAATCTTGCATATTTTTGCAAAATAATGTGTTGTGTTATTTAATTAACAGTACCGAATTTGCACAAAACCTTGAAAACCTTGTTATAGAAGGACAGTATTTCATATCTTTTTCCGTCCTTCCGTAACGACACACATTTTTCAATATACGTTTTTTGATACTGCAGGAAAATTTTCATACCATTTCAGTTAAAAGTAGTATTAGGCCCTTTTCTTAAAATGACTTACGAAAAACATTGCAGTTTAATATTTTGAAATTGTAGAAAACATTAACCATGATGTCGTTCTTCCGTAACATTTTAAATACCATGGCTTTACCTTATACAACTCGCTAACCCTTATCAGTGGCTTATCAATTAACTATAGCTTATGTTATTAATTATTAAGTTATTTAAAACCACAATCCCTAATTTCAGGATGTCTCTGAGAGTGAGTGTAAACATAATAGGACTTACATGAACATCCGGGGCCTCCTTCAAGATCATCTTCTTATGATGTAAACATAGAGCAAGGTTTTAATATATTTTTATAGGCCCCTCTCACAAACACAGGCCCATAGTGGGCCCCGTATGGCCTTAAGATACAAACTTTTCACATTTTAAACTCGAAACAAATCAAGTGGATTCTTTTCCCAACTCCTGAATCTGAATCTTCAACAGAATAATCCGTATTCCTCTTTTCTCTCTATCTCAATTTTTACTCTCTTACAACTTCTGATTGGTTAGAAATTAGCTATAACATTATACAAACATCTAATCAGCAAAAGAGTGCTCCCCTATTTCTTTTCTGATAAAAAATACACAATTGACCAAATAAGGCAAGTCTTCCAAATTAATGTATGTGAATGGGGATGTTGGCAGATATCTGTGTCGAACAATCGATGCCGAAACTTCAAAGATCCTGAAAGGTATTCTCATGCATGAAAGGGGGCCTTTCCTGATACCTAATTTATTTCAGGATGTGAGAACACAATAGTTTATGACCTTCCTTTTTAAAACGACCAAGTTTTGCATTTATTCTGTACTTGTGCAATAAAGTTAGAGTCCTTGTACTTATACCAATAAAAGTTAGAGATGCTGATTAGCATAAGCTAATGGGCCTTAAGATAGAAACATACGTCACCGACAAAAGTTATCTTTTTCTATGATCTATTGACAGTTTTCAACGACGCGCCTGTGGTCCGTTACACTTCAAAAATTGTGGTTGTGCAAGCAGTGGCCACAGGTTACTTATAAACCTTGGCATGGCAGTTTGCGTTATGATATATACGGGTATCGAAGATGCTGCTGCGCAAGTCATGATAATGTAGGCACCTGTAAAGGTAACTAAAAATAGACATAATGAATACAAACCTTCTTTAAGTTTTTTCCGTTTACTTTCCAAGGTTCTATTTCGCAGAATAGCAGCCTTTTTTGCCCGCAAGACTTGATCATAAGCAGCCTATAACAAATAAATAAAAAATAATAAAAATAAAACACTAACAAATGAATTCTGAAAACTATATCATTAAAGTAAAGACGGTAGTTTCATTGAGAAAAGCAACACTGACAAAAATAATAGCTTCAAAAATTATTTCTGAAAGCATGAAGTAACTACAAAGAAAATATACAGCAGGACTAACGTATAACGAACCAGCATTCAGTGGGTTTCTGGATTTAGTGAAGAAAATGTGGATTTTGTTTGCTATAATGGAGACTCCGGATTTAATGAGTAAAAAATTGCCATTTTTTAACAAAATGTAGAAAAAAAAACAAAAAACAAATAAACAAAAGAGTAATTAAGGATGTCTTAACAGAGCCCAGCTAAGACTGACAATACTATATTTGTTTCACTTTATCAGCTAGGGAACTTCGATTTGCGTTTTATGCATATAGATAGCCAAGATCATATCACGACCTACAGTTTCCAAGAAATACTAATGTAGGTGATTAAACCTTGGACAATGAATTAGTGAGAAATATAAACAAAATTAGCTGCTAAACTTCCGTGAAGTCTTTATGGGAAGGGCATCTGAGATTTACTCTTGAACAGAAAAAACTCTCGAAGTTGAACTGAGAGCGCATGGAACAAAGCAGAGGCTGAACTGAGTCCGAAACCCAATGTAAGTAAATTTGAGTGTTATGTAAATGGCAATTCCGGATTCATGAGTGTATGGGAATTTACCCTTTCAGTATGTGATATCATGTTATTGATATTTAATACCAAGAATGATACTCACTCTTGCTTTGCAGTCAGTAAGAATAGCAAGGGCCTTAGAAAGTTGTTGAAACAATTCGGCTACAAAAGAGAAAAGAGTCATTTGTTTTTTGATGAATGATATAGAATGATAAGAAAATAATACAAGCATCAACACACACCTTCCAAGCAATACATACTTTCATTTTATAAAACCCACAAGAAAAAAAATGACCAATTTTTATACTCCAAAAAAAAAAGATATTGTATGTTATTCTTAACTTATTTATCACCATTGAGTTTTACTTTTGTATGACGTCTCAATGGATCACTGACGATGGAACAAGTGATTTTCAATTATCCTTAAACCGTAGCAGAAACGGCATCTTTTACCTTACGTATGTAACATGTAAAACAAAAAATATGGTGAGGTAACACGTCTGGCTACTAAGCAAATAATCCAGATTTGATTTCAAGTAGGAATCTATCACCTGCCTTTTTTTTTTTTTTTCACAAATTCACAGACCGAATTTTGCTTTTTTAGGCAAAAGAGGTATGGGCAGATTCCTCATAAAACTGTAGTCCTTATTGCATCATAACATCCAAATAAACACTTAGTGAGAAAATTATGATCACATTTTAAACTACAATATAAAATCCAACCTTATATTCTGGCGTTAATTCCAAGACCTAGATTATGCTTATACTCAGTCTAAGATTGCATAAAGGGTCATTTCAGATGGAACTATAGTGTATCCCAAAAGTTTATGAACAACTATTTCTTTGGAATATCAGATGAAGTATGCAGAGAAACGAATTCAAAGTATTTTATGCATACAGCATATCAAAAGACATATGTTGCAATATTTAAATATCATTTAACACTCACATATATTTTATGGAAAAATTAAATTAAAAAATGTTGTCCCAAAAGTATATGGACAGCAAATTAAAACATCATCTTAATGTGCGAAATTTCAAAATTTGCGTATTACTGTGGTTGCTTTATGACGCAATGATGTTTCTATGTAATTTTGCAGCAAATGTCTTTACTTTTGTTAGTTGAAAAAAAATGCCACATATTTTACGTTTTTCTCAAGCTGAGGTGAGCAAAATATGGCTTTTAAAGCCCAAGGATTGAAAATTGGTGATATTGTTACACAAATACGACAAAATAGATCTGATATTTACCTAGTTTTATCAAAAGGCCACAATGTGACTTCAAAAAAATGGTATGGACGACCAAAAAAGACAAGTGACCGACAGGACAGGCAAATTTTAAAATCAGCTTCTATTCGAAGAAAAGTATGTATGTTAAATAACGCAGGATTTAGTTACTGCTGTGTCAAAATGTATTGTTCATTGAGATTTACAGGCAAGTACAAGTTCATATTTATTGTAAAATGCGTCGCTCTCTCTCTCCATTGCTAAAACCACATTACAGAGAGGCACGTTTGCTTGAGCCAAGAAACATATGCATTGGACTGACGACGAATGGTTATGCATTATTTAGTGATGATAAAAAATGTAATCTAGATGGTCCAGATGGTTGGGCTTATTATTGGCAAGACATACGATAAGAATCTTGCACGTTTTTCAGCCGCAAACAAGGTGAAGCATTTTTCATGGTGTGTGCAGCACTCTGTTTTAATAATACTACTGATATCGCTTATATGCAAGGTCGACAGTGTTCCAATGATTATCAAGAAGTACTTCAAAGTGATTTACTGCCTTTTGGAAAAATATTGGGTGTTGAACAATGGGTGTTCCAACAAGACAACGCTTCTATCTACGTCTCTAAATCAACAAATAAGTGGTTTGTGAAAAATAATGTTACGGTTATGGCCAGCTCTCAGCCCTGATCTCAACCCCATAGAAAACCTCTGAGGATATAAGCAGATGATGTATGTGCCAACGGGCGTCAATTTTGCAAAGTGGGGGAGTTAAAACAGCAAATAGAATGAAGTTGGTCCTCTTTAAAGCCAGAATTTCTTCAAAAATTCGTTGAAGCTATGACTGATCAAATATGTAAAACTATTCACAATAATGGATACAAAATATGAACTGAAAAGGACAAAATGTAAAATATCCATATACTTTTGGGACAGCATTTTTTAAATTTCATTTTTCCACAAAATATGTGTGAGTGTTAAATTATATTTGAATATTGCATCACATACGTTTTTTGATTTGCTGTATGCATAAAATAGTTTGCGTTCGTTTCTCTGTGTACTTCATCTGATATTCCAAAAAAATGGTTGTCCATAAACTTATGGGACATGCTGTATTGGTTTCATGAGATTTCTGAATCATACACATGGTTCCCACTCTTTTGTCCTGATGAAATTCAAGGACTTTTTAAGGAATTTTCAAGGACCAAATGACGTTTTTCAAGGACCTTACATTGTCAATCGCAATATACATAAAAATTAAAAATGCAAGACATTATAAGATTAATAATGAATTAGTGTTTAATTATGTTTCTCCTTTTCAACTCGGCACATTGCCAGCAAAAGCTACCCTTTTTGCATCCCTTGTATCGGTGAGAGGGGAGGAAGGGGCGTGTCCGAAGCACTGCTGGCTTTGTTCCGGAAATAAGGTGAAATAACACTTTTCCTTTTGCCAAAATTTTAAAAAAGGCTTTGAGAAAAATTCAAGGACTTTTCAAAGACCAACCACATTTTTGGCAGTTTTCAAGTACTTTTCAAGGGCCCTGACTTGGCAACAAAAAAAAATTCAAGGCCTTTTCAAGGACCGTGGGAACCATGTCATAATACATTTACACAACATTAGTGGGCTTCGGCTTTGTTCGCAGCAGTGTGTTGTGATAGCAAAGTATACACAACTATGGACTGCTAACATGTTGTCTTTACCGAGAAGTCTTACTTTTGTTCGGGGACAGCTGTGTTCGGAGTATGGTCAGTGCTTCAATCTTAATTACACCGCTGGCAAGCTGATCTGAGGAGCCAGTTTGTATAAAAGTCTATCTTCACTAGTCATACTATGAGGGACGTTAACATAGTGTTTGGGAAATCCTTTGTGTCCTCATATGTAGTGCTTCGTGGCAAGTCTACAAAGGAATCTGTGGCAAGTTTACAAAGCATATCTGTACACAGCTTGCGATTTCCTTGAATATCTTATTTATGTTATCATACTTTCTAGGTATGCTTAGTTTCCAAATTCATTGCTCATCAAGATTTTGTGAGACTGAACAGCAGCTTCGATCATCTACAAATGTGAGGTATCTGAAACGGCAGTTGCAACCTCTATGTGCAAATCATCACAGGATAGTGTACAGCATCTACATGACTCTACACCTGACTATATTGCCGTATACAGTACTATAGCCCATGTATCCAAGCAAACGATGAGGTTCAGCAAGATGACTTTAAATTATAGTGTTGTTTGTCGGGAAAAATTGGCCTTTTGCTATATTAATTATTCATATTAAGAATTGACTGATAGATCGCCTTGCTGATCAATCGGGGCCGAATTATTCATGTTTTCATAAATCAGCATTGGCAGCCAATTGAAAAAAATAAAAATCATTGTTAAATCGTCCGATCATATTAGCCATCAGTTGATGTTACATCCTCTCCCACCTTCGATAAAAATCATGGAAATAGATCGCAATTTTCAGCTGTACCAATGAAAACTTCTCAGTTTCTATCCGCAAGTGCTTTTCACAGTTTTGTAAACATATCGAATTATACCATTTTCACATTTTAAACTTTTTCTCTACAGCCTACTAGGATAGAAGATCGCTATTCGTGGGACCTACTTTTCTCTAGATCCAAAATTGTTTGAGCAGTGATGAATTCGGTTTCAGGCACTGCTTCAATGTGTGAAGAACGTCGGATTTCACCTTTTCTTTGTCTCGTGTCTTTATGATTCTTACTGAGTAGTTTTTATCTTTTGAGTTTTTGTTTATTTAAAAAGACTTCTGTGTGCCTTATGTGCAGTGGAGGTTCTAGTCTAGGGCCAAATATACTAGGATTTTATTATCCTGCTATGTACATGAGCCCCCCATGCGGCAGCCATAGGCAGGAATTTATGCCCCCAAATTATTTTTGTCTAGAATCGTCACTGCTTATGTATGATGAAGTTGAATTTTGAATGTTTCTAGAGTACTCCGAAGAAAATTTCCTGTTTTAGTTTCGATTTGAAGTTCACAGTACGTTAAGAGAGTGTGCCGTTTCCCACCTTCATTTTCTTAGTAGCTATTATGCCTGTTTCATCTGTCCATTGAATATGGTTGTGGTTTCTTGGTTGTTTCATTTTCATTGGATTTTATATTTTGCATGACATACTAAAAAACCGGAACTGCAAAGTTTTGGGGTATAAGATTACGAGAAATTGAGAAGAAAAAACAGTCTAAAGCGGAAATCCAGTGAATATGTGATAAAACAAGTTAAGTACAAGAAAATATCTTTCATAAATATTTATGTTCATATCATAATGCATATATTTAAAACTTTTACTAATTAATAGTAATTGAAAAGAATGGCATCGGCAGATGAAATATTAAAAAAAAAAATAGATTTTTCAATCGGCATCGGCAATGGTATGAAATTGAATAATCGGTAAAAAATCAGCATAGGTCCATCGGCCAAATTTTGCCATCGATTGATCCATGCTTATTATAATCACATATGAAAATTTCGCTTGATTCCAATGCCATCCCCTTGGTGTGTAACTTTTTCTGACAATGATTATATATTTAATGGTTTAAAGCAAATCCTCTTCAAGTTTTAAATAAACCTTTATGCATGTTACAAGATCATACCATTCATGAATGGAATAACTAATATTGCACAATGTTATGTAAATAGACATGGAATCTAAATATCGTTTATTAAAAAGAAAAGTGTTTACCAGCTTTCGGATCATCTGGGTTTTTGTCTGGATGGCACGACAATGCTTTCTTCCTGTAAGCACTCTTTATCTAAAAATGCAAAGGGAAAAGCAATGAAAAAATGTCAAAGTAAGAAATTACAAAATAAACATCAATAAATAATTTTAAATTATTAAAAAAACACCACTTGTCCTTCCCATACATTTTTTTTAGAGTATGAATTAATTTTTACTTTATACGAACTAACTATAGAATGTATTGGTGTGCATAAATATATCGATTACGTTAAAAAGTTAAGTGTTCGAAGTTACATTCAGATAATATACACACATTATTTTCAAGTTCCTAATTTTTGCTAGTGTTTTGAATATTAATTTTTTTTACATAACTTTCCACAAGTCTCCATGACAACAAAAATTAATACAATCATGCTACATGTGCAGTGGTAAAAAAAATCTGACCAGCCGATTTTTCTTGAGAACTATTGAAAGTAGAACAAAAATTCCAACGCCACTTTATCTAGAATGACTAATTCTATAAAAATATGGTAATAAAAAAATATTTGGAGGGCCGTCTTCATATTTAATTTAACGTCAACTTCGTTCAAATAAAATATTCAAGGAAGTCCCAAGCTGTGTACAGATATGCATTTCCTTTGTAGACTTGCCACGAAGCATCACATATGAGGACACAAAAGGTTTCCCAAACACTATGTTAGCGCGTTCCTGATAGCATGACTAGGGACGACAGACTTTTATACAAACTGGCTCCTCAAATCAGCTTGCTAGCAATGGAATTGAGATTGAAGCACTGACCATACTCCGAGCACAGCTCTCCCCAAACAAAAGTAAGACTTCTTGGTAAAGACATGTTAGCAGTCCATAGTTGTCTATACTTTGCTATCACAACCCACCACTGCAAACAAAGCCGAAGCTCACTAATGTTGTGCAAATGTATTATGTCATGGTTTAAAATTTCCAATGGTAACACCCACCTTTTAATTTATTTTTAAATTTTATACATAAAATTATATGAATATTCCAAATTTTATAACTTCTGAATGAATGGTTGCTGAGTTATAAATATTTGAATTTCGCATCTCCTAATGTTAAATTTACTATCCACTTTTTAAGCGATATCTTTTGAAACAAGTAACGAATGATTCTAATTATTTTTGCACGTCATAGGGCTCAATTATCCAAAGGGATTTTGTATTAACTTTCTGATTGGTCAAAGTTATAAATATTAATTACTAATTATGAAATTAATATTTCAAACAAATGTGAATTGAAAGAGGGGTAATATTTTGCACTGTTTGATTCAGCGGCACTACAATCATAAATGTGCAAAATTGGAAATTGTAAAATTATAGTTCAACATTTTTATTTTATCTTGTATAAGATCGAGGAATTTAAAAAAAAAAAATAGGTAATAAAATTATTTATCACCTGAATTTTATGAAATTTGAAATTTAGCATAAATTGGTTACAGAGAAGTTTTCTATGAAATAAAAAAGTGGGTGTTGCCAATAAAAATTTTAAAGTTGACGTTAAATTAAATATAAAGAGGGCCCCCAAATATTTTTCATTATCATATTATTATAGAACTAGCCATTCTAGATGAAGTGGTGCTGAAATTTTTGTTCTACGTTCAATAGTTCTCAAGAAAAGTCGGGTGATCAGATTTTTTTTTTTTTACCACTGTGCATCCATGCCAACAATGAAAACATAACAATAACATTAGAATATGTAGAAAATTTATAAGGAGGGGGATGGAAGTGACAGTTACAGAGCTACAACTCCACATATTCATATTGAAACTCAAAATTCAGATATTTGGTTAGTGGCTACAAGCTAGCACAACCTTTTATTAAGGAGGACACTTCATATAAGTTCGTAGTCACTTTTGAGTAGCCACAAAATCCAATATAATTTGGCTGTATATTAAATAAACATGATTTTATAAATAAAAAATAACTTCGACTAACTAGTCTTGCATCTTTTATATCCCTAAATGTTTTGTTCTAATTATCTTTATTCTCTTAATATAATGAAAGATAAATCACAGGAATATATATATATACTTATCTAAAAAAAATGGTCAGTTTAAATTTTCTTTACATACACCTAAAAATTAAACTGATTTTGAAAAATTCAGATAATGCTTGCATATAAATGACTCAAGATTAAGAGGACATAGACACATTTTTTCGCACTTTTAATTAGTGATTAAAAGTTGGTCACCTGCTTTTCACTGTATCTAACCATTACAAATTAATTACAGGTACAGGATCAAAGTGTTCAATTGAAACTTTGGCACTACTGCACAATCCGTCTCCTAGTGAGAAGTGTTTCCAAAAGGCATAGCGATAGTAACGCTTATCTGTTGCCATGTTGTTTACATCATGTTAAGTGTCTCGATTCAGTGAAGTTAAAAAAGGAGGTACTGAACTTATTTGCTCTTCTTGATGTCAGAATTCTTGTTTCATGTTACTCCACGTTCCCTCGACCGCATTTGCATGTTGCCCTGTCTCGGAGTCTTTAAAGTGTAGACTATGGGTTTTCCTTCCTTTCCTCTCCTATCATGTGAATCGCACCACCTTTTTTACAATGCCACTGAAAAGTCATCCAACTGAGGACTAGCCCACAATCTTATAGCCTGACGGAATTAACCCCTCTTTCATAACCCACTCCAGCAAACTTCTTTTCCCTTTCAACTGCAATTTCACAAAAAAAGACAATGTCAAGTGTTCAGACATGGTACAATTTACTGCAATGAACAAAACACAGCCAAAATAATGACGAAACACATGAAAATACCCTGACAAGCTCTAAAGAAGACGTACATGTGACATCACAAGCTCATCTACAACATCTAGCGTCTTTACGACTTATTTCTAGAGGAGATACTAGGGGACTATACTAGAGGAGCACTAGGGGACAGATTATGCAGTGTCCCTGTAATTTGTGCCTGTTTCACTACCAGTCTATATTCTAAAACCTTTTACTCAGGAACACAGATTTGTTATCTATTCATAACACAACTCCAGATCCTCTTTACTTCAGCATTACTAATTGAGATAGTTAACAATACAAGAAGAAGGTTTTAAACGTACAGTAGAACCTGGTAGTGACCCCATGAATAAAGTAATCACTTTGCATATGAGAGAATTGGTAGGTCTTAGTTATGCTTATACCAAAGTCTGTCGTCTATAGTGACCATTATAGTCCAGTTCCAGAGGTGGTCACTTTAAGTAGGTGCCATTGTATTTGTAGCTTTTAAATTCACCAGTTTGTAATTTGGTCAATTGTTTCACATTTACAGATGGTCTAATATACTATGCTATAATATTGTGACCATCACCAAGTACAGCAATCTCTCTATTTCCCCCTCCCCAACTCCTTAATTGCATTAAGCTTTCTTAGTCACAGGCCAAATATGAAAATTTTAGAGATAGATACTTTGAGATTCCTTTCTAAGTTGGCTGGATATGGTATGGAACTGTCGTGCATTCCATGTAAACAGTATACTTTTATCATATTCTTCACATGAATATTTGTGTTCTTATGACTCAAGGTCAGTAAATACCAGATACACGCATAAGATTTAAGAAAAAGAGGGTGTTTCTTTTTCGAAAATGGGAGGAGTTCCGATAGAAATAAAAACTTCTCGTAATAATTTTTATTTTACAGCTAGCAATATTGTGGAAATGGGAGCGGAAAAGGGATTAACATCCTAAACCCTTTCCTGGTGGGAATGATGACACAGCAATTCAAAAATTGGTACTTCCTAATTATAGCGGCCCCCAAGATTCAATCGCCAAGCAACCGAGATAAATTGCCAAAATAGTAGTAAAATCTATGCGAGTATTATTTTTATGTTAGTACTTGACTGGCTCTCTTATTAGTATAATAACTAATTAAATATTTTTCATGCAATTAGTACACTTACCTGAATCATAGGAACCGAACTGGGGGGAGACTGCCCAGACCCCCTCGTCGGTTCCCGACTCGTGACCGTTCAGATCACATTCAATGTGCGCAGCCTGAATCAATATTATGCTGCAATTAGTATTTTTCACACAATTAGTACACTTACCAAAATCACAGGGACCGAACTGGGGGGAGACCTTCAGACCCACCCACCTCCCACTCGTCACTTCACAACTTGTGACCATTCAGATCACATTCGATGTGCACTGCCTGAATCCATAATAGGCTGCAACTTGGCTGCGATCTTGGAGTAATCTTAAAGTCATCAAATGCACAGGGTGCCGCTATAATAAGGAAGTACACAAAAATCATTAAGAAGAGGAAGGGTGGGCTAAGTAATTTTAAAGAATATCATGTGACACAGCATTAAAGAGAACATGTTTTGATATCAAATGGGGATGGGCATAAGGTCCCCTACTTTGCTATGTCAGTGCTTATGCACAGCCTGGGTAAAGGTCATGGTGTAATGGAACCAACAGGTTTCTGTTGTTAAGGGCGCCAAACCTTAAGATTACAGTGAGCAGAAAAATGGCACATGTTCTAGAATACCATTGTGAGTTGAATTTGTGCTAATGCCAGGGCAGACGAATGCATTGCCATTACATCATCATTGGGCAGTAATTGTTTGTTTTTTGGTTTTACGGCTCAAAGACTACAGTGGTCATGCTGCGCCGGGACCTACTGTTTTCCGAGGAATCCGAACCTCTTAAGGCCTGGGGAACCAAACCCCGGACTACAGTGAGCAGTGCGATCTTTATGAGATCTCTGAGTAAGCGTTCTTTGCACTGTTGGGAGTCGAACCCGGATTAGCCGCGCAATAGGAGAACGTGTTACCACACTGCGCCACCGCAGGGCTCATTGGGCAGTAAACATATTTTCATAGAAGCCGAAACCCTTAAGACATAGGAAACCATCCCCAAGACTACAGTGAGTGGTTAATAGACAAGGTTTTTCTTTTGCATTGTTGGGAGCAAGGGTTGGATCCAGAAAATATTTTCTGGGTGGAAGGTGGAGATGAGGAAAGTTTGGAAAGCAATATAGATCTGTGTCTAGAGACTTTGTAAATTTATTACTGGTTGTATTTTTATCGGCAAGGTTCATTCTGTGCCAATTAAGGTGAAATTATACACATATGGTATAATAAATTTATTACTCTTGTGGTTGGCATTACCACTGGTTCCCTTTTCTCACAAAAACTTACTTCTTTTTCTTCTGCTGTTACATCAATATTGAGTAGTTCATAGATATCTACTTTCAAGAATTCTTCCATTTTGAGTTGAGCGAATGAAAAATTGCCCTTTCTTTATGTGTTCTTTCAGATTATTGCCTGCTTTCTCTGTTAAGCACAAGTAAAGTGTTCACAGCCACAAATTTCTTTTTAACTACCAAAAAAAACTTGTTTAATATACAAAAATTTTGAGTTCATAAATAAAACGCTCAGTGAATAGTGTGTTCAATTTTTTGATGCAGCTTTCCGTGAAATCCAGAGCCAAAAATAGCGAGAAACGAAAAAACAGAACTCCAACGATTATTTGTTTATATTTCACAACGAGGTATCACTTCTGCTTCTCTGGTTTTTTAAATAAAATAGAGATGGATCGTTCGTGACCGAACGGGTCTTTTTGAACTATTCACAAAAATGACCCGTTCGTTCAGATAACTTTTTTTGTGAACTACCGTTCTTCGTCATAGTTCGTTCGTGATCATCGTTCGCAACCTAGTTCTCAGTTCGCGACAAAGTTCGTGGTTTGCAGTACGCGATCTTAGTGCGTCGTTTGCAGTTTGCGATTTTAGCTCGTCGTTCTCAGTTCGCGGTCACCGTTCTTCGTTCGTAATCATCGTTCTTAGCTCGTGGTCTTCACAGTTCGCGATCATAGTTCGCAGTTCAAAACAGTGGTGCCAGATGGGGTACAAGTAGCGGATTGGGCGATGTTTTAAGTGCCCTCGCTACAAACATTTCGAATTGGGCGACACGCTACTTTTTGGGCTACTTTTAATTACCTTCAGGCTATAAATCTGAAAAATAGCTACTTTCTTATTTTCATATATAAAATCACAAAATATTATTAGTATTACATAATACTGCAATACAAATTTTGTTTTTTGAATATTTCTATTCACAGTGAACGATAGTTTTACTACAGAAGCTAGCCTCTTTTCTTGCCTCTGTAGTTTTACTAAGACATGTTCGATACTCGTTCAATTCATAAAAGATCTCTGTGGTTCAATTATTGTTTTGGTACTTTTTAATCAGAGAAATATAATACTAGAGTGGACGTCACGTGATTCCGAAACACGTTTAACATTGAAGTTCTGTGCAAACCTTCGAGCATATATACGCTATATAGGTTCGAAAGTGCAAACCATGGAACCACAGTGGTGAGGTCAATTTTTCTATTTTCCTGTGTTACAGTACGTAATTATAATCAAACACATATACCGGGGAGGGGGGGAGAGGGAGGTCACAGAGGTCATGGTCACCCAAAAATATATTTTTTCACTGTAAAAAATTCCAACTTTCATGATAAATGAAGGGTGTTATTCCAAGACCATGGCAAATTCTGTCCTTGACCCCGCTTCCCCCAAAATGAAAGTCTGTATCCGCTCTTGATTATAATGGTGCGTGCTTGTTTAAGTGTAGATTGTACACTGCGGGATACTGTGGAAAATCGTTAACCTGCCAATTCTTCTCACAGTTAAACTAATATCTTAAATTTCATTTCTGTTCCCATCAATTTTCGTTATATTTTTCATTCAGCAATGAAAGTACACAAACAATTATCTTGACCTACTTATACAGTGCGTTTGGTATTTTAGTGGACACTTGATAACAGTGCACTATCGTGAGAAATAATGCCAAATTTGAAAATGAAAATAAAGATACTACAATAAAACAGTATTCTGCAAAGTGGAAGATTAATAATCTTTATTAAATCATTCATAAATGTAACAAAATCAAGATGAGGCTTTCAATCTTGTTTGAAAATTTAATGGACACTTACTGAAATTGGAGTGTTTTATGTACATTAATACATGATAGATGCTCCATTTTTGCGCATAACTTTAAAGACACGTGAATCCATTGATTCTATCAATGTTTGTAAATACTTAGGATCGATTTGATACCAAGTTTCCACAATAGCGTCCTTTAAGGCATTAACCGACGTGAATTGCTTCCCATTTGCATATATTTGACGAACAATATAATCCCATACGTTTTCGATAGGATTTAAATCAGGACTACGTGTCGACCAAATCATACTTTTAAACTTTTTTGAATTTATCCATCTTTTGGTGGAGATAGATGCATGGCACGGTGCGTTGTCCTGTTGCAAAATCCAGTTTTCCCCACATATTTCTGAGGCATATGGGAGGGCATATTCTTTTAAAAATTCTTGATAGCAGGTGGAATTCATACGACTGCCGATGAAAGCTCCAGGCGTAGTACCGTTGTAGCCAAAGACACTACAAATGGTCATCAACCCTCCTCCTTGAACTCTACGAGAAAAGTATTGCGGCGCTTTCCGCAAATCGTGCCAATAATGTTGAAAAGCATCCGGACCATCTAAGTTGAATTTCTTTTCGTCCGTGAAAAGTACCTGCAACCATTTATCGTTCCACTCCATGTGTCGTCGAGCCTAGTTTAAGTGTTCCTGTTTGTGAACTTGGGTGAGAGGTGGTTTGCCTTTTTTTTTCCGAAAAGATAAATTTTTGGAATTAGAGAGCACATTCTATACTGTCCAACATTTAACTGGGAGCTAACTAAGGTCGTTTCGGACTTTTGCAGCAGACTTTCTTGTGTTACTGGCCTCTCTAATAATGTTCCGCTTATCTCTTTTACTCAGTTTTAGCTTCGCTCCCCGTTTTTCGAGTGGATCCTTTTGGGGTTTCTTTTTGAAAAGGCCCCTATAGCACTCCTTGGACGCTGAATAAGCTGACAAATTTTGAAAATGGATTTTCCATTTCGTTTAAAAGCCACAATTTCCTCTTTCTCGAAATCCGTAAGTATTTTCCTTTCTGACATGACTACAAACGCTGTTTTTATGTAAACCTGTTCACACGGGTATTTATACGAACCTACGCATCGAAAGAATACAATATGCAAATTTTTTAGTGCCTGCACTGCCATCTGTTAGTCAGGAATGATAGTGTCCCTTAAATTAACAAACAACATTTGTTACATAAATTTGCATTTTCCCCATTTATGTGACGATACATTGATATAAAATTTATTTTTCTACAAGACATTACTGTTTATCCACATTCTTCAAAATCCTATTCGCAGTTTTTGTATTTTTTTTAGCATTTACGTAAAAATATCAGGTGTCCACTAAAATACCAAACGCACTGTATAAGTGTATATGTTATGTTCAAACATCGAAAACACTCAATGAGCGAGAAAAAAAAGACGGCAGTGTGTTGTGGCTGTTTAAAAATTGCCAAATCCTAGAGTTACAAAATTTCTAAACATGTCGGGGGCGTATTGAGGACGGTCCGAAGCCCCATCCTTTTTCTAGGTTTCTATTAGAGCTGCCACTACTCATGGGCGGATTTACCATTTTGCCGCCCCTAGACTACATTTTAGTGCCCCAAGGCTGCTTTTTTGCCGCTCTTTCCTACCCCCCCAATCAGCAGTAGGAACATAAAAATTGTTACATTCAATATACGCCAAAAACTTTTGTATTGACAATAAATATGTTGAAAAACAAACTCATAAATTGAAACATAAACATTAAACAATATTAACTTATATTGAAACACTATTTATTTTTGGTACATAATAAATCAAATTCAATTTTATTGAAATAAATTTTAATTTTAGTAAAAAGTAAAAGCCTATCGAACACTGGTATTTAAATGGAAAGCATGACGTCCAGCTTTCTTCTCGGTAAAATATTTGAATATATTAACGTCGTATGATATTGATTTTGTTATATCAGACTCAATACACAAAATTTTGCCGCCCTAGTCTATAGCCGAATATAGCCTATTAGGAAATATGACACTGCTACTACTACTAGTTGCAAAATAATTCATTTTTATTTTTGGGCTACAAATAGTTCAAATCCGCTACTTTTGGAGTACAGTTTGCTATTTTTTAATCTTCAGATCTGGCAATACTGGTTGGCGGTCACCGGTCTTCGTTCGTAGTTCGCGATTATCGTTCACAGCTCGTCATCTTAGTTCGAAGACACCACCAACGGTCAAGGATGTATCGGGAATGGGGCCCGGAACCCCCCCCCCTCCATCCTTTTCCTAGGCTGCTATTTGAGATACTACTACAATATTCCATATTCACAGGGCCAAGGAGAAGTGGGGAGCTGGGGCAAATACCCGGGGCCCGAGCGGGCCTGGATTTTTTTGTTAAAAGTCATTATCCAATTTTATTATTTTTGATTTTGTCACATAGCTTTTTTCTATCTTCTTGTCGGTAATAGCAATATTGGAAAAAAAAGTATTTTTAGGCCCGGGGCCTTCAACTGGATGTTAAAAAACATTTAACTTTAGTTTACATTCCACCATGTAGATGGCTGCATCAGCACCAAAATGGAGTTATTGCTGTAAGGTTATTGCCGTGTATTTACAATGTTTTATTTTCCTGTAGTCTTTGTACTGAAGTCAGTTGAGAAAATTAAAGCACGATTATCGTTTCTTCTTAAATTCATGTATAGCCACCTTTTTCAGGTACAAGGAAAAGGTAGGAGCCTTTCATGCTGTTGTCATTATCTAGCAACCAAAACAATTCAGAATTTTAATTTACTCGATTTGACGGTACGCTTTGTTTATAAATTTTAGCTGTTATCAATGGCTGATTATGAATTAGGGGCCCGAGACGCAAACAAAGTTTGGGGGCCCCAAACTAACAATGTATGGGGCCCACTTGCTGGTAGTAGATTCCTAAACTTTTTTTTTGCATGAAAGAAAGGTTCAAAATTGTAAAATGTCTTCCCCTGAGGGAAGATGCGAGAGGGAGGAGAATCCCTTTCCTGCATTTGGCATAATATAGCGCATTTTGAGGGCTCCACATAGCATGGGGGCCTCAATCTTTCTATCCGATTTTCGTATTTTTCTCAAAAATAGGCTTTTAAATATGAGGTATTATAACTATTACCTAAATACTGTTTTTCAAACCTTAGGTTGTGTTTATTCTTGTTCATTATGAATTACCATCATAAATCCAGCGCACAAAAAAGAAGAGAACGAGATGCAAAAGAGAAAGAATACGTTAAAGGTCGAATAACTCTTCGAGGTTTAAAGGTCACCATCGCTCCTCGTTTACCTGAAAATCAAACTGGAAATATCTCAATTGAAGAAGACAGCAATAATAATGAATGTTTGTTTGTTTGGCTTTTTTATGGCGCAAGAGCATCTGGGCTATACTGCGCCAAACATGGTAAAATCAAAGACTTGTAAAACCCAATAATGAAAGTGATTCCTGTGCATCAAGTACATTTGACTATGGAATTGAACACTCTGATGAATCTAAATCATCAAAACCAAGCTCATCTGCAGCTTGCGTTTGATCGCAAACCGCAGAGAAATTTGTGTTGCATTTCATAGTACTTCGCGTTTCATTTTAAGATGCGATACCGGTTATTTCAAGCCCTTTGCTAGTTGTTAACTGTATTTTCGTAGCTCTACCATCTATGCCACCTGCTACCTTTTGCATATTATTTTGAATCCTTGTATGTATGTATCCTACGAGGGCGAATCAGAAAGTCTTTGCCCCTATTTTTTATTAGCCAAAATAAGGTACATACAGGTAATTACAAATATACGTACTATTCTACGTACCTTACACTATTTTTCCACATAGTCCCCACACCGGTTCAGACATTTGTCCCATCGCAGCACTAAATTTGAGATGCCCCTGTGGTAGAATTCGTCCGGCTGACTGTGGAACCACCGTCGGACTGCTGTCTTGGCTTCATCGTTGCACGTGAATCGCTGTCCTGCCAGGAACTTCTTCAGCGGACCGAAAACGTGGAAATCACTAGGGGCGAGGTCCGGACTGTATGGTGGGTGGTCCAGACTCTCCCAGTGAAATGACCGGAGCTTGTCGGCGGTTCTGATTGCATACAGTCCGGACCTCGCCCCTAGTGATTTCCACGTTTTCGGTCCGCTGAAGAAGTTCCTGGCAGGACAGCGATTCACGTGCAACGATGAAGCCAAGACAGCAGTCCGACGGTGGTTCCACAGTCAACCGGACGAATTCTGCTACAAGAGGCATTTCAAATTTAGTGCTGCAATGGGACAAATGTTTGAATCGGTGTGGGGACTATGTGCAAAAATAGTGTAAGGTACGTAGAATAGTACGTATATTTGTAATTACCTGTAGGTACCTTATTTTGGCTAATAAAAAATAGGAGCAAAGACTTTCTGATTCGCCCTCGTATATAATTTAATGTCTTCTCCTACATCCATGGCACTAAACTTGCAACACCACAGTAGCCTGGAACTACCCAAACGCCGATATTTAAAGTTCCATAAATAAATAATATGCAACTTTTGATTGGAGAACGTCGGCATTTTGAATTTATTTTTATTTATTCTTCTTCTATGCAAAAATTCATGCACTAATGGATGGGTATTGCGCGTTCTTGGAAAATACTTCTATTGCTTTTCTATTGTCGAAGTCAGAATTTGACGTTTCATATAGTTGCACCGCAAAATGTGCGCATCTAGAAAAACGCGTTATTAAACGATTTTATGAAATAATGAAATCTGCAAACTAAAAGGAAGTAAAAATTGTAAGCATGTCTGAGAACTATTTTCAAGAATTAATATTTCATTACTCATTCCTAAAACAACATTCGGTCGTAAACAATCAATTTAATACAACAATGATTGAATAAACAATAAATAAGGCAATAACTAAGATTTAGATTTTGGACTTTTCACTTTCTCCATTACAGATACAGATTTAATTTCAAAAATTTTAGTCTAAATTTTTAAGTTAGTTTTCTCAAGATTAAATTTGAATTTGAAATTTAGCAATCAGTTTACATTATGGATACCAATACGTCAGATATCTTCGATCATGGTTTCAATATTGATTTTTGGGAACATGAGTATCGAGATTTAATAACAGATACTCGTAATTTAAACTGGTTGAAAATGGATCTGATGGAATTATTTTCTTTACAGTTTAGAAGAATATTTAACATCCTTAAGAAATTAACGAACCCAACAGAAATCAATAAAGGCCTAGCAGAGCTCATTTCCTTCTATTATAAACATAAGAACATCGTACACAAAAAAGTTGTTTACAAAATAATGAGAAGAGAGCTGCCTTCATTTTGCGTACAAAAACAGGTAATTATTTTCATGGTAAATTAATTTAATATGAGCTGTTGTAAAAGAATGCTTTACTCTGTTCAGCATTGTCTTCTAGATTCGAAGCCGCAGGTTGAATTTTCAGGGGAAGAAAATGCTAGTTTTGATTTTCTGATTTCAGTTTTGCAATAGGTTCCAATTCTTGATGTAAACTGGCTTTTGATGTGAATACGTCTAGACGTTTACCCTAATACTATGTGACGTTTAAGAAATCTTGATGTAACGTTTTCATAGAGATGTAGGTAGGAAATATTTTTAGGAAAAATCGAAAATTTTTCGGTCTTGAAATTTTAAAAATGCATTTTCCTTTTTTAAAAAATATTATTAATCCCAATCACTCACTCTCTCTGTACATGTATAATTTTAAAAGATTTAAGCATAAAAAAAATAGATATACGGTGCGTTCAGTTGAAAAGGTAATAAATACTCTACATATCTCTTGGTAGGAGTTAAGTAGAAATTCGAAAAAAAAAAAACAAAAAAAAACCAGGTAGATTTTTATTTCTGGGGGTGGGTGGAGGGAAACTCAAAATTAATAGCAAAGAATTTTTTTTATTCAACCCCCGACCACTAAGCCCCTAACTTTGAATTTTCAAATGGCACCCCCTATCTTGTGATATATTTTAAACAACGTAAAAAATAAAATACTTTTGCGAAAAAAATAATTAAATTGATTCATTTATTCGGAAGAAATAGCTAAAAAAAAAATCGTTATTTTGACCCTTTCAAACAATACGGAGGGACCCTGGTTCGAATCCAGGATGGGGAAAGCGTCTCTTTTTCTCCAAAACGAATAAATCTCTAGTTTGAGCTATAATTAATACGTGGGTGGCAAAAATTATTGTATAATAAATTCCCCCACGAAAAACTCACAAAAATCTCGCCCCGGAGGCTTTTCTGTGTTGACCATATTTGGCAATTGTGTTATCCCTGCGGAGGGTAATAATACCTTAACATACTAGAGAACGCCCGCTTTGACCTCTCTTTTGAAAGAATAAATAATTTTCACGCCTTCTATGCACAGAATCAGGTTTATTTTGCATGTTAGTCATACGCAGTGATACTCGTTCGTTATTTCTATCGCGATATCAATTCGAATAACACACACACAAAAAAAAATGTTTTTAGCTCTTTCTCCTGAATGCATTAACTAATTTAATTTTTCCCCTACAGAAATATTTAATTTTTTATTCTGTATGAAATGATATCACAAGATGAGGGCTGCCATTTGAAAATTCAAAGTTGGAGGCCAAGGAGTCGGGGGTTGAATAAAAAGTTCTTTGATATTAATTTTAGACTTACCCTGGAAGCAAAAATTTACGGGTTTTTTTTTTCAGATTTCTACTCAACTATCAAGAGATATTACATGGTGTTCCCTTTCAAACTGAATACACGGTATATTAAAAATATTACTTTGAAATAACGCTGAAAGAGATGTATATACATCTAAAAACCAAACTAATTTTTACGCTCAAAATATTATGTATAAAATATTACTAAATAGCATACATATAGATAAAACTTAAAACATGAAAAAAAATGAATCTATTGTAGAAAAAAATATTCATTACACCGCATTATTATTAACTTTTTCATCAAAAATTTTAGGTTTTAACAATTTTGAGTTTTGAGTTTTATTTATGTATTTAAACCATGACATTTTCGTATTCGTTAAACTAGCATTTTTAAAATTGCCATATATAAATTACCGGCATCATTATCATATCAACTATCAACCCCTGACTCTCTTACTGAACTGTTATTTAGTAACAGGTTAAAGTAATAGTTACAAAGAGGTAATAAGTAACAATAATGGGTTTAACCAATATCACTATTCCAAAAATTTCTGAGGACCGGTATTCCTATCTGAGGGGGTAAATATGGTGCTAGGGATCACAGTTTGAGTAGTGGTATAGCCAGCCCAAGACTTAGGAGTCTCAGGGCCCTTCAGCAGTTAACCAAGTCGCCCCCCCCACTTTTTCTGTAATATTAAAAACATTCTTTTACGTTTTGTTTACTTAATTAACGTACTTTGACTATGTCTATGTACTACACTACGCTGCCATTTGATTACAAGTTTCTCTCGAATTATATTGCAACACGGCGAACTTTCTTCTCTGCAAAGGAACGAACGCACTTGTGGTCTACAGGTTACATAACTTCTGATTCTATGTACAATGCTAAGTATGAATTGAACCTATCTTCTGTATTAGATTTTAAATAATTTTCACTCTCCTTAAAGCTGAAAACGACAGTTCTGCCGAGAAATATGATCCTGGTGTATACAACAATATTCGGAGGGCTATTCCCACGTTTGGACAAATGCTCACAACGCCTTTTTCTAGAATGTCTTCTGTTTACCACACTCATGCGCGCTAAAATTTTTTTTCTTTGAGGTCTTGCCATCTATTGATAATTTCAGGTACTAAACCTATTTCCGTATATGTCAAGGAGGGGCTACCACCTACTACTTTTAAATGGGTTTCTACTGCTACGAATTTCGAAAATTGTAGAAAGGAGGGGGACAAGTCATTTCTAATCTTTTGTTAACATGTGAATATGTTATTTTTTGTTAAGACGTTACATTACAATTTCTTTGATGAAGCAATGATTTTAAGAATTTTGTTTCAGATATCTGACAGTGGTGTCGTTTGCGATATTCTGAGATGTATCGATGATATGAACAACCACATACCATCAAGTCTGGCAGTTTTCATGATGAGTGCCATGAATTGTCAACACCATTTAATTATCGATCCATCAAGTCCAGATGAATCACCAATCACACATTTAAAGTATTTTCTACATCACTCACAAAAAATGAAATTCACTTTCGGTGGTAAACGGCTACAAGAACTAATATTGGATGCAAACCCTGATCATCTAATTACAACTGTTCTTTATTCTGATACGAATGCAGTTATAACACTTCTGCAGTACGGAGCAAGGTTAGTTGTTTTGAGCATATTAATGTAGCGGCAAACATGCACATGTGCGAGTATGGGCACACTTGCGAGAATGTTCACTTGCCATAGTATTATTATCATGTGTGAGCATACAAGCCATTTGATTAGATCGATGTGAACCATTGAATTAATTCAGGTATATTGACTGATACTTGTTAATGATATTAATATAGGATCTGTATATATCAATATGATTTGAAATGAAGTTAACTGAAGATAAAGGGAGAGAAAATAGTGTTCGACACCAGCGAGCACAGAATACTAATAGAGAAAATGTCAGTGTTAAAAATTGTAGTCAA
This sequence comes from Dysdera silvatica, assembly GCA_006491805.2. NCBI lineage: Eukaryota > Metazoa > Arthropoda > Arachnida > Araneae > Dysderidae > Dysdera > Dysdera silvatica. The sequence goes on from QLNU02015270.1 coordinate 67,330,729, forward strand.
TTCCTGCCATATTGGTAATCTGTTGAATAGCATTTCCAGTGCAAAATCAGTGCTTGACATATACAAAATTCTATACAGATTAGAAAAAATTGGACATGCAATATGTATTCATTGTTGAAATAATAAGATATGAACTTATTTGTGAAAAAGTAATTTCCGTTTTTCACCACCACCACCATCATTTTCTTCTTCTTCTTCTTCTTCTTCTTCTTCTTCTTCTTCTTCTGCTTCTGCTTCTTCCTCCTCATTATCATCATCTACGTGTGACACAGTGCACAATATTCTTAATTTAAATAATAAAATCTTTAAAAAATAATGGCGAAACTAAAACATTATTAGATAAAACAGAAATATTATTTATTTCACACGTTTGTTTAATTTGTTTAACGTTGATCAGCCGACTTCCAATATGTCGACATATATATGTCCAATATGTCCAATATGTCGACAAAAGCTGCCATGTTAAGAAATAATTGGACTGTCCGTATTATTATTCTGTGCTCTCTGTTCGACACTTAGGGGACTTAGATATTTCAGTTTTTGCACCAAGAATACGTGATTACGTAAAATAAAAAAAGGTAGACAAATTGTGGAATAGATTATAATAATGAGTACTTTTACTTCAAGCTATGGTTATTAAAATTTATTGCGTTCATTGATAAACTAGACAAGGATAAAACATAATTTAAGGGTTTATAAGTCATGAGCTTGAAGATAAGTTACATTAAATTTATTTTACGTAAAGTCTAATTATAATTCGACTTTGTACTACCAAGTTATCTTGCTCTTTGCAGGGAAAAATAGAAACATCGATAAAATAAATACTTTGAACACTATAATCATAGATTTTAAGTAAAATTATCATTTCAAAGTCTAAATGCAAACAAATTGTTATATAACCATTACTATCCCTGGATTCTTTATTCTTTGGCGTAGGAGATTTTACATGAACACCTTCCTCGGTTTAACACTGCTTTCATTTTTCCGCAAGTGGGCCAACGTCAATGTTATGGCAAATATTGTCTTTCATGCCTTTTCGCATATACCAACAGAGTTGGGAATATATGGGGGCTAATAGACAGCCAACTTTCCCCCCACAAACTTTTGCACAATATAATGGTTATCATCCTATTTCAAATATCTTCAAAGAGGTTCGAAAGTAGAGCTGAAAATTCAACAAAATCTTTTAAGTATTATTGACACATTTATAAAAGTATGCGTTGTTGCTGTTGATGCAAAAGCATGGAAAAGCTGTCTACTGTTGTGGCACTGTTTTCCCAGAAATAGGCTGCTCCAAGGACAATAGAGAGCTAGAGATAACTCAGGTAATTACATATGTAAAATCATGAAACGGATGAGTCAACGCTCTTGATTTCATCAAGTTCAGGAGTGCAAAGTTGACTGGAGTAAAGAACAAGATATAGGCTTGTGGTGACAGGACATTAAGGAAAAAGTTCCATGTATAAAACAATGCTCTAAAAATATGATATTGTTAATCCTTGATATAAAACGTGGATACCTGTTTTTGTTTTTAAATTTATATGTGCATACAAATGCGTGTGCATAAGAATATGTGCTTTTATTGTGTTACCAATAATTATTATGCAATAATTTCTGCCACCCACGTATAGATAATAGCTCAAACTAGAGCTTTTCCTGTTTTGGAGAAAAAGAGACGTTTCCCCGTCCTGGATTCGAACCATGGTCCCTCCGTTTAGACGGGAGTGTCTTAGACCGCTAGAAGAATGAGGACAGGAAACAACGCCCTCTTTCTCCATATGTAAAGATGTAAGATAACATAGAGATGTAACATAAAGATGTAACATAAAGATGTAAGAAACAAAAAGAAACAAAAAAAAAAGCTTTTTCTGTTTTCTCCAAAACAGAATTAATTAATTAATTCCCCCACGAAAAAACTCACAAAAATCTCGCCCCGGAGGCTTTTCTGTGTTGACCATATTTGGCAATTGTGTTATCCCTGTGAAGGGTAATAATATCTTACACTAATAATTATGCAGAAATCATGAGGATACAGTACTGAGCTGGACTTGATTCGCACCAGTTTGTGCGAACCAGTTTAAATATTTTTACAAATAACAACCGGTTGTACACTAAACGTTATATACTGAAGAAAGCGAATACTTGCTAATTATTTTGTGATATGCTAAAGAGGGTCATTGGATTCCAAGCGAACAGGCTATTAAAATGTTACTGGAGTTCAATAAACTGATTGTTAATCTTTTTAACTGTCAGCTGTATATACTGGGTGCCCGTTACCACCCAATAAAAGTACATAGCGGGATTTCTTGAAGAATTTTAAGTCAAAAATCTTGATGCAAAATATTGAGAAATCAATATTTTTGGTGTTACTGGAATTTTTTCTAACCAATAAGAGCAAAATTTGACTAAACTTTTCTTGCTGAAAACCATTTAGGAAACAAATCACCTAGCCCCTCTTCCCATAACAGAAAGCAACCAATGGAGTTAAAAATAAATTCCCCCTTCCAAGCACAACCCACTTTTACTCAAAAAAACTTACCCAAATATATTAAAATTCCTCAAATTTATGGCTAAATTTAGTTAAATTCAGAATCTATTCTGACAATTGTTTGCTACAAAAATGGTAAGTTGATAGGAGGAGAGAATTAATTCTTGGTACCTTATTGGTATTTTTTAATATTGGGAAATGTAATGATCAGCTATTTTCCTATGCCTTTTTTTACAAAATATATAATTCGTGTTCAAGCAAAATTATCTTTTTCGACAGTATAATTGTTGTGCTATTTATTATTTTAGTGTCTTATTCAACGCACGTAAATATGTAGTCACACCTCTATAAACAAAATTTTTCGTAATCAAGTAATGCCTCTTAAATGTCCATATTAAACCTCAATGTCCATCTGTGTTAAACATAATTTCATTTCATTAAAACAAGCAAAAAATCTATAAACGCTGAACATTTTAAAAAATCACTTAATGCTGTTATTCATAATAAAATAAATATATTCATTTATAATCCTATACAAAATTTTAAGACACATCTATTTAAATACTGTGATAGTCAATAATCGCGTTATTTTTGGTTATATCATCACATTGCGATAATTAATAATTATCATTCTTAATTGTCATATTACATTACATATAATTGTAAATTAGGGTAAAAAGGCCAAAAGAATATTTTAAATGAGGACCTACGAAGTGGAAGTTGATTTACATGAAGTATTCAATGATTTTATGAATAACTATAGCAAAAATCCTACTTCAAATGATGTAATATATAGCAAAAACGGTGTGTGAAGTATATTAAGGTAGTAAATTAATAAATGAAACGTATTCCGAAACAAGCTGGTTGTAATATCTAGAAAAATTGTCATTTGTAGGAGCCCGTACAAATTTTACGTACAAATGCATAATTTCTGACGCCACTAGTTTTATTTTTCTCAGAAAAAGTGGGCTGTGCTTGAAAAGAGGAATTTATTTCCAGTTAATTGGCTGCTATTTTTTGCAAGAGACGGGACTCAGTGATTTATTTCGTAAGTGGTTTTCGTCAAGAAAATGGTGGTAAAATTTTGTTTTGATTAGTTATAATTTAAACGTCAATAATTCCAAAAATACTGATTTCCAAGCATTTTCACATTAATATTTTTGCGTAACCTTTTTCTCGAGATCTCGCTACATATTTTGCTTTCGGGACTACTTATGTTTTAACGGACATCCTGTATAAATGTAAAAAGTTTCTTCTCTCCTTCATGATCCTTCAACGATCTTAGTTTAAGAATTCAGTATAGGTTAAAAAATTTTTTAGTCCAATTTAGATTTTAACATGTCTTATATATACCCCCTGAAGAGATTTCTTTCTTACTTAATGTTTACGGAATTTTTGTTTTAAGGATGTGTTCCGAAATCAGTGAACCATCTGCAGGTACTCAAATGCTATTAGCGTGTGCTTTGGAGTTCATTATCTACTGTGGAGTCACTAACAGTCTATGGGAAAGTTCTGGAAAAATAAAAATACAGCCCATGGACTTCACTGCGTATATCAAGCGGATGTTAAAAAATTTCCAGATTATTCTCCAGACAGTTCCTAATCCCCACTTGTCGATAAGAAAACTTGCTGGCAAGGACCTCGGAAATCAGAAGATGCGGATCATGGATGTTGAGCACCTTCAGGTCTTTCTAGGTGCTCTGTATCCTAATGAAGAACTTGCCATTGTCAGAGCGCCCAGTTTAATGCACCTATGCAGGGGAGCAATCCGCCAAGCGCTCTTTGAAAACTGGCAGTTACCACAAGGAATTCAGTGTTTAAATCTTGCTCAAAGAGTGAGAGCTTATATAAACTTGGTGACTGACTAAAAGAAGAAAAGAGTTCTTCAAATATAAGAAAATAAATACATATTTTATATATATACATATATGATAAACGAATCTTCAGCTAGTAAACAATTAAATAAAATATCGCTATCTTCAAATTGTAGTTTTGTCAATTGAAAATAGATGAACAACTTTCAAAATCCATTATTTTCACTTTCGGATCACACACACACATTTATGGGTTACGTCATGATCGGGTGTGAATTGGCCCCTTGGTGTTCTAGTGTAACACGTTCAACTCCTGACTGCAGAAAAAAAGACTAACTGCTTATTGTAATCCCAGAGGTTGGCTTAGACTTCCGGATAAGGTTCGGATTTTCCAGGAAGCCCATCCTTTACGCCCAGGTAAATTTGCTATGAATAGTTCTATATGAGGGCTGTCATTTTTGTTGATGACATAGTGCTCTTAACTACTTTCGCAAAATCTTCTACTGATTGTACAATAGGAGCAGTTAATTTTTTGGACATGACAGTGTTTTTTACAGAAGTTTTTTCCTCCAATTCCATCAACTACAACTTTGCCATGAGCTGTGGCGAAATATTTCTACTGAAAAAAATTTTTAATATTCATTGCTTATTTCTTGAATCTAGGAGACCATATACTTGTTTTTAAATTCTGATGAAGGGCCATCAGATCATATAATTTATCTCACGTTCTTATTCTTTTCTGAATTAGACTATGTATGTGTATTTTCCCCTTTTTCTGTAGCATTTAAATAAATTAAGGCATTTGACGAATACTTTTGCAATACAGTGATGCTATAAAGCGTAATAGTTTTTATGGTCCAAAACGAAGTTTGAATTTCATCTTGATAAACGCCAATATAATACATGGCAAAGTCAACTTGAAGTATTCTAGGATTAAAATTATTTTTGTCATTTCTAAATTCTTCAGCCTGTACCCTTTTTGTGTTTATATGGGACACCACAGAAGAAAAATTATCATGCATTCTAAAGAGTACTTCACAAATGCTTGTTTCCTTTAGATAGAAATTTAATTTGCTAGTAGCCTCTTTTACACATACTTTCCAAAAAACTGCCACTCTTGCTTTTTCATGGATTTTGATTTTTTTGCCTTTTAAACAATTCCCACAGAAACTTTGCCAGCATTGTGAATTTTTGTTACAAATTCAAAATAATCATTAATAAAAAAAGAAACTGTGGATTTAATTTTAAAAGGTAAAAAATAATGATTGTAACCACTTAATCAAAAACATACAATAATACTGAAGTTTATTTTAAATTAAAATATATTAAAAATATTATCACATAATAACGATAAATAATATTTTATCTAAGTCCCAATTATTATATTTTGCTCGAAAGATAACCTAAATATCAAATAATAATATTGTTCTAATGCTTTGAATTCTCAAATTTCAGAAATGTCCTATGTGTAACTTCAGTTTGCCCCATGCCCGTCTTTCCATTCCCGGATCGATTCAGACACTTGGCGTCGAGCGGCGAAAACTGGCAATGACGCCAATGTTTTTAACGGTGCCAAGTTTACCGTTTGCCGCCCGCGTACGCTTATACTGATCCAGGCAGGGCGCATCGAATGTGATCGAAACAGCACTGAGTCACGAAGTGATGAGCGGGGGGGTCTTTGGGGAGTCTCCCCCTAGTTCGGTCTCTGTGATTCAGGTAAGTACTGATTTATTTATAAAAATACTAATTCATAATCAAAATA
>QLNU02015270.1:67336892-67367563 GCA_006491805.2 Dysdera silvatica
TACTTGTTTCTAAATTCTGATGAAGGGCCATCAGATCATATAATTTATCTCACGTTCTTATTCTTTTCTGAATTAGACTATGTATGTGTATTTTCCCCTTTTTCTGTAGCATTTAAATAAATTAAGGAATTTGACGAATACTTTTGCAATACAGTGATGCTATAAAGCGTAATAGTTTTTATGGTCCAAAACGAAGTTTGAATTTCATCTTGATAAACGCCAATATAATACATGGCAAAGTCAACTTGAAGTATTCTAGGATTAAAATTATTTTTGTCATTTCTAAATTCTTCAGCCTGTACCCTTTTTGTGTTTATATGGGACACCACAGAAGAAAAATTATCATGCATTCTAAAGAATACTTCACAAATGCGTGTTTCCTTTAGATAGAAATTTAATTTGCTAGCAGCCTCTTTTACCTACATTTTCCAGAAAACTACCACTCTTGCTTTTCCATTGATTTTGATTTTTTTGCCTTTTAAACAATTCCCACAGAAACTTTGCCAGCATTGTGAATTTTTGTTACATATCCAAAATAATTATTAATAAAAAAAACACAAAAAATTGTGGATTTAATTTTAAAAGGTAAAAAATAATGATTGTAACCACTTAATCAAAAACATACAATAATACTGAAGTTTATTTTAAATTAAAATATATTAAAAATAATATCACATAATAACGATAAATAATATTTTATCTAAGTCCCAATTATTATATTTTGCTCGAAAGATAACCTAAATATCAAATAATAATATTGTTCTAATGCTTTGAATTCTCAAATTTCAGAAATGTCCTATGTGTAACTTCAGTTTGCCCCATGCCCGTCTTTCCATTCCCGGATCGATTCAGACACTTGGCGTTAAGCGGCAAAAACTAGCAATGACGCCTAGGTTGCCGCTTATCGCCCGCCTACGCTTGTACTGATTCAGGCGGCGCACATCGAATGTGATCGAAACGGCACGAGTCACGAAGAGACGAGCGGGGGGGTCTTTGGGGAGTCTCCCCCAGTTTGGTCTCTCTATCCGCCTATCATTTGCAAAAGCGTCAACGCACATACCACACCCTAGTGAACTTCTACTATAAGTAGCTAGAATCGACCGTTTAGCGCCGAAACGCTTTTTTGCCGCCAAGCCTTTCCGTCGGTAAGTGTCTGAATCGATCCGGGAATGGAAACACGCGTCCCGTACGTAACGCAAAATATTTTTTTTTTTTAAATTACGGATTTGATTTACAAGAAAAGAAATAGAGGGTCATCATTATTTCAAACCTCTATTATTTAAAAACAAGTTTAAAGCCATATTTGCACGTAATTCACAGAGATTTTCAATGATGACTTATAATTGTCATGTGATTATGTAAGAGTGTGTGAACCTTTGCGTAAAAAAACATTATGACATTTTTCTCCTTCCAAAGTAATTGAATTATTATTCTTTAATTGTTTTCTACTAAATACCAATGGTATCTACCCATATTTCTATTAAAAAGATCCATGCATGAAATATTTATCTACCCTCTTAGCATAGCAAATAACCTATGTAATACCATGTAGTAGCAATTTTCTAGTATCAAAAATAATCGATCTTTCGTATCAAAAATAACAAACTTTTTTATCAAAAATAACAATCTTTTGTAACAAAAATAACAAATCTTTTGTATCAAAACTAACCAATCATTTTATTGAAAATAACAATTTTTCTCTCATAAGAAATAACTAATTTCCTAGAATAAGAAATATCCCAGCTTTCTATAAAAAATAACAATTTTCTGGTACAAAAATAACCAATTGTTTGGTATAAAATAACATATTTTCTAGCATAAAAATAACTATTTTCTCTTAAAAGAAATAACCCATTTTCAAGTATAAGAAACAACTAATTTTCAAGTATAAGAAACAACTAATTTTCAAGTTTAAGAAATACCCAATAATTTGTTTAATAAGAGTGACTTTTAACTTTTCGCAATCATCCACATTGCTTCCTTCATGACATTCGATTAAGGTTCCAGAAATTCGAAGCTTTTTTAAGGAATAATCGATTAGGGAAATATCCGTTCGTCACATAATCGATATAAAGTGATTTGAGGAAAAGGGAATGGGTTTTCGGTCTTTTTGCTCCGTTCGCAGGGACTTTAACGAAGTTTGGCAATTGAAATGCTCGTTGCATAATGAGTGTTTCCGACCGATAGGTAGGGAAATTCCGGAGAATTCGTAGGGAATGGTTCCTTATTTAAATGAATTCAGGTACGGAACAACAACGTCATCCCGGTATCGATCATTTCGAATCCTAAATCGTAACAAACGGGAGCAAAAAGGAAGAAGAAAGCCCGAAAACAAATAACAACTCCGAAACAAAATCGACGCCTAACAAAAGAAAGCCGGAATTCCACCGGAAAGTTTTTTGAATTCCGGAACGATTTCTTTTTGTCCGTTTTTGTTCGATTTTTCTCCCGTTTTTGGTTTCCTGCATGGCAGACGTAATAGGGTTGCATTAGCATTAAACGCTGCTCAGTCCAATCTTTTGGCCTTGTTCTCCGGAAAAACCGAAATAATTGAAAAAAAAGGGGAAAAATAAAGAAATAAAGGGAATAAGTCCGAAACAGGGACTTTTCGATTGTATTCGGTATAGATACGTTACCATAGAATCAAAAGGTATTTTTAATATAAAGTTAAGTAGAGATATCGCCTAAAATAATTTTTTTGTCAATTTACATTTATAAAAGGCAGTAAATAATACTCTTGTTTTAAAATATAAAAATTATTAACAACAAATATTTATCTTGATAATTAATCTACTGAATTTAGATTTATATGATACAATTTTTAGTTAAAAAATTACTTCAAAAATCAGGTATGTCTTGCCTTTTTGTTTTTTCCGTATAGTTTTTCTTCGCGGATAATTATCCATTTACGGATTATTTAATTTCCTTCGCTGTAATAAATTGCTCTAATAATAATTGCTGTAATAAACAATAAAGGTCCCCAGATACGAAAGTTGAAATTATATATTTATATAGGAAATATGTTAATAGAAACCATTTTGCATTTTTCCAATTTTTGAAATTGAACTTCTGAAGTTTGTTTTCTTGTATTTCTAAGTGGCAACGGTTAAGAAAGCCTGCAAAGTGAACGCAGTGTTTCTATTGTAGGAGCCCACAACTGTATTTAATTTCCTCTCTTACAATAAATTACTATATTTAATAACCTCTGCTATAATCCGTAGTCAATAAAATTTATATATTAATTTTATTTATCTTCACCCATTAAATTTATCATTTGTAAACTGAACACGCGACTAAATTATTTCACGAATTAATTAACTATTTAAAGCATTACTTTTTTGTCATTATTACCATTATTACCGTCATTATCATTAATTTCAATGAACCATTAAGTATTCGGTTAAATGGGGTCAGGGCAGTTAGTCGGATAACGAAACTCTATGATAAGCAAGGTTTTAATTTGTCGTAGAGTAATTGTTTATTTTTTACTTATTTTTCCAAACAAACTTGGCTCAATATCATATACAATCACATAAAATCAGAGATTTGAATACATTATATAAATGATATCTCGCCAGGGCAGCACCAGAAAAAGCGTGAGTTTGACAAAGCCGATGCTGCCCCTATGAGTTGACAATATCGTAATCTCGAAAAAATTTCTCTTTTTTTTTTTCTTCCCTTTCTATTTATCTAGACATGAGAAAAATATGAAAAGACGAAAGTAGAGCCAACATCAAACACATCAAAGTGTACAGCACAACAATAAGAACTCAGAAAAAATACAAAACACACAAATTTGATCAAATGTTTTAAATTAAGTATAACACACAGACGATTCCTCTCTGCCTTCTCTTTTGCGTCCCCCTTTTTTTCCCCGTTTTCCCCCTTTTTTATATCTTTTTTATTTTCCTCTTTCTTTATATTCTCTTCCCCAATTTTCCTCCTTTTTCCCTTTTTTTCCTTTTCCTTTTTCAATCCCCCTTCCCCTCTCTCTCTCCCCCTCTTTTCTCTTCCCGTTTCTTCTCTTTTTCCCCCTCTCCTCCCTTTCTCTGCTTCTTTCCCCTTTCCATCCCTTTTTCTTTCCCCTTACTCTTTACATTTTTCCCTTTCTCCCTCCCTCATTATTTTTCTACCCCTTTTTTCTTCCTTTTTCCCCCTTTTCTATTTCCCTTTTTTAACCCCTTTCCTCCTCTTTTTTTCCCGTAACAGACCAAAAGGAAGAAATTGCATAGACACACAGATATAGGCGTACTAAGAAAGTTCGTAAAGGCTAGGTGTTATAGGCTCAATGTGAGGTTACTGAGCTACAACTCACATATTCCTATGTTAAATATACAATATTTCTATGCAATAGAGGATTACAACCCATCAACACCCCACCCCTTGCTTACGCCAATGCACACAGACCAGATAATGATTATTAAAAATTTGGTCAATTAAAGAAATTCATTGGAGATCTATGGTATGCTAAGGGTAAAACATTAAAAGTAAAAAGTTAGAAGATAACAGGGTCCTGTTTGGACTCAGTGCCATACTACTGTGAAAATAGGTAAGTACATATACTTCTTTTGAATGAGGCCAAGGAGCGGATTGTAGTAATTTTTATTGGGGGAGCATTCCAAGTAGCTGAAGCAGAGTATCCCAGTCGTCGTTTGGAAAGCTCAATGCGGGATTCAAGCGGAATAAAGTTGGAGCTACGAAAGGTGGGAAATCTATGTGCAGAAGTTCTTAGATGGATGTGTTGATTATGTTAGTCAGAATTTATTCTATGGAATATAATTCGGAAGACCCTCATCATGTAAATTTCACCAATATTCATCAGTCTGCGATCTTTTCGAATATCAAAACTATCCGAGAACGGCGTGGAATTGTAAATGATATTCAGGTTTTTTGTTTTGCAGTTCAGCAAGGCGGCAGTTTTGGGAAAATGAATCTGATGCTCAAACAGGCTTACAGTAGTTCAAGTGAGATTCGATTAAAGTGTGATATAAATGGACCAAAATATTTGAAGGTAAAATGTATTTAATTTTATTAATCGCTCCAATATTTCTACTAATTTTTAGGCAAATGTTTTTGAGATATCCTTCCCATCTTAGGTTAGATTGAAGCTAAACACCTAGAAAATCTACCTCTTCGGAGAGTGATATACGTCCGCTGTTTACCATGATTGCTATATGTTATAGGGATTTTTTTTTTTTGCAAAAAAGGATAATTTTCGCTTTGTTAATATTTAATGTTAAAATTTTTTAGCATAGAATTGAGTGATGGTAGGAAGACTGTAGGTATCATTTCTTATCTAAGATTCAGTCAGCGTGATGGAAGAAGATCGAAGTATCGTCAGCATAGCAGATAGTCTCATCATCAATGTTATTATGAAAGATATCATTAATATAGAAAATGAAAAGCAATGGGCCCAAAACTGATCCCTGTGGAACGCCACATTTCTGCTGTCTGATATATGAGATATGGCCATTTAGTTTAACCATTTGAGATCTCTGCCGGGTAAATAATTTTGCAGCAAAGACAAACCCTATCCTCTGAAACCAGCAAGGGTTAGTTTGTGAATTAATCGGTCATGGTTAATGGTGTCGAAAAATAAACCGATGACGGATTCAGAATTGTTAATAGAAGAGTAAATGAAGTCAATTGCAGTTAATAGAGGCAATTCCGTAGATCGACCCTTTAAAAATCTAAATTAGTGTTTATGAATAATATTGTGCAACTGTAGGAAAGAAATCAAGCCTATAAATATTGTTTTTTCAAGTTCTTTGAAAAAATAGATAGAATTGAGATCGGGAGATAGTTAGAGATTTCCATTTTATCACCTTTATTATAGATTGGTGTGATAATTGAGGTTTTAAGTTGGAATTTAGTAATTCGAGTAAGAAAGATCAGCTTGAAGATGTGTGTAAGTGGGTATGAAAGAATCTCAGCCACATCAAGTATTACTGCTGAACTGAATCCATCGAATCCAGGTCCCCCTTTTTTTGGCCGATTAATCTGATCGTTCTCATAATTTCTGTATCTTGATGTAGCTAGTCTCAATGTCTTAGTGGGGGTCTGTAGTTTTCATTTTAATGCTCTTTATATAAAATTTATTTTTAATTTTTGTAGATTCGATTCCAATGAATTCGCTGATTATTATTGAATGCTTGCGGAATTTGAGGGGCACTGATTTCATACGTAGTTCTGGGTAGCTAGAAGGAATATTTTTATGAGAAGTTTGGAGGGAAAATTTTAAAATTAGTTTGGAGGAGGAGTGACTTTATAAGCAGTTTCAAGTATCTAGAAAGAATATATGATCAGTTTGGAGGGACAATTTTATAAGCAGTTTGGATGGACAAATTTATAAGCACTTTGAAAGAGGACTGATCCTATGAGTAGTTTGGAGGGATAACTTGATATGAAATTTGGAATTTTAAATTAAGGAAGTGTTAGGAGAACTAAAGAAAAGAAGAATCGAAAAATACAAAAGATGTGGAATGGATAAAGAATAGTAAAAAATAAAGAAAAATATGAGAGAAGAAGAAATAAAAATCTTTATCACAATATATCAGAGTTTGGTAGGCATACGAAATTTCACCGTATTATTAACTTATAATCGTCCGACGTGGTATACTTTCTTTCATATTGAGCTTTTTTATCAAAGAATTTTTTTCTTCTAGCTCAGAACAAAAACGTGATATTTTCCCGATAAAGCCGACAAAATAAGCGTCAGATAACAAAAGCTCTTAATTATTTTTTCTTTACATTTTTTTGCATGCTTTTTGACGCTTAATTGATTTTAATAAGTTTCATTGATTTTACGCGATAGAGCATTGGTTGCTCTTACATTGGATTGAAAAATTCCTGGCCTACCGATGAAGAAATAAAAATACAACGTTGGATTCTAAACAAAAGACGCGGCGAAAATCGATTTTGATGAAAAAATCGATAAGAATGTGACAGAATCAATGAAACTATCGGAATTTTAAGAATATGTTTCCAGTTTTATCTTTCATTTTTGGCAGCGAAAGACAAGATTTAATCTATGCAGTAAAGAAACTTTTAATTATAGTGATGATTTAAATTTTCAAAATATTAGACTGAAAACCATTTTGCTTTCATTTATTATTTTAAAACGGGGATCAATATTTTTGAAGTCATTTTTAATAAAAATAAAGACTTCTAAACTAAGCTAATGGAATTTTGAGGTTATTCCATTCCGATAACTGTTGCGAATTCTAAAGCAAACAAAGAAGTTCGAGTGTTTGGCACTTTACGATAAAAAGTAATTTTTCATTACTGTTGAAAAATAACTGAATTGAATTAATAACACTTTGCGAGACGCATTGCGTAAACCTAATATAAAAACTAATTTTACAAATTTAGGTGCTTTTAAATTAAATTAGTTAACGTTAACAGAATTGTTTTGACAGCATGGGCTCTCTTCTCCACAACAAAATATATTCTGTCCATGGAGATAAGAAAGTAAACTCCCTCCCTCACCTTTCCGATAGGTTTCCTCTCCTACCCACTTTATACTATCCATAGAAAGCAAATGTTGCCATTCCATAGGTTATAAATTTTTTGTTTTGATAAATTCTGTGAGATTGTTGTGTTGGGCTTAAGAGAAGTACAGAATTTGGCGTTCGACGAAACTTGCAAATTGAAATCTGCCGGTGTTCTTTCAAATAATTACATATCTAAGAAAATGTCACACATTTTTTCCTTCTTCAACGTAAATTGTATATTTCAAATCCCCATGGAGTCGAAAATATTGTTAATTTTAGCAGCTTTCGTATTTTTGTATAATATTCTACCTCAGATTTTATGAACACGAAAAATATGTCTGAAGATAGAAATTTTACGAATCTGCTCTTGCAAAGCATTTATGAGAATTTTACTACGTTGTCATTCACAAATGTACAAAACATTTATAAAATAGGCATATCATCCGACTTAAATTCTTACGAAGTATTTTATATTTTCTTCAAAGTATATGAAGCTCTTAATGATTCGTTATTAAATAATGCAAAACCGAGCATTTGGAAAAAATATTTCGCCCTGTGTTGAGAGATGACATCACAAAGCCACAGAATCTATCATAACAAATAAGTTTGTAACCTACGCGATGGCAACACTCGCCTGCGGACGGAATGCGTTTCTTTCTGAAGAAGATGGCACTTGCAGACGAAACAGTGCGTTAATGCTTCTAGTTTGATTCAGATGGGTCAAAATTTGTACAGTTAATTATTACATGAATTAATGACATTAAGCTGTTTGTTAGAAACAAGTGAAAGAAAATACATTAAACTCTGTATATGAAATTAAATGAAAGCAAAAGTATACGAAATAAAATATATTTTATTAAGAAACTGTGAACAGAAACCTACAAAAAAAAAAGCAATTTTATAAATAGAATTGCATAATTTGCATGACTTGAATTTCATATGAGAAGGTTGGTTAAGAGATTTTCGAAGACAAGAAATACTTAAAAAATAGTAAAAACATTGACCGAAATATAATCTACCTACCAGTTGCATTTCCAAAGCAGCCTTTCCCCACGTCTGGATCACGAGGTTTGAAATGGAATGACAAAATTGTACGGAAAAAAAAATTCACAAATTGTAGAACTCTTTATTTAAAATTAATTATCCCTCGAAAATAAGTAGAAAAACCAAATTTGGCTTCAGTAACGATATTATATGCAATGTGCATAAAAAATTAGAGAAATTAATGCTTAAATACAAATTTTAAAAACTAATAACATTGAAAAGAATTTATGAAAACTAATAATTACTTACGTTTCTGATACCAAATTACACAATCATACGCCTTTCGTTTAAAATGAAGTAGATGTTATTCTATCGTATGCTATCATACCAGGTCTCTAGTAGTGGTGTAGCTCTGTGATTAATGCCTTTTACTCAAACTGAAATAACAACGACCACAAAGTTCGTTTCTACCAACTGTAGTCGCTCTATCAGACCTGTTACACTCAACATGGATTATGGTTACTTTGGCAGTTAACTAAATATATGCCATGTTTGAAACGTCAATTGAAAATAACTTGTTAGCCGTAACGTACGCCACAATATTGTGAAAACCGACCAGGAAATGAGTTCTCTAATCTCGGTCGTTCGCACTTGTATACTGTGTACTGGCGAATCTAAGGTGATGGGGAAATCTCTCTCCCCCACCGGCCGGGATTATATCATGGAAAATGAAATGAAATGAAAAGTACCGGACACTTGGCTGAAAATAGGAACCAGCAACAAATGGCCTCCTCCTCCTCCTGAAAGATTTCTGGATCCGCCATTGATACATTACATGTTTGAAATTGTAACAAACGTTGTGCAAGCGATTGCAAAGATCTATTTGTCTTTTGAAGCAGGTTTTTCAAGTATCTACATTAATCAAAGCTTATTTAAAAAATTTGCTTTTGGTGACGATGTTTGAAGATGCATCAAGACCATTTACCACCTATGACCACGAATTAAAGACTTTAGTTGAAGTAGAATCTTTGTTGAAACATACCAGCTGATGGGACAAAGGCATAATGTCCGTGACAAAAAATATTCCTTCAGATTTGAATCGTCTTGCGATATCGTACAAATTGAGGAAATGTATAACGCTCGACATGGGCCTTACCAACAAGCAGCATCGCATGACTTTTGTAGGATTATAAAATGAAACTACTTTTGGAGTATTTGTTAATTTGAGATCATTTATGTGAAGTTTTCAAAATCATTAGTGGGAGTTGGGAAGCACATATTATATACATTTATACATTACATTCAATATACAATTTCAAGTTATTTTGAATTATTGGGGGAGGGGGACCCAAAGGACCATGCAACTCTACACCTATGCCTGCGATGAAAAGTGGATTTTGTTTAGGTAATCATTGGTCGTTATACACTGACGTCGTGCCATAGACGTTGAAGTTCATTACTCATCGGCGGAAGGATTTATTATGTGTGTATATAGTGGACACATAGCTGGAATTGTTCACTATGAATCTTCAAAGTTTGTCCAAAAGGTTATTGCGGATGTCCATAGAGCCAAGACCCTAGATAGGATTTAATTTCGGGGGGGGATTAAAATTTTTTTGCAAAATAACGAATAAAGGTGGGGGTCACCTTTATAGTAAAGAACAAATATAAATAGATCAGTGGCGTAGGAAAATGGGGGGTTCAGAGGGCTCAAGCTCCCCACTGGACATCAAAACGAACTATTTTCTCTAAGGCCGCAACATATAATCTTCTTTGAAGCCATTTGAGCCCCCATGAGTTTCAAGTTGCTACGCGACTGAAATAGATCGTACAAAAATAAATGAGGAAATACCAATTTTGCCTTCAGACATCATTGTAAATTTTTGCTTGTAGTTTTGCCATCAAAATTTAATTTTTTATAAGGTCCCCTTTTAAAGAAAACGGTATCTATTCTCGTCTTTCTTTAAATAAAGTATTCTCAAATTGATGAAACCGCGAAACGAACCCCTGTGGTCAGAATTTTGAAAATTCGAAGTTTGAGAGTTTTTTTCCCCTTTTTTACAAGGTTGACAAGATAATACATATACGTATTTTTGCAGACCTATTACAAATTTTGTTTCGGGGTGGGATGGGGGGGGAGGGGACCGGTCTATAAGATCTCCCTCTGAATATGGGCATGCGCTGTACCCAACCGTGGATTTTAGAATTTGAAAAAACAGCCAGAAGTAGCGAACTGCAAATGCGCTCTGTCCCAAACCGATAACGCAAGGCCACACCATGCTAAAAATGTGACGTACGACAAGATTCTGATTCGTACATGGAAACTTCTTATGGGCATTCTCCTTATTCTTCAGTAATTAGTTTTTTTAGATTATCACTTACTTTCAAGCCGAGACAATAATCTGTGGAATTAACAATGTAAAAAATGAAGTCCGTGGAAAAAAAATTGGAAAGCTTTTCCAGAGGCGGTGACTTTTGCAAAAACGGTATTAATAAGCCTGTTTCCAAACCGAAACTTTTTTTGGACTCAACAAATCGTGACTAACCGTGTTGGATGTAATTTTCTATTTATTAGCATAAATATAGACATGTAAGTCAGTGTGGAGAAATAATAGAAATTGGTCAGACAAAGAGCATCCTTCTAGGAGCTTCGAGAAGGTTCTCCTCCTTCAACTTTCCAATGACTATACGCAGGAGTGGTGGAAAGTTCTGGAAGGATGCGGGAAGGTATAAATAGGGGGGAAAAGACAGAGACGTGAGCTCAGTCTTTTGGTGTTAAATAGAAAAGGGGAAATTTGCTCTAGTCATTCCCTCGATTTTCTTTGTTAGAGAACTATGCCTTATGACTGTCACAAGGAGTGACGCGTAAAGACTCGATGTGTAATTCGACCACAGCCTGATCGTTTATGTATTCCGAGAAGGGCCTTCCAATCTCGACGATGGAGGCTCGCTGGATGAAGCTTTAAAATACTATGCATCCCCAGTTAATTTAATGGGATTCAGATTACCCATGCTTTGTGATGTATGACGTCGAATTTTAAACCGACACTTCATGATGGGGCGTTAAAGTTCACTTTATCTTCTTGAGGTGTTTCCTATGCGACGAGACCGCCGTAAGAAGAAGTGACCTCCGAGTGCGGGTGGAGGTGGATACCGAGGACAGAGTGCAACGACGAAAACCATTTACTTATATTTTGTAATAGATGACGTTGACTATTAAATAGACTTCTCCAGATGAGGCGTTATAGTTCACCTTGTCTTCTTCTTGTACTTCCATGGGACGTGACAGTAGTAAGAAGAAGAAGAAGTGAACTCCTAGTACGGAGAGATAGATACCCAGGGACGGACTGCAACTTCGAAAACCCGTAAGTTACTTTGATGCTCTATTATCTGAACATTACTAGGTTATGCACAATTAGTTTATTTACTATGGACATGCTAGAACCTTCGTTCATTACTCCGAGGACGGATGCACGATTTACTAACTTCAAATTTCAACCGTAGGGGGTTGTTGAATAGGGGTTGTCAATGATTTCAATGAGAAGAAGTGTAGTATTATCATTTGTTCTGATCACGTGCAGTTATTGTTGTGTTAAAATTAATTATAATCGAACATGTTTCCCTCTTGTTGATTGTTATACAACCACCATATTTGCTCACCTCAAAAGGAGCGTGTGTGTGTGGAACTCGTCAAGCTGGTATTTACCAGCTTTATTTTCGGTCATCCCTCAGGTATAGTCTACGAATTTATTCTAATTTGTAATTTTGTACCTGAATAATAAATTGATACCTGAAAAAGCCATTGCGTATTCTTGTAATTATATTAATAATTACAAGAAGCCATTGCGTATTCTTGTAATTATATTAATTAATAACCTGTTTTCACCAATTTTTGCATGCTTGTTTTCTCCTATTAAAAACTAAGAACTTTTTTTTTTGCTTGATAAATTAAGAACCCTCCTCATGCAATTTTTTACAAAAAATATATATTTAATTACGACACAGGACATAGCTCAATATGGTGCTTCGTTTTTGCAACGTAATCCCTTTAGATTTCTTGTTTACAATTTTTGCGCATCTCAACGAAAATGATTTCGATGCCGAAATAATGGAAGAAAAATCAATTACGTCACCCAGTGTCCATAATTAGTTTTGAAAATACGAACCAAAGTTTTTGAAAAGAATGCAGAAAAAATTAGCTTTGGTGAAAAACTTGATTCGAAGCATCACATTCTTTAATGCGTGTAAGATTTTGATTTTTTTTTACGCAGTGTTTATTTTTAGCACCATTTTATGATATTTATTTTAGTTTCCTCGGGTAAGGGGCTCAGCTCTACCCCTTGAAAGCTTTCTGACATCATAAACACGCAAACAACCGATAAAAAATTCAAGGTGTGAAAACGAAAACTTCCCTGGGACTAATCTACTACTCTAATGACGTAACTATCTTCTAGATAGTTACGTCATTAGATTCGCCTACCCCAGTACCACCTAAATTACTAATCATCTAGATTTATTACTAAATATCTAGATCTAGGTGGTATTGCCTATCCCCTGTGATTGTTTGAGTGTACTTCTTTATAATTTTATATCAAAACAGTAAGCACGTTTATGCGAGATGGGACCCAGTGTTTAACGTAACCTCTAATACACTCGAACATCCAGTGGCGCCGACTTCGTGGATTCGAGACACTTTTTGAATCCTCAATAATTTTGTTGTGGGTTCCTCGAACCCCTAATATTTTTGCTCGTGGGGAAAATACGCTTATTAAAATATATGCACGAAGATTTTGACCATCAATTCTTCAAGATTTTCATGATTTATACTCTGTTTTCTGGATCTTTTATAAAAGAAAGTTCTTTGTTCGGTCTGGGTTCATAGAAAATACAAAAGTTTAGTCTTTAACTTCATATGCAGAGCCGACAACCTTTAGCGGTAATAGTGATAAAGGTAAAAATGTGTTGTCTAGTAAGTTGAACCATCCTATATTTCGACAGCTGGGGGATTAACCTGGTTTTTTTTTTACTTTTTTCTTTGTTCTACCTCCCGAGCACCACTGGAGCACCTGTGGCATCTAGCTTTTATTTCAGCCAAGTTCTTTTTAAAGAGAGACTAAAGATGGGGAGGGGGCCAAACACGCCTGATAATTTTGGCAGTAATCGTAAAACTATCGGTGGTGTGTACATTTAAGGGGAACCTCCTTCCTTCCCAATTGTAGAAAAGGTTTATACGACGCGATATTTAAGCACTTTTGTCACCAGGACCACAGGCCATTCCTAAAAGCTTTCAAAGTACTGAAAACAAAATTTAAACTGAGAAATCATTTGGCGGGAAAAAAGCGTTGGCATTTTTAAAATTGGTGAAAGCACTTAAAAGTACATTTTACATTTTTTTTTTTTACTTTTATGTAGCTAATTGAATTGGAAATATATTATAGTATGTATATAATGCTATAATTATATAATTATAGTTGGTATGTAAGGATGTTGCGCCTACAAAGGCAAAATAAATAAAATAAATAATTATTCAGGGAAAAAATATTTTTCTATAATTAACTATAATTTGCTTCATTTTAACATTTCAGGTGTCTTATTGTACCAGATAATCTGATAATGAAATTTAAATTATACTTGAATCCTTTTAAAAAGGGCGTGCGGTTATTCGATTTAAAATTTTTGGAACCCACAATAATTTTTCAAGTCGGCGGCCTATGCGCATATTAGAGGTGGATCCAAAGTGGGATTTTTTGGTGGGGGGAGGTAACATGCAGCAGAAACCACTTATAATGTGCCCGTATTAGCAGGTTTCCGGCTATAGTGAGGGAAATATGGCTTCTGTTTGGTATAATGATTAAGCTCAATACAATTGAACCGCTTTTAGCGAGAATTCGTTTCTGGACCCCGGAATTAACCAGCAATTAGGAAAAAAAAATAAAATGAGAAATCAAAGATTTTATAAAAATTTCTTCGTTATACGTGGCTGGTCGTTATAATCGATTTTCACCAAACTTTTATGGATTTGGGAGGGAAAATTACCCCACCTCTCGAGGGTCCGCCACTGCGTATGTACTCGTTAACGTAACCTTCAGTACACCAATAAGCAGTGGTATTGGGAAAGGAGGTTCTCAACCCCTTCCATTGGATAGTAAGGCCCACTTCTTCCTTTAACATGGAATAATATGATTCTTTTTTATAAAATTTAGTTAAGCCCTCTCCAATTTTTTAATTGCTACGCTCATTCTCGTATGCTCAGATAAAGGACGTAGATAGAGTAATACCCATAGTCTTCGAGTTAAAAATGGTGTAAATATAATCCCGGGCCTGCATGCGCGCATTTTCTCCCGTTGCTTGCGTGTTTACGTAGTGAGGAGAGCGTAAGTAATGATGCGCTGAAACCTAGTTTATGAACAATCCAAACCTCTGCTGTAAAAGACATCAAGCCCTGGACTACGGTATGTAAAAGAGAGCACACGTTCTACTATACCATTGAGAGTAAAACCAAGGTTAACGACACAGTAGATGGGGGGCGTTATCTCTAGACAACCGTAGAGAAGAGGACCTACATTTTCCCGCGAAATCAGGGAGGAACTGGGTTCTCTCAAAGGGCGCATAACTTGAGTTATCGGAGGGGGCCCGTCCTTGCCTATTCGGAGGTGCGAGTGCTATCGCCTATGAGGGCGCACCGACCCGGCGGCCCAGTCCGCCCCTGCGCGAAATCCGAACCTTTTAAGGCCTAGAAAACCAAGTATTGGACAATGGTGTGTGCAGTTAGTTGGTAAGCATGTTTTTTTTTGCTACCGTTGGAAATCGAACCCGGATGAACAATACCATAGATGATCGTATTATTACTGGGTCAAATTACCAAACTACTACCAAATTAGTGTAATAAAACGAGGATGAAAGCAATATCTCTCCGTCGATGGCACCATCTTGTGCGGGACATTTATTCAGACATTGGATATTCCTATTCGGATATATCTATTGGATATGTCTGTATTCGGACATTGGTTTATACCCTAAGCGAGCGATGTAAACTTTGTATTGATTCCTGGCAGCTTTTTCCGGGAGCGAAATTGAAGAAAGTACAGGAAATAAATGCCATTAAACAAGAGGATTTTCCTTGAGAAATCGGAAATCCATCGGTTCTAAGAAAACAATCTTCGATACTGGACTTCAAAGCCGACGGCATTCGTCAAAGACATGGTCGACGGCACAGAAATATATTTCCTCTTTGAAGGATAAAATTGCAGTGGCCATTCTGAGAAATTGTTCGCAACAAGATCGGTCCGCAGGAAAGGAGATGGATCGATATCAAGTGACTGAATGGCATGCAAATACAGTCAAGATTGCGGTCTATTTCTCTATTTCCCTGGACGACTTTTGCCAGATTGGTGGCAAATTCAAGCTGGCAGGTAAACTATAGACGTACGATATGCGAGTAAAAAGTAATCTTTCAGATGGGGCGCCCGTAAGGGAAAAAAGGACAAGAAGCGAGTAGGGGAGGTCAGTTATTTCTTCATGAAAATAGATGAATTAGACATCCCTGTAGATCTGCGCACAAAGTGTTATGACAGAGAAGTATGTGGATGACTTCTCTTGAATATGAGAATACAAAATCTACAGTTTTTCGAGAGATGTTAACTTCCTCTTCCGGGGGATTCTAACCTCAACTTTCAAAGGATCCTAACTTCTACTTCCGAGAGATCCTAACTCCTGCTTCCATGGAATCCTAACCTCAGCTTCCAAGACATCTTAACTTTTGCTTCAGAGGGATCCTATTCAAGGAGTCCTAACCTCAGCTTCCAAAAGATGCTAACTTCTGCTTCAGAGGGATTCTAACCTTTTTCCAAGCGATTTTCACTCCAGGCTACTACGGCATGTAGAAAATCGGCATAGGTTCTTCGACGCTATTGGGAATCGTACCCAGGTTATGATACGCTAGATGACTGCTTTTGCCACTTAGCGCCGTGGTTAGATGATCTTGTGCTCCTAGTAGAACCGTCCAGGTTGCGCCCCCTACTCAAGGACATATTCTCCCCTTTGAATTATTTCAGCCGATTTCATGCCCTTCCATGCTTGCACCCCTTGCGTGGGCCTTCCACTCCACCCCACTCCTAGCTACGGCCCTGTTGCTACTACACCAACGCATGGCAGTGGACCTATATTTTCCAGAGGAATCCAATGGTCTAGGGAATTTACTCCGGACTGCGGCAAGCAATCCGATTGTGTGCGTTTTTGGGGCGCCATTGCAGAGGTGCAAGGCCCTGTTATGGCACAACTGTGCGTATTCAGTGACCCCTGCAGGGGTCAAACTTTCTTTTAATAGCCGTGAAAACGAGAAACAATTCAAATGAAGTGGAGTGACGGCATTATATTCTCATTTGTTAATTCGACTTCCACCTCAGCATTGCATTTTCCTTCTGTAAAAAAATCATCTGACGACGTACAGAAAACACGATGAATCTTGTACCAAAGTGTCGATATGGTAAATACGTACAACCGAAAACGTCAAATTATACGCATTTTAATTTCGACGTGTCGGGTTTTTTTCCCATTTTCTTTTTCACGTTGAAGACAAACATTTTTACTGGGTTTGAATTCATAGAAAACATCACGTTTGTGTTCGTAACAGAGCCGTAGCCAGGATAGGGCTATAGGCGGCTGAGCCCCCCCTGGAAATGTAGTCAGCCCCAACCTGGAAAATATTTTTTCTCAAAAATCAAATATTGTAGAATTTTATTTTAAATTTTTTGTTTTGTACGAAATTGTACATGACAATGATTGTTCTTTAACGTTAAAAATGTATTCAAAATAGCTTTCTACTGTAGATCTTGTGTATGTAATTTTTTTTATATACGTTTGAGTCTTCATATACTTTATAATAAGGATTGGGGAAATTATAGAGAGGTATACTAAAATTTGTAAAGCCTTTAATGTAAATTTGCTAAGAAATTTATTTATTAACGTTAAAATGTCAGCCCTGCTTTACATTTAGTATTATATACACATATACATTAATTATATATTAATATATATTATCTGAGTATATATATATTACTATATATTAATATAGGCATTAATTATATATTAATATATATTATATATTAATATATATAATTATAGAAATAAATAAAATACATCAAAAATATTTACTACCTTTTAAGCTATAATTATAGAAATAAATAAAATACATCAAAATATGTACGAATTTTAAGCCCCCTCTGTAGTTTCCTGAGCCCCCTCCCCACTATAATAAGCATCTAGTTATGGACTTGGTTCGTAATATTCCTCCCTTGCGCTTTAATGCCAATTTTCTCGCTAAAACTCGCCAATTTTGAAATAACGCCCTCAACGCTATAACTTATTTTTTAATTCAATTAAAGATCCATTTTTTCCTCAGACGTGGCTCCAAAAATATTGTCTGGGTCGTGCTTTTCAAATCTTTATTCAAAGCATAGGCGTATGCAGAAAGTTATTAAGTGGGGTTATAGGCATATAATAACAGGTTATCGAGCTATATACAACTCTGCATAGTCATATGTATACGTATACAAAATATCATCGCAATGGAGGGTTAAAACCCCATCAATCCGCACTTAAGAGCTGTTCGTTTTAAATAAAACAAAAGACAAATTAAGAAAAAAAAAAAAGAAAGTTGGAATTGACAGATAGGACAAGATAACAATATATAATGTCATTCTTGAAAGAGAGAGAGAGAGTTGCCTTCAAAAATTTCTAAAACGTAAAGAAAATTTGAAAAAAAATAATTTTTTATATTTAGAGAGCCTAAACAAAACAGCATAACATATATAGTTTTTTAATAAATTTTAGACAAAAAGCAGCAGATGTTTTGGAGACTGACTTCACTCAATATACTTCTGATAAATACCATGTAAAACATCCTCCATTTTTTGTTTTATCAACATGTTATCTTTTAAGGACGCCATTATTTTGCATTTTCTACGATGCATGGTCAAAATACTTTATAAGCAAGGTTTTAGGAAAATAAAGGACTGACAGAAAGTGAAATGCATTTAGATTGAAAAATAATTTCAAAACCGAAAAGAAAAAACGCGTTTAAGTATAAATCAGTAAATTGAATTCAAAATCATTTTACCAAATTATTCATATTTTATGGTTTCAGGAAGAAAGAAAATATCCAAGTTGATAATATGAAGTTGGGCATGATGACTCAACGCCAAGAAGGGTGGGCAGAAAATTATTAAATTGCAGGGCAGACTCAGATCACCGACTTATGTAAATTATTATTTTTCAACCTTTATGAGACCGCGGTGTGGCAAATTCTTTTTGTAAAAGATTAGGGCCAGGTAAATTCTCTTTCTGTAAGATGAAATCCCGATCTCGGCAAATTTACTTGTAAATACCTTTGAAAACATCTTTGAGGGCTTCCAAAATCTGTTTCACATAGGAGCGCTAACACCGTCAGCATGGCCATGCCCAAAGTCAAACAGTCGACGCCATTAAATAAAACATTTCTATTATTTTAATTCTGAGGAGATGTGTGTAAAACAGAAAAGCAGAATCTGAAGTTTAAGAATTTGATACTATGTAATACATCTTACATTGCACTAGAATTCAAATTAACATATGAAAAGAGCAGACATACTCTTTCATATCCATATTTGAGCAGTAAGTCTGGGACAGATTTATGATGACACAATCATTCTGCTTTTGGATGCGTTTTCTTCATAATTTAGATTTTTTATCGTTGAGATAGAATTCTTCCCACACAGCCTATAACATGGGTATCTGTATTTAAACAATAACCCATGGACCCTTAGATAAACCAGCTCAAATCGCTGTTAGAATATAAAAAGTAAGAGTGACACAGTCAATGGAAAAATAAATTGCTGACGCAAAGAGGAATCTGCGTTACATCGCTACAGAATTTTACTTTTATTAAAACAGGAAGACAAATGGTTCAAAGATACTTTGAACCGCGAACAGAAACCAAATACAGCCATATATCCATCGATCCGCAACAAGACAATGTGCAGAAAGTTTGTTTTTTAGGAATTGTGCATAGAGCAATAGCAATAAATCAGTAAAAATGCAATTGTCGCATTTGACATGTTGAAGTGAAGAAAGCGTCATTCTTTGCTTACGACGCATCTTTCTTTTGTCTATAATAATTGAGGAAACTTCCAGAAAGCGAAAATGCTACTCTCTCTCTCTTTTATGCAGCGGTATTGCGGTTATGTTCCATCAAGACCGCATCAGTGAAGAACGTACACAAACGCTTTGTTATAAAAAATAACCACATTCCCTCTATGATGACAGGCTGTTTATAATTTATGATAAAGAAAGCGTTTCAACTTACATCACACCATTTTCAATTTGTTTAATGCGTTTTGCGTATTGTTTATTAGATTACAAAAAGAAGAAAAAGCGGCATGTGCGTTTGTGATGTTAATCGAAGTAGATTCCACGGACGAACATAACACTTACAGGAATTCCATTGTGGACTTCAATTGTTGATGAAATGCTTTAACTTTTTAAAGTAAGTCTCCAAACGCTAGCAAGCATACACATTTTACTTTTGAGCATACACATTTTAAAACTGATAACCAAACGCTAGCAAGCATACACATTTTAAAACTGATAACCAAACGCTAGCAAGCATACACATTTTACTTTTGAGCACACACATTTTAAAACTGATTTATTTGTTGCAATATTCGAAATGGTTTTGGGAAGCTGTCTTTGTGTATTTGGTGTTTTGTATAGTTATTGATTAGTATAGTGTTATGTTGGTGTAGTAATATTTTAGTATATATTATTTTATTGATTTTAAACTAATAATTCCTTTTATGATTGATACATTTGTTGCAATATTCGAAATGGGTTTGGGCAACTGTCTCCGTGTATTTGTGTTTTCTATTTTATTTATTTTCTTTTATATTGTTAATTTTGGATTGCTGCTCCAGATTTTAATTTTTGCTTTTTTATTGATAAGGTATTTAGTGCAAATGCGCTGCCTGAAAATGTTTATATTTTGAAATTCATTGAATCTTCTGATATAAATTATATTTTAAGGGAAGCCTGGGGCTCGTAAAGTAGCTATTAACCACTTTTTCCCCTGGCTTCCGGAGGGGGTTTTGCCCCAACAAAGAAATCGTAAATAAATAGAAACCATTTTAAGTGCAGCGCATAACTGGCATTAAGACGGTACGAGTTTTATGTTGCAAGTAGCGTATGAAGGTGAGGGGGGTGGGATTGATGCATTCATAATATTCTACTAAGGTTTGATCGTTAATAACTCTATTTGTGTATATGTAATATGTATAAATAAACGAAGAATCAATAAATTTAGACAAAGAAAGAAGAATTGGATCTGCAATGTACAAATATTCATTGGCGTTATGAGCCAATAATCATGGGTTAAACGATATTTTAAGGATCCAACATTCCCCATTCAATGCAGACATTATACAGGAAGACCTGTTTGTTTATAACCATCCATGTGGCAGAGATTTAAACAATTTTTTGTGTTTGAAAGAGACAAAAATAGAAAGAAATAGAAAGTCGTCGATACATCTCACATCAAAGTAACACTGTTGAATAACTTACAAGTAGTAATTCAACAAACTCAGTCCTTCAAAATCTGTCACCTAAAATAAATGCGAAAGCTTGAAAGAATTTTTTCGCTGCAACCTTTTATCTTAAAAAATGTAATCGTTGACGAATTTCAACACAATGCTTACTTTAAACTGTAAACGAAATAAATACAGAAAACTCGGTTATAACAAGAATCAATAACATTTTTATTTGATAACAAAGCATACAGGACAAAACCCTTTATTGCGAGGAGGATAGTTGGGAAGGATGGATGCGAAGGCAGCGCTGCAATTCCAGACAGGATGCAAGGTCCGCGTATCCGCTTACCCGTATTAAGCATTGATAATAATAAACTTTTATAATGGCATTAGAGTATGGGGGAAATATATAAAAATTTTGTATTTAAATATATAATGTATGGCATACCCAAGTGATGGTATTATTTTTCATTTCTGTTATTTTTTGTATATTTTTTTTAATATTATCTTAATGATTATCGATTTTGGCGCGAAACGGATATAATGATCAGAAGTGTCGTTCTCTTCATGCTCGTCATAAGTAGGTTCGGCATGATTTGCATGCATTATTGGAAGAAAGAACTGACAAAACAAAAGGAGATGCCATCTATATAATAAAGAATTGATGACAATAATTCTTCTAACAAGTAAATTTTTCGAAGACATTCAGTGATGTAAATTACGGAAAAGAATTAAAATGAGAATATCGTAGAGAGTTCGTGGCAGACAAGTAAATTTTGTTTTGCCAATAACTGGACGGAATATATCCAACACCTTTGCTCCGCCGACTCATATTAGTAAGACCTTACAGATTATTAAATCAGAGGAAAAATGCCCCCGTTCTAATAAACCATACACTGTCATGCGACTCATCATACAACAATGCGTAATTAAATTTTGAAAGAACAGAGATGTTTACATTTTTGTAAGTGGTCCTAATTAACTTCGGGAGGCATTTCCTTGCTATTATAGTTTTCCAAATTCTTGAGATGTTTCTCTCTATTTGTTGAGAAACTCCTTTTATTAATAAAGCTAAAAGTATTCCAGAAAGCCTTGTCTTTTAAAACATTAAACAAAATAAGCTTGTCATGTGTTAAAAGGATTCGAAACTGGAAGAGATTTTCATGTCAACTTTTAGAAATTATAATTTACTGGGAATATTTTTTTATGAAAGGGACTTCAACCTTCAATACGTGCATAGTCATTAACTTTATTTGTTTTTCATGAATAGAATATTTGTATTTTTTACTGAAAAATACTATAAATCATGAAAGGATACTTTTCAAGCTGGAATTGGCCGGCGTTCGTAGTATCTGCAATACCTTATTCAGAAATTACTTAATCGACAGGCAACAATTTGGGCACATGAACGGGATTCGCTCTCCACTCCGTACTATACTCTGTGGTGTTCCACAGGGTTATATTCTTGGACCTTTGGTCTTTAATTTTTATATAAATGATATATTTTTCTTACCTGTACTTTTCAAACCCCTCTGCTTCGCAGATGACACTAGCATTTTTTAATGATATTGAAATTAATAACTTAATTCATTATATCAATAGTGATATTAAATATTTTACCAATTTCTTCAAAACTAACTTCCTAACTTTAAGCATTTTAAAGACGAAGTGTCTTCTATTTACTAATAAAAAAATATTAATTTGGATCAACTCAGCCTAGTCATAAACAATAATATTATCCCTTTTTCTCTAGAAACAAATTTTCTTGGAGTAACCCTCCAGGCAAATTTAAAATGGGACACACATATTCAGAGAATATGTACCAAATTAAACAGAAACATTCGTGTAATTAGAAACATTAGCTTTTATTTACCTATTTCAATCCTTTTCAGTCTTTATTATTCTCTGATTTTCTCTAACTTATATTACTGCCTACTAATTTGGGGTCACACGTCAAAATCAAACATACATCGTTTAGCCTCACTTCAAAAAAAAGTTACTCCTTCTTATCTCCAACCGTACTTCTACTTTCCATTACTTAAATGTTGCTAGACACTTCCGCATTCTTCTGATCGATAAACTTCTCATTTTTAAAATCTCAACATTTATGTTCAATGTTATAAAATCTTCAGCATATCCATATGTTGGTTCTCTTCATCTGCCCAGTCATACATATCTAATGAGAAACTCTACTAACTTTGTCCCAGATTTTTCAATAACTAATCTCGGGCTGGCACGAACTGGCTGCTTTGGCCACAGAGTATGAAACTCCCTTCCTTCAACTGTGCAATCATTGAACTTGCTCCTATTGTTTAAAGAGTGCCTTTCTCAATTCTTATTAAATTAAATTAAACTGACATCTGTTCATTTCAAAAATAATAAAATGTTCCAACTCGGGCAGCATGGGCTTTGTCAACCCTACAGTCTTTAGCCATTGCTGTCCAGGCGATTCAATTTAATACTTCTGTAATATGTAATAATGTAATGTATCTGAAACTGTAGTTGATTCTCCTAAACAAAAATTTGTATTGTATTGTTTTAAAGATATGAAAGGGATTATAAAAATAAAAGACCTTAGTGTAGACATATAAACTCTTTATTAGTTCCAGTATAACACAATAACAAATACAGCTAGAATACCTCTAATCTGAAATGTTTGGAAATGAAAAGGCTTTGGATTTTTCCAGGTTTTGAGGTGCATAATATGGTTTTAAGAACCACGAAGTCTAATAAATTCTCCTCTACACTTAAATATATATAATTTTTAACTGAAAGAGTTTGAAGTGTTTTTTGATATCTTACTACTTTATGTGCTTAATTTAACCTGGAATTCTGGTATGTACCTGTTATACTGGCTAAGATTTATTAAGTATAAGTATTGAAGAAATGCAGCAATTCCATCTAGCTGAAATAATACAGTGAAACTTCTCAATAGTGGACACTGACGGGGAACGGAAAAGTGTCCGTTATTGGAAAAATACAGAAATACGTAAAAATTTTCAGTTGAAATTTAACATTTATGAAGTTTGGTTTAATTAACTATAATAAATATATATACTAGAAGCACATATTACATTTATAAATATCACTCACCTTTTACAACGATCTCTCTGTTTAATTATCCATTTCATTTAATTGTACAGCATTACAAATTTATTTTGCCGTCCTCGTCCCGGCTCTTCTTTTTCTCCTAAACAAAAGCAGCTCTAGTTTGAGCTTGTTTCTACATGGGTGTCGAAAATTATTAAGTAAAAATAAATTCCCCCACGAAAACTCACAAAAAACTCGCCCCGGAGGCTTTGTGTGTTGACCATTATTTGGCAATTGTGTTATCCCTGTGAAGGGTAATAATATCTTACATCCTCATATACGGAGAAAAATGCGTTTGTTCTTGTCCTCGTTCGTCTAGTAGGTCAAGACACCGCGGGCTCAACGCGGGGACCCTGGTTCGAATCCAGGATGAGGACGGCGTCTCTTTTTCTCCAAAAACAATAAAGCTCTAGTTTGAGCTTATTTCTAAAGGACTTCTGCAGAAAGCTGCATATGGACGTCTGCGTCACTTAGACTTGACTGTTAGACTACATTCGCTTCTTGACGTTTTAAATGACAGGAAGGGGAGTGCTCTCATCTATTCAAAGACAACATTATTGAAAGTGTCTGCTGCTCAGGAGAATGGTTAGCTGTGAATCACAAATTTCTTGCCGTTGTTGTTCAACTTCATAAAAAGCATTTCTTTTAAAACAGAACTCATCCGCCTCCTTTTGTAAATTGGAAAAATGAAAAGGGTGCTTTGAAATGTGCTCCTTCGAAAAACTTATATGCAAAGATTCTAAAACAAAAGATTGTCCTGTTAAGATCATATAAATAAAAGCTTACAAAAATTTATTAATTCTTATTATGTTGCTAGGAAAATTATAATACCTGAAAACATATATATTACTACTTTATGTTTGTGTTTTTCCTTGATGCATTTTTTTTTCATTTAGATATGTCGTATGGTGATATAATGTTGTAAATGTATGGGCGTCCCGAGGGGGTGCAAGGGGATGCACTTTCACCCCCTTGGCTTATGAAAAAGTAAAAAAACTGAATCCACAAGAAACTACAGTCCAACAACATTATTCAATTGGAATTTTTCCTGAATGCACCCATGTGTAAATAATTTTTTTCTATGGCTGTTTATACTGAAATACAATGACCAATCTATAGACCGATAAGTCGTTGTGACAAAATGAAAAGGAAAATAGTTGAATGCTGTGGAAAAATAAAAATCTGACAAAACTCAACTGGAGTTAAATTGTGGCAGAACTTTACTTTACGCGAACGGGGAAAAATGTAGTAGTAAACCCATCGATTTGTAAGAAGGCAATGCGAAAAATGTTTACTTTTAAGTACATATATGTTTTGTCTATCTCCAGACTGAAAACTGCTCTTTTTACCGATTTCTTTCGGTTACAAGATTTTTTAAGTGGGGGTTTTAATATGTGTGGATTAAGGTGCTTCAATATTAAATCTACGTATTGCTTTCTGGGTGTGCTATTGACTACAAACTCAGATGAAGAGGTTATATTAACACTTGGGCGGACATAAGGGGTCAGGTTGAGGCTCAAGCCCTCTTTCCGTTTAAAAATTTTATTTGCCCTAACCTGCTATGCATTTACTTTCAAAAGTTTTACAGTCACATTTTAAAATAAGGTACTTTTTAGCTCATTACTAATTGTCAAGCAGTATCAATTATTTTTGTAGCGTTTTGGTATCTTGTACATTCACTAAAATTCTCGACAGCTTTGAGAAGGAGGTAATAATTTGGTTAACTGTTCCAAATAGAGTCTTAACATATTGATCTATTTTGCTGGACCTTGAAGAGGTTCACTTGGAAGACTTCAGATCCTCTACAAAGAGTCCATTCTCTCCAAAATGACCTATCGATCTGTCATCTTTTCGTTCAGTTGTAAAGAGTCAGACAATTTTCTAGAAAAAATTCAATTTCAAGCACTTAGCGCCAGTCTTAAGGCTCCTTAACAACCCTCTTAAACCACTCGTTTGAAATTTCATGCCGAAGTTTCCATTTTTCTTTCTTTTATTCAAAGGAAGAACCAACTAAGTCTCCAGCTTTGAATGGTGATCTACTATGTATATCACCACAAAAGTTGAGCTCACTTAATAATAAACTGAAAATTTTAGATTACTCGGATTACAGAAACTATAATCTCTCTCTCTGCACATGTTTTTTTGGCCGAATTCGCATAGAAAGTGTACAAAAGCTTACCTTTACTGCCCTTCTCAGTTTGAAGGATATCTGTGCTGTCTAACATCTTCTGCTGCTTCATTTGGATATGTTATCCTCTGGTTAGGGTTGTTTGATTGAGTGTGCCACTCTTCTCATTATTACACCTTACGACATCTGCGAATTAATCTTCGTACATTATAAATAAACAGAACCACCATTTGCGGCCAACTTTACAATCATCATTCAACTCAATATAACATATTAATTAGCTTTCTAGATATTTTTAACTTTCAAATAGTTTTCTTCATCAGTTTGTCCATTATTAAATCCTCACTACTTTACTTATATACATCGCCTGAAGAAAGTGCTTTCGCGCTCATCCCATTAAATGTCATCCATGCAGACATCGCCACAATCTCCTTCATGTCAAGGTAAGTCACTAATTACATTTTCATATCATTATACCATATCTCATGGCTTGCGAATGTAGTTCTGTCTTCTATCTTACTTCTTTGGGGTGACCTTAGCTTTGATTTTATCTAAAGTATCAGATCTGCTTTTCGTCTTTTTCACCATCATCATCGTGACCTGACATGATCTGACCACTCTTGGGTGGAAGAGCATCATCATCATCGTGCACAAGAAAGAAGAGTTTGTGCGCATTACATGGATCAATTGCCATAAATCAAAACGGGCAATTGTCAAGCTTGACATGTTGAAGTGAAAGAAGCGCATTTCTTTTCTGGCAACGCATTTTTCTCGCGTCAATAATAATTGGGAAACTTTTAGAAAATGAAAGCGAGACATTCCTTTATGCAGTGGCATTCACGGTCTTACCTTTTTAAGGAAAATATGAGCGAGCGACTTGCGCAAACATTTAGTAATAACAAATCTGGTTTCTTTGTGATGATGGTTGATTTACAACCTCTGTAAATAAATGAGTTTTAATTTGCGAAATTGGACAAAATACAAAAGCTTTGTACGCGTCATTGTCAACTTTTTGGAATAAAGATACGAGTACCAGGCAAGGAATCTACATACATATAAAAGGTTAAGCATTGGAAAATAGTAAATGCATCACACAAGCTTTTGAACGTGTTGAAAGCTGTTCTCTATTAGTAGGGCCCGATCATCACAATCTTGGGGCCCAAGACAAAGAAAACAAAAAAAAAAAAAGGGTCCTAACTAATTCCCTCAAAAGAGCAAGATATCCATGGAGGTAGGAAGGGAGGGTGGAATTTGAAGTTGGATAATAGTTGTCGTATAGTTTTGTTATGAATCAGGTGAAAATAAGAAAATTTTAAAATTTTATTTTATAGTTGAGATATATTTTTAAACAACAGTGACTTCGTAGAACAGAAGACTTTTGGATCCTGCGAAATTGTCCCATTCGCCCTGTCGTTTATAGAGCCCTGTTTATTAAAAGTAGTTTCTCCTGATGAAAGGCAACTGTAGTTGAGTGAAACTGTATATGTGTAGTTGAAGTCGTTATAACAACGAACACCAAGGGGAAATTAACTTCATCGGAGGATTCCCTGATCAAAGACAGTTGCTTTTGACGAGTTCAACTGTATACAGTCCGTCCCAAAAGTTTACAGAAGGTTGTTTCGTTGTGAATAATTTATTTATTCATGGGTTTTATTCCAAAGAAATTTTCAAAAACGATGTTAAATCTGATTGAGAAGAGATGCAAATTCCAATTTTCTGAAAAAATTGAAATCAAAAGTCTTATCTCAACATATTTAAAATATTAGTGTCCCAAAAGTTTATAAAAAAGTTCCAGTTTAGGTAAATTTGAAATGCGTAGTCAGTGACGCTTGGTTTGCGACGTATAAACAGGTTACTCTAAGTTCAAAATGTCTATTTTGCTAAAAAAAATGCCGAAAGTTTCGCATCTATCGATTGAGGAGATTGACAAAACATTCAGCTTAATATCTCAAGGTAAGTCTATAAATGAAATTCATAGACTACTAAATCGTTGTGAAACCATAATACATCAAGTTCTAGTTCGCGAAGAACCACATACACCAGAACCTCGTTCAGGAAGGCCACATGAGACAGGTTCTCGAGATGACCGACGAATACAGAGAACGTTTTCTTCCCAAAAGATTTATAAATACGGACCTTCCTTAATGTAGTAGGAGCGGTTCTTACTACATCTGTTTAAGGGCTCTGATGAAATAAGGGCCCCCTAGGCTTTAACAACTTTTGCTATATTATGTCAACTACACTTTTGCGCCCTCTCCGCTGCATTCTCTCTCTCTCTCTCTCTCTATATATACAGTGCAGCGGAGAGGTCGCAAAAGTATAGTCAACATAATATAGCAAAAGTTGTTAAATCATATATATATTTCGTAATTATGCGTTGAAAAAGGTGTGTACTACATGTATATATATGCACAAATATACAGTGAAAATCGTTTATAAATATTAAGTGGATTTAACGATGAAATTACTACAACAAGCTTAATTTTATATTCTTTTCTTTGTTAAATATACCTTTTATAACTATTCTCCCCAAACCATCTCTTCCCTCATTTGTTATCTCTCCTCCTCTCCAATTTGTTGTCCAGCATCCACTCTTTAAATGCAAAGGAAAATTCCGTGGTGGGGGAAGGCTGAGGAGGGGCATTTATAATCAATTTATGCTGTTGTTATTATCATTGTAAGATAAAGAATACGATTTTTTTATATGAACAAAATCATTTTTATTTGACGACGATTTTTGCTTTGTTTTTTTATATTGGGGGAAGGGAGCAAGAAGAGAGAAAGAGAGAGAGTGGGGAGATGAGAGCTTCACGTGTTTACGATTGCTAAAATTTGCAACAAAGCTATCTTTTCATACATCCCGTAGACATTCCTCTTCCTCCTTCTGAGAAAGAGAAGAACTCACGACTGGACCATTTTCACACGAATACTTGGCCAGAAGCAAATGCTTTATCGATCCCAGTAAAGTACAACTAATGTCTTAATAGCTGCGCAAAGTGCTTTCTTCGGATGCTCCTGATAAACAACTTTCGTTTCAGTTGATCTACAAAACATTTGCATTGATGAAATACCAGGCTATAAATCAAACAAACCGGATAACTAAATCCAAAACACACACGTTCTTTCTTACAAATTACAGTATTATCATACATTTCAATGACGTGGAAGTCCCGTACATTTTTGAAGATACTAGTCGACTTGCATATCGAGGAGATGGGAAAGGTGGCCGCCAAAGGCGGTTCTGAAATCCCAGGACATGCATATTATAGATGTGCCACATCTTTTATTGAATCAATCAATGAATGATTTTCCCATCTATCATAAATAAGACTGGTTCAGTGAATTGGTATTTGAACGATTCGACACACTGATAATGAATATCAATTTTTCTAATTAGTGCATGAATAAATAAATGCAAATGAATGACCATTTGGACAAAAGAATTATGAATAGTAAGCAACGACCAACGTTAATTTTTCTGATGATGTGTAAATTTCATTTTCATCTGGAAGAAATATAATATGACACTCTCATTCTCGCAATCAATTATAATTCCCCACAGCTAGCTCGAAAATGGCTTTACTTTTTAGGAGCCATAACATAAATTTTAGAGGTATATTATCAGGGGCGCAGTAAAAAAAAAGGTTCAGGAACAATGGAGGTGTTCAAGTAGGTTTAAAAAGAGCATGTGATTTGCCTTTACAGAGCAAGTGTATAGTCCGTTCACGGAAAATTGGCCAGTAGTAGCGTTAGGATTCAAGGGAGCTGACGTTAGAGACAGTTTTGTTTCATTGCAGTAGAGGGAAGGGCATCATTTCATAACTGGTTTTTCGCGTCTGTGACGTCAGCTCCCTTGAACTTTAACGCTACTATTGGCCAATTTTCCGCGGACGGATTATACCTTCTTGGTACCTAGTGGGAGGGGGTTTGACCCCCTAAGCCCCCCCTTTCCTCACGTTACTGAAAGTAATGATGCTCGCTATTTCGCAATGACTAGCCAATGCGAGGTTTTTCACGGCAATCATACGTGATTGTATTGTATCACCGGATGCATGTATATATATGATATGCATATATATTAATATATATGATGCATATACAGGGTGTTCCAAAACATCGGATAAAAATTATATGGCCATGATCCTTGTGCAAAATGGATCATAATAGACCCCTACATGGGGGGTCGGAAATAAATAACCACGGAGTTATGGCTATAAACAAATAACAAAGCATGATTGGATGGAAAAGAAATGTTACTCCGACGATGCACTAAATCGTCCAATACACTACTACATCTGGGCTGTATTATCAAGAAATTGGTATCTTATTAGCTGTGCATCTCTGGAAGGTGGTAGTTAACAATTTCAAGCCAATGAAAATTGTATTTGAAAGTTTGGCCTCTCCTCTGGAGTTTCATTT
>QLNU02015270.1:67367663-67387634 GCA_006491805.2 Dysdera silvatica
GCGATATTTTCATGATTGAAGATATTTGAGGTAATTTCCATCCTTCCCAGCATGGAAAATGGGTAGATGCATGAAAAAGAAAAACCATTTTCCATGGATTTTCCATTCATAGCTAAACGGATAAAGGTTCATTAAATTACGTTTATATTGCGTTGACAACCAATATACACCCTATAACAAAAAAAATCGACGCACCAAGAAGGAGTTGTCCGATTGCGATAAAAATTGGTGGATGTGAAGAACATACATAGAAAAAGAAACGATTAAAATTTCAGAACAATTGAATGATTTATTGCAGAGTTTGACCGTTACAAAGGGAGGAAGTCAATAAGGCGTTGGTCCACCTCTGGCCTGGATGCAAGCTGTCACCCGGCGTGGCATAGACTGATAAAGATCCCGGATGGTGTCCTGCGGAATTTCTTGCCAAATTGTCTCCAACTGTCGGGCTAAATCGTCAACATTCCGGGATGGTTGCAATCGCCTTCCCATAGCGTCCCAAATGTGCTCTATGGGAGAGAGATCAGGAGACCTAGCTTGCCAAGGAAGTGTTGGGCAAGCTTGAAGACAATTCATAGCAACACGTGCCGTGTGCGGCCGGGCATTGTCTTGTTGAAACGTAAGTCCAGGGTGTCGCAAAAGGAACGGTAACACAACCGGTCGTAGAATGTCGTCTACGTACCGCTGTGCTGTAAGTGTGCCAGAAATGACCACCAAAGGGGTCCGGCTATCAAAGGAGATGGCACCCCAGGCCATAACGCCCTGTTGTGGGCATGTGTGGCGTGCGATAGTAAGGGCAGGATCCCCACGCTGCCCTGGACGTCTCCAGACACGTCTGCGGTTGTCGTCAGGACACAGTTGGAAACGGGACTCGTCACTAAAGACTATACGTCCCCAGTCAGCGCAGTTCCAAGTTGATCGAGCCCGGCACCACTGTAATCGGACTTGACGGTGTAAAGGCGTGAGAGGTAAGCGGCGTAACGGTCAGCGCGAGCGTAAATTCCGCTCTCTCAGTCGTCTGCAGAGGGTCATGTTGGACACATGTGTGCGGGCCACACGTTGGATAGTTGATAACGACGAATCCGGTGCTGTGACAGCTGCTCTGACAATCGCTCTGTCTTCCCGTTCTGTTGTGGCCCTAGGTCGACCGCTGCCATCCCTACGCTGACATCTGCCGTTGTTGACCCACTCTTGCCAGCACCGTCCAATCGCCGCATCGCTTCGACCCACATGTCCAGCGATTCTTCGATTCGTCCAACCAGCCTCTTTCAATCCGATAGCACAACCTCTTTCAAACTCTGACATATGCTCGTAATGAGCACGAATCTTTCGGCGAGGCATTGTTACAGTCGACGTAAGATATCCGCAGTCAAAATGCAACAGAAATTTTGACCACATATTGAGAATCGCTCCTTATATACACCTGCTGAATGCGCAGTTCCGATGCGCTGGAGTTCCCGCTATTCATTCATTGGACACCAAATTTTAATCATTTGCATGTTCGGTCAAAATGTCTTTGCATACGAAATTTCATTACAATCGGACAACTCCTTCTTGGTGCATCGATTTTTTTGTTTTTTTTTTTTATAGAGTGTAATTACAACCTTTTTGTAGTTTAAATTTAAACTTGTTCTATTAATTACATTGTAAATTATCATTTTTGTTATTGTATATGTCTCCTTTACTAGGTTATCCTTCTGTCATACTTGACTATAATCTACCCTAAACCATATAGTTTAATTAAAGAAAAGCCCAGCTTTAATTCATTGTCGTAAATTAAATATTTTGGTGAGTATAAAGCAGGGTTGTCCAACCTTTATGGGTAGCGGGCCGCTTAAAGAATTTTCACGGATCTTGCAGACCGCGGTTTCTTAAAAAAAAAGAGAAAAAACGATTAATTTAGTTTAAGTTTCTGCCTTCACTTGACAAAGGGAGCAGTTGGCTCCCGAAACGTCGTGTTTTTAAACCTTACGCCAGTGTCGAAATAACTGTTTGTTAACTAACTTACACTTAACAGCCTCCCTTTAAATCAGTGGTTCCCAACTCAATTTAAGCCGCGGACCACTTTTCCACTTCAATTGTACCCGCGGACCACTTTGAAAAATTCTCAAGAGTTGACTGCAAGACCTTAATAAAAAGGGAACCGGGTGTTTTTTGGGGGAAATGTGTTTGTAAAATCGTTCTTTAGTAAAAATAAAGAAATAATAAACATAAAATAAATCTAATGATAATATAGTCGAACATCATTAAGAGGAACACGATTATAGCGAACTACTTTTAATACGAACATTTTTATAAAGTTCGTCAGAGTGTAAATACTACAAATGTACAATCAATTTCACTTTTATATTATGTTACAACACTTTAATTGTAGATTTATATGCATGGGTTTCCCCATTTTCAGGGAAAAGT
Organism: Dysdera silvatica; assembly: GCA_006491805.2. Taxonomy (NCBI): domain Eukaryota; kingdom Metazoa; phylum Arthropoda; class Arachnida; order Araneae; family Dysderidae; genus Dysdera; species Dysdera silvatica. The sequence continues at coordinate 67,370,073 of QLNU02015270.1, forward strand.
AATCGCTTTTCTCTGGAAAGAACAGGAAGTTGGGGGGAAAAATAAATTTCTCCACCACTTCTTGCCCTTCTCCAAGGCGTCCCTATATTAAAGGGTATTTTATTCACATATCAAGTACATCTATAGTTTATTTGATAGCTTGAATTCGTCACCAGGTTGACGAATGTGGTCAGAGAGCCATCGCAATCGGCTGTATTTGCATGCCATTCAATCTCCCGATATCGATCTGTCTTCTTTTTTTGTTACACGGACCGATCTTTTTCCACACAATCTCTCAGAATGGACACTCCAATTTTGTCCTTCAAAGAGGGAACCGATTTTTAGTCCCGTCAGCCAATTCTTTGACGGATATCTTCGACTTTGAAGTTCAGTATCGAAGATTATTTTCCTGGACTCCAACCGTTTCCAATTTTTCATGGAAAATGGTTCGTTTAATGATATTTGTTTCCTGTATAACACTTCCGGCCCTGCGGTGGCGCAGTGTGGTAACGCGTTCTCCTATTGCGCGGCTAATCCGGGTTCGACTCCCAGCAGTGCAAAAAGAACGCTTACTCAGAGATCTCATAAAGATCGCACTGCTCACTGTAGTCCGGGGTTTGGTTCCCTAGGCCTTAAGAGGTTCGGATTCCTCGGAAAACAGTAGGTCCCGGCGCAGCATGACCACTGTAGTCTTTGAGCCCAAAAAACAAACAAACAAACACTACCTAAAAATTCTCTTTCGGCTAATGCTTCCAGAAATCAACGCAGAGTTTACACCGTTCGCTTAAATTAAACCAATGTCTTCAACTTGCGATATTTAAAACATGAGGATTTCGAAGAAAAGGAAATCACAAAAAGATATTGATTTCAGTTCTTTTCTTTGCTTCTTTACGCTAATTATGTTTCTTAGAAAACACGACGTTTTATAAAAATCGGTGAATTCAAATCCAAATGTTACTTTACCTCGTTATTCCACAAATCCGTTCCTTCTGGATGGAAAAGGAAGTTGGTGCTTACAATGACGTCAAAAGTTTTTTAGATTGGTTCGAGATTTTGTCCCTATAATCTGCGTATCATCTGCAAATAATTTTTAATTGCACAAAGAATATACAGAGCGTAAGTTTAATAAAAGGAGGAATTGGAAGCGGTCTACCATAAAAATTCACGGTCTAATTAGTTTATAAATTTGCTTTAATCGCAATAGTCAGTTAATGATGAGATCGAAATTTTGAGAGTAATGATGATTTCGAAAATTTCAAGCTTATCTAAAATCGAAATAAGTGCGGCTGTCATGGTAACATAAAAGTAACCATTGCCTTCCAGCGAACCTAAATGTTTTAATCTATATATTATGTCTATAATTTTGCAATCAAATTTTATAGTTTAAACATGCCAAAATATAATTAACGACCACCTTTCAAAGTTAAATATTTTCTAATAAATATCAATGCTATGTTTTTTGTTTTTAAGCATATTACAATGAAGGTAAATCAATAGCTTAATTATTACGTTGTCAAAAATATTTTCAAGAGATTCCAATAAAATTCCGATTCCGGCTCTGGTTCTCGGAGAGAGCGGACGCTCGGCACATTGCTCTTACTTTTCCTTCATTTTTTTCACTTTTATTTTTTATTTTTTGCCTCCTCCTTTGTCTCGACCCCAAGGTTATTGCTCTGATTGCTCCTCCTAGTTTTGTCTTGCATCGATGGATCGGATTTAATCGGGTTGATTTTCTTTATCTGACTCTTCACTTTCCACCACTTTCTTCCCCAACGTTTTCTCTTGCAATGGCCTTGTGTCTGCTTCCAAAGAATGCATCAGAATACTCCGTGGTGTTTTTTCTTTAGCATCCGTGGCTACTTCTGCTCATCTCTTCAGTCTCGTGTTTATCCTTGCCGTATATGGTGCCTCTGCTTGTGGTGCCCTTTTGTCCCCTCACCGCTCTCTCTGGGTTCGCTTGTCCTTGCCTTTCTGTGCCTCGATGTCTTGCATGTTCGATTTGGTGGTGTTTCGACTCTGCCGTTTATTTGCATCCTCCTCGTTCACCGGTTCCTACCATTCTTCAAACTTCACCAGGTTTCACCCTGTCTTTTCTCGATTCATGGAACTCCGCTATGTATCATATAACGTCTCATCCTTCATCGCATGGAGGGTAAGATTGGTGCTACATCATTATGGCTTCTCCATACCTCTTCTGGAAATACAGTTCCACTCGATCGGACAACCTTTCCAAATTATCTCTGCATATAAAAAAATTTCAATTATTAAATAGAATTTTACTGTGAGTATATAGTGCCGTATTACTAACTTCGTTCCAACCCTAATAATCTATTTACTAGATTTTTACGGTTTCGATTACTATAATTGTCCGAAATAACTTTTTAGTTTGAATCGTATAACTTTGGTTTAGATACATTGAACGCCATGAGGCAAATAAATATCCAGGTAAAGTGCAAGAGGAATCAGAGTACATAACAAATGTTTTAATTTAATTAAAATCCACATAAGAAGAATACATTCAGGTTTTTACGAGTGCCAATGGAGTATAGATATCACTATCTACGTAGGACTTGACTCCTAGCACCTAAATGGTTAAATACAAAAATTCTTAATTACTAGCTAATACAACATAATTTGTACTGTACTTGGGAAATTGGAAGGTAAAAGTGGGGGGGGGACACAAAAGAATTATTAGAGGAAGAGAAAAGTAAAATAGTTGCCAAAGCCACTTGCGTTGGAAATCGCCGGGAAGAGACCTTTGTATTCATCGGCTACTAGAGCGTAGCGAGGCGGGTGTAAAAAAACTTCTAAGCGGTGACGACGGGCGCTCCAAGAGTCCGATCAGATCAGGCCTCGTCTAACGAACGCTTCTCTCTCTCTCTATGGTATCCGTCCTCATTAGACAACTTCAGCTTCTTTGCCATCATCTAACCCACGTTATATCACCGCACTGGAAGACACTGTTGTATGTCCAAAAAAAAACCAAAAAAAAACCCAGGTAATAGACTGGTTAATCCTCGATCCAAGGCGATATTCGTACCTTAGGTCCCTCAAGCCACGAGGGCGGTTAAATAAAGTTAGCAACCTCTAATTGATTCCAATTGATTACCATACGGGTTGTGGACCATCTCGAAACTATGTCGGTTCTTATGTCGAGTAAGAGCAGTTTAATACCATTCGAACCATTCCGGATTCTTCTGGTGGAAAAAAAGGCGAGCGTCTAACTGATATAATTGAGAACTCGTGGACAAACGTCCATATTGGAGACGAACCGCTAACTGACTGCTGCCAACCAAACTTTAAAAACATTATTACAAATATCGTCTCTCTATTTCTATTGGTCGACTGCCCTCACGCGACCTGCAGACGCACCTAAACTTCTATGATTGCGGGTAGTTGAAATATAATTCTTTGCACATACCTAGATGGAGTTTTCTCGTATAATACGAGCTAGGCTGGTTGTTGTGTGGCAACAAATATCTTCTTGGGCGAGGCGATGGATAGGCGCCCTCTTCTATGTAAATACGACATTGAGTTCTATTGGAATTTGGACTTGAAAAATAGTCTATTATTTACATACACGCTTATCGAACGAAGTTCGTTCGCAGTTTGTTGATATCCCGTATTTTATCATAAAAAGCTGTACCAAACTTGCTTCCTCTCGCTGAAAAGGCTATTGTGTTGAGGAATTTTTGTGCAGGTGGTAAATATTTGTGGTTAGAAAAGATGATAGGATGGGTTAAAGTAAAATAAATAAAGAACGGCCAACTCCCCAAACTTCAGTTTACACTACACAAAGAATTCGAATCCGAAGTCTGAATCCACAAATAAGATAAAAGAAGAGTAAAAAAAAAAAGAATAATAAAATAATTAATACATTGATAATTAGAGATTAACTTAATTTTATGTACAATAATTAATTAGTTGCTAATTATACAACTGTGACCATACATAAAAATAAATCTAATTTCGGAATTAACGAGACGCGTGCTCGAATCACCCGTTTCGCCTATTGTCCATGTTGACGTGCGTGGACACGTATTTCCTAGATGACAGTTCATATAGCGTGGAGTGAATATAATTACATTAACAATGGCATGGTCTATATGTAGGTATTTTAATTTCGGTACGTCCAGAAACGTCTTTGTGCAGTGACTTCTAGACCACTGAGCCACTGCAGCTAGTCCTCCGCCTACTAGCTCTTGCCCTCATTGTTCACTTGGATTGTTTGTCGCACGCCACGGGTTGTCCTGCAATTAACAGAAGATCAGCGGCAGAAACGGAATTTGATGCAATATTAATATGGTTGGGTCTCACGGCTGTCTTTAGGCGAAATGCTTTCTTTCAATGTGGCGGCAAATTTGAATCGTGAGTAGCTGGTAGTTGAAATACAATGAATTAATTAAATAGAGAATTTTGGTTTAATTTGCGACGCAACACAATCAAGATGAAAATCGTAACTTCTGATAATTAGCAAAATGTAATAAACGTACCCATGATTACCACCAAAAGTTATATTAAATAGTGAAAGGTATGTAAAACTAAAGAAATATCTATAAAACTAAAACAGGGTTACTGTTCATGTTGGAGAAAAAAAATTAACTGACTGTTCCAGTTTTTTCTCTGACTTTTCCGACAAAATTCCCTAACCAATCACATGCAACTTTCAATTAAACTCCGATTGCAGAGAACATGGCTTCACGTTAGTTGAGGAGTTAGCTATTTAGAACAAAAGTTAAGATATTTTTTCCTGACTTTTCCATGTTTGACAAGAAAATCTTGTTTTTCCTGACTTTCCCCTGACATTTAAGGACGATTTCAAATTCTCTAAAAATTCCAAGTTCTCCAGGTTGTAAAAAATATATACATATAAAAAAATCTATACAACCGAAAGAAAAATCGATAAATCTAAAAGGAAAATCGATAAATCTAAAAGAAAAATCGATAAACCTAAATGAAAAATCGATAAAAGAAAAAAATCTGTAGAACTAAAATAAAAATCTACAAAGGTAAAAGGAAGATTGACAAAACCAAAAGAAAAATATATAGAACTAAAAGAAATATATATAAAACTAAAAGAAAAATCTATAAATCGAAAAGAAAAATCTATAAATCGAAAAGAAAAATAGATAGAACTAAAAGAAAAATTTGTAAAACTAAAGAAATATGAATAATTGCATAAGAATTGCATTGTTTCTTATATGAATAATTATGCCAAATTATGAAATTTATTTTTTGCAACTTGCAATCATTTACAAGGGCATTTATTCTCGCAAAATGTATTTTTAAATGCGACTTCCTTTCAACTATGGTTTTTTTGAAGCTGGATAATCATCAATAATTGTTTCATTAAAAATAATTAGGAGAACATTTTGTGCATTTGGTTGTTTGAACAAGTGATATAGATTCGAGATTCATGTGTCAAAGATATTACCACGCGCGAGGAGGGCGCACAGTTCTTGACTTTAAAACCCCCCATTTCATTCCAATTAAAAGTATTTTAAACCAAGCGATTCTTTATTCAAAATCCGTTTTTATCAATTGAAAGCATCTTAGGAAGAAGCTCGCTTCTTCCGAAGAAGTAAAGGCCGTGAGGTGGAAGATCGAAAATAGAGAGAGAAAAATAAATTGTTTGTTGCAGGAGCTTTTTCCATTAAACATGCTCCGATTCCCTTCTAAGCAAAGTAATTAAATTTGCCATGCAAATTAAACTTCAACCGATAAGAAGATCACTTCCAGAAATCTGTGTCAATTGATTAGCCTGACTAATTGGCCTGGACTTGCTCAATACGATTTGTCACGTCTTCTGTCGGTTTTTTTTTTGCTTCGCCAGAATCAAGAATTAAACCAGTTTTTTAATGTAAACGTTGCAAAATAAATTACTTCACGGAACAATTAATTACCGTAATTAGAAATAACTTGAAAAGAGACCATCTGTGCATAAAAGAATGAAGACAATTCAAGAAGCATTTAGAAACCAGACAAAAGAGTTTGAAGATTTTCTTCCAATTTCTGCTTCCTGTTCTTCATTTTCCTTACTTATTAATCCATGAATTAAAGTCGTTTTAAAAAACACTAGATTCGAAATACATGTCAAATCAATAAAATAGCACAACGGAATTAATAATAAGAAAAAATTGAAATATAATACAGTGAATATCGGTTATAACGACCTGCAAGGGACTGTGCAAATTCGGTCTTTATAACCGTTAGTCTTTATAAACGATATCTTTTTAAAATCATGGTACAGTAATATACTATTATATTATTATGTTATATATGTATTATATTATATTATTATAATATTATAAATATATTATACATAATTATAATTATATTATATATTATTTTATTTTATATGGTATATTATAACGGTCATTATAAACGGCGTCGTTATAACCGACGCTCACTGTATTTTTTCACGTCTTCATCATTCTCTTCTACATTGGGATCACAGGCGTACGCAGAAAATTCATAAGGGGGCTGTTACAGAACTACAACTCATATATTCCTATGTTAAATATACAGAATTTCATTGCAATCGGGGGTTACAACCCCCATCAACACCCCCTGCGTACGCCAATGATCAAGATTTTCGCTACTGAGGCTGTGTTTCATGTGAGAAATGGTTGAACATTTAGTTCATTTGTGTCTAAAATTATTATTTATTTTATTTTTTTGTATTTTGTGTCTGAAAACTTGTTTTAGTTTTCTATTTTTCAGAACTGTTTCCTTATATGTTTTTCAAGAAGAGACCTCAGTTGAGAAATGTATCACCGAAGAGAGAAGTTTATGCAAGACAGGGAGTTGGAAAGGGTGGTCGCTGAAGGCGTCACTGTGATCCAAGATGTATTACCCGAGCATTTTGAAAAATATTCCAATCATCTAATGGATCTAGATCCAGAAAATAGAGAAGTCGTAGGTCTAATTATTGAAACCAAGAGATTTTAAAAAAAATGTTTGATTACACAAACGGTTCACCTGGATTGTAAGAAAGGTGGCCGCTTGGCCAGATACGTATCCTAAAAGGATTGTTACGCATTTGGATAATCGACTGCCATTTCAATTGCAAGAATATTATAGTTGGAAAGCAAAACGTTTTTGTTAATTCTTGAGAATAAATTTCATGAATGGGAGTAGGGATAATTATATTCTTTTAATAACCTTTATTAGCTTGAAGCCCATTGCGGATTGACAAAGGTGAAAATATTATGATACGGATAATGAACATTTGAAATTACTCAAGAAATGTCCCATACGTATTTTGTATATGAACAATTGTACAGGAAAATCTGAAATCGCAATTGAATGCTTAATTAGTTCTATAGTGAATTACAGACGCAAATATATTAAGAAAGGGCTTTATTTTTCAAAAGAGAGGATCAGTCTAGAAACATATTGATCTAATAATAACCACACTTTGAAAATATGTGTTCATAAAGTCCGTGGATTTTTCTTTTACTCCATTTGGAAATGTTATTAGAAAGGAGCTTATGAAAAGGCCATTTACATGCAAATATTTGGGCACGGATAAACGATTTAGAGAACTCAACGAAATAACTGACATGTTAATAACTTCACAAAGCGCTTTCTTTGAATGTTCCATATAAACGTCCTTCTTTTCGTTATTCTTACAAAAGTTACGTCGATGGAAAGGTAGCCAACCAAGAAAAATAAGCAAACAAACAAATTCATGAATTGTATACGCTCATTTTAGAAATTGTATAATTATCAATTTCAGAGCAAAGACGACGATGTTATATGATATGAAGACTTATATTTTAATTTGATATAGATAATATTTACATACCAAATTAAAATATGGGTCTTCATGTCCTATAATATGGTCGTCTTTGCTCTGAAATTGTTTATTATGTAGCTTTTAAAAGGAGAATATGCAGTTTATTTCAATAGCTATTTCAATACATGAGCTTTCTTTATCAGAACAATGAGTCGGCTCAGTGATGGCTAAGGTTCTATCGTATATCCATTAAATATATATACTGTATATATATATATATATAATACATACTTCAAATCAATCATATTCTTCACAGTTAGAGTTAAGGCGTCACGTGATGCAAACACTTCCCCTGTCGGATTTTTAAGCGTTTTCTACATTTAACCGCACCAGTTTGAAAAAAAAAAATATCTGTTTGAAACTTTTATTTCTCCAAGTCTAATCGTTGACTAAATTTAAAAAGTACTTTTTACAATTAATAAGCAGAAGTAACTTTTAATGTCCACCGCTTACCATATCAGGAAATAAACTCGTGTTTGTAAAAATTGAAACACCATGAAGGAATTACGTGATTGAGATGGAACTTTCAGAAAATAAAAATTAGGGTCGGCTGTTCAAATGATTAGAAGCGACATTTCAGCAAGTTACGGAGTTTGAACGGGGACGAATGATCGGCCTTCGTGGAGGAGGGTTTTCTTATCGTGCAATAGCAGCTCGTGTGGGGCGTAACGAAAGAACGGTGATGCGAGTGTGGAAGCAGTGGGTTCAAGAGAACAAGACAACTCAGAAATCCGGGGGTGGACGCCGAAGGTGACGTCAGCACGGGATGATAGACACCTGGTCCGCATGGCGGTGACGGACCGTTTTGCTTCATCTGGACAGTTGGCAAAATGTTGGTGCACTGCTACAGGTGTATCATTATGCGTTTCATCAATTCGTCAGCGTCTGCTGCACCGTGGACTGCATACAAGAGTTCCTTTATACAGGATCCCCCTGACGCAAAACCATCGGCGCCTGCGGCTACAATGGGCTCATGGACATAGAGACTGGCGTGCTGATTGGCAACAAGTGGTGTTTTCTGATGAATCCCGCTTTAATTTGCGGTACAGTAATTGCCGCATCCGTGTTAGACGCTATACCGGTGAACGCCACCTTCCGGAGTGCGTTATCCAACGTCATAGTGGACGAATCCCCAGCGTTATGGTCTGGGGTGCAATTGCGTATCATGGACGATGTCAGCCTCTACGAATTGTTAGTAATCTTAACAGCAACCGGTACATCAATGAAGTTTTGGAGCCCAAAGTTGTTCCCTTCCTTCAAGGCCTTCCCTAAACTATATTTCAACAGGATAATGACCGTCCACATGTTGCCATCGAATGTTCAAGACTTCTTTTCATCACAACAGATACAGCTTCTTCCTTGGCCTGCCTATTCGCCGGATATGTCGCCGATTGAACATGTGTGGGATTTCGTTGGTCGGCGTCTCGCTCGTGATCCTCGTCCCATAGCTACTACAGATGAACTTTGGGGTCGCATACAAGCAATCTGGAATGCTCTTCCTCAGGCACACATTCAACATCTGTTTGATTCCATGCCACGTCGTATAGCATCACTTATTGCAGCGCGTGGTGGCTTCACCAAATACTGATTTTCGACATGTAATATTGTTTTTTTGCTTTGTAATTTTAATCGTTTATTTGTATCAACACAGGTCGTTTGTACATTAAATTTCATTCAATTCGGACGAGTCCTTCATGGTGTTGCAATTTTTATAAACATGAATGTAGTTTACAGATTGATGTTTTTCGAGAATCGAACCCTGCATAAAAAATCCCAGACTGATAAAAATAGCAATCCTTACTTCCTGTAATGAAATGTTCACAATGTGGAAAACCAAATTTTCAATGATGAACAAAATGAACGAAGAAATCAGTAGTTTCAAAAAATAGGAAATTACAATGGAGGTAACAATTATCATTTCAATGATGAGGGAAGTTCAATAACGACGAAAATCAATTTCCGGTATTGAACAAATTATATTAATGGTAACATTTATTCCAATGGTGAGTTAAGCATGATGAAGAAAAAACTGAGTTTTTAATGATAAGCAAATTGTAGTAAAATAGAAATTATAATTTTCTAATAACGAGTTAAATATAATCGAGATAATAATAATAACGAGTTAAATTAATTATTCATTATTTCAAACAATGAACACATTTTAGTAAAGATTGGGTTAGCTATATTTGATGATAAAGGAAGTCCGTTAAAAATCGAAAGTGGTCTTTTAAAAACTGTAAAAACTATGGTACAGATAATGAGCATTGAAATTTATATAATAATTGTCTTATAATTTGTGCATGAATAATTATATTCGAGAGTTCAAAATTTCCCAATGGTTCTCAAATATGGGCAAGTTGCGGATACTTCGATTTTTTTTCCAGGCTTTCGTTCTCGCCCCACACTTTACACTTCAGAATGAAATAATTATACAATATATTACGCCATTTACTACGTTTTTATGTTTATTTTGACGTTTACAACGTTTATAAGTTTATTTTGACGTTTACTACGTTTATAAGTTTATTTTGACGTTTACAACGTTTCTACTGTTTACATTGATAGTATGTATAGTAGAGTCTCGTTTATCCGAACTTCGATAATCCGGTTAATCGAATTTGTTTTCTCAGTCGGTTTCTGGACTGACAAGACGTGAACAATGCAATATGTGTTGCCAACTACGTAACTGAAATTTCCTATAAAGGAAGGAGAAATTTCCCATCGGCCGCCCGTCGTTTGTCGTCTGATATGCGTTCACACCAAAACACACATACTTCAAGCAATTATAGCTTACAGAGTAAGTTCTGTAGTAAGGATTTCAGATATTTCAAAAATTTTCATTTATCCGACCAGGTCTCGTTTCCAATTAGTTCAGATTAACGAGACTTTACAGTACCTTTAAAACAAGATGAAAAATCATAGTTAATTACGATTGGGAATAGGGAATATTTAGAGGCAGTATATAATTTTTCAACAAATTGTCATATTACTTGCAATTTGTTATTTATACATATCTGTATGCTTTGTATACCTGGCGCCCTTCTTTGATTTAATATAACCATATAACTATTTCGGTAATAATAAGATTGACTTTGAAAATTATACACTATTTTATATAAAAAAAAACAAAAAAAAAGCAACTAACAAACAGTATTTTGCAATGTAAATTTCAGGAAATAGATCAGTGGTTCCCAACTTGGAGTCGCAAACTCTTTTCTGGGGGGCGCTATAACCAGTGGTGTAGTCGAGGCCTAGAGCTTAGAAAATCATACATTTTACAAACAAAATTCTGTTCAAGTTGTAAATAAAAAATATGTGAATTCTACAATTCTGTTAAGAAAAAAAAATTCTTAGAGCAATGATCATAAAATAAATCGTGGGTATTTAAACGAAATTACAGCTTGAAACAAGTGTCTTAAACTATATTCCGAAAACAGAATAAGCCACAATGTGTTGCTTGACTCAACAAGTGCGACAAGGGTGAAAAGGCGGCCATTGGAGGAGTTGAGTGGCCAAAATCTTCCCTCCCACTATATTTCCACTCCGACGCCTTCGGCAACCCTACCCAATCCCTTCCCCACGTCCCAATTCGTCTTCATCCTCTCCGACGCATTTAGGAATGGGAAAGTATAATAGTATAAAATATGTAGCTCCCCCTTCTTCACAAAGGTGATTTAACCCTCTGCTTTCTGATGGCTTTTTGTAAACATGATCCCTACACCCGGGACCAGCCAACGTTTGAAATGGAATCATCTGAACTTTCATTGCTACTACCCCCTATTCTTACCTGAGTTTTTCCATCTCCTCTCCAGAACTTCGGACTAAAACGGGAAACATTCAAAACACGGGAAAACGCTAACATTTTCCAGTGGTCTTCACATCGTAAACCGTTGCGCTCTTTTGACGACATCAGGGAACTAATAATTGGTATTTGAAACCATAGGCATACGCAGATTGTTCGTAAGGGGGGGGGGGGGTCATAGGCTCAATGGGGGGTTACAGAGCTACAACTCACATATTCCTATGTTAAATATACAAAATTTCATCGGAATTGGGAGGATTACAATCCCCATCATACCTCCTCCTGCGTACGCCAATGTTTGAAACAAACGTTATTTTAAATTTACAATGAGGAGATATTAAGTATTATTTTGAAAATAATATTATTAATTGTATAATGTAAATTTATTAGAAATAGGTTTAGTGATCGGAATAATAAAATGTTGGAAATACAATCCAGCAGAATATGAATGTGCAGTTTATTGCTTATGTATATATATAAGCAATAAACTACACTCTATATTCAACATGTATAAATAACAAATTGAAAGTAATATCACAATTTGTTGGAAAATTATGTACTGCCTCTAAATATATGCCTATAACCCCCTTACGAATTTTCTGTGTACGCCTATGGTTTCAAATACAAATTATTAGTTCCCCCTGATGTCGCCAAAAGAGCGCAACGGTTTACGATGTGAAGACCACTAGAAAATGTTAGCGTTTTCTCGCGTTTTGAATGTTTCCCGCCTTTTTTGTCCCCCCCAGTTCTGGAGAGGAGATGGAAAAAGTCAGATTAGAATGGGCATAGTGGCAATGAAAGTTCGGATGATTCCAGTTATCTATTATTATTATTATTATTATAGTTCGTCTATTATGAAAGTACTCCATGCAATGTAAGTATAGATTTAAAAGTTTTCAAGAACATTTATTTGTATTATACATTCAGGGCCGGATCTATCGCCCGCAAAACCAAACAATGTGAAGAGTCCAAACAAAAGAAAAAAAAAAGCGAAAAATTATTTAGAACTCATATTATACAGCCGTTATTCGGAGGTTTCTGTTTTCCGAAGGTTTCGTTATTCGAATATTGCAAAAGTAACAGTTGCAGTTTCTGCTTGCTTTTTTTAGCGAATAGTTTAAAACGAGCAAATTAGCGTCAATTTCTTTCGGCAATTTTTTTTTAATCTGTTGGGGTATCTAGTGGCGTAGTTGGTTAAGGCGTTTGCCTGACATCTTACTGGACGGGAGTTCGAATCCCTGTGTGCTGGTTGTTTCTTTGAGAACATATCGAGGTTCGGAGGTTACGTAAAGCCAGCGGTCCCATCTGAGGCAGCCCAAAGTGTAGCTTTGGGACGTAAAACCAACAAACTAAACCAAATTTAAAACTGTTACGTACATGGAGAGTCCACTAACAAGGGAAGGTCGGAGGGTGGACGATGCGGATTTTAATGGTATTAGGCTCATTTGAAAGCTCTCAAAAAATTATTAGGTACGTATTCGGGCATTTTTCAGAATGGCCATAAATATAGGTGTTATAGGGCCGGAGAGAGCAAAAATTGGACTATTTTCAGAGATTTTATAATATCATATTTTCAAAAGTATTGAATATTTATTTTTTTTTTTGCTTCATTATGTTCCTTGCAGAAATCAATTGGATACGTGTTTCACGGCTTTTGGAGAAGTAACTTATTAATAATGTTTTTTAAAGGTTATAAAATGCATGCGGAAACAAGTAGCCAAGGGCAAGAATTCGCCAACTTATTGGCTGCTTGGCACATTTGCTGGTGTAGTATAATCAGTTATTTTCGAAGGTATAAGTAGTATTATAAAGTGGCTTACATTCGGGAGTGTTGCATGACAGTTCATTTAAACTGTTCTTATATATCGTACGCATAATAAATTGTTAGTTTCGTATTTAAAAAAATTTGACTTCGCATTCAACATATATTTTTATACTTGTTTAAAATTTATTAGTTTATAATTTATATCTTTGTGATATATCTTGTTCTTTTAATATTAAGCTAAAGTTTAGCTTCTGCAGAAAACCACAGAAAATTTAATTTTTGGCAAATTAACTTTTTTTTTCCTGTTTACTGATTTTCGCTTTATACATTAAAATGGATTTATTGCTCATAAATGCAATTAGCATTATTCGTCATTTGCAAAAAATAACCGAAGCAGGAAGAGGAGGAGGAATTGTGCAAGGGTTTCATTGGGAAGGGTGGCCGCCGGAGGCGGCGCTGTAATCCCAGACAGGACGCTTGAACAGCGTAATCAGCCGCCGAGGCTACTAATAATAACCGAAGCAATGCATTTAAATTTCTTGAACATGCCCAGTGATATCACCGATTGTGAAAAAGCTATAGCTGTGGAACTTTGTAGTGTGTTGGAAAATTATTTAACAAAATCGCAGTTTGAAGATGGTAAAGTTATCGAGATTTCCGAAAAAGATCCAGAAAATTCTATACATGATGATAATGGGGTATAAATAAAATGTGATCCTGGTTATATAAGTATAGACGAAAAGGAGCGTATGGTCGCTATTAAAGAAACTCATCCAACCTGGAAATGGGACACTTTAATCAAAAAGGGCTGTAAAAAAATGCCTAATCAGAAAACATATCTGCGTTTTAAAAAGGATAAAGTAGACAGAGGGTCACTAATCGATATGTGTAAAGTAATAGACCTGAATGTTTGGGAAAAATTTATGGAAATTACCGGCAAAAAACTACGAATTATACATGGTTCCGATATTCGGAAATTTGCAATTGAAACCTTTTTACGTTTCCCTAAATTAAGGTTTCTTGCCTCAAGCACATGAGTAAAGGACTTTTGTAAACGTCATTGCATAACGTTTAGGAGGGTAACAAAACTTGTATCGAAAAAACTAGTGACTTCTCCGGAAATGATCCGAAACGCTGCAACAAAATTTTAAACAGAAGTAATACAAATTTAAAATACATCATCCCTGTTGTATATTTAATACCGATCAATGCGGATTCAATGACGAATTAACAGATAGTCGAACGCTTTGTTTCCGAGGGGAAAAAATAACATTGGGTTGTGCATCATCTCCAACTAATCAGTGTACTCACTCGTACACCGTTCAATATTTAATAAATGCCGATGGCAAAGTTGTTGGTGATGCGTTTTTATGTTTACACGAAAGCACAAGCCAATTTGGAAAAAGAGTCCAATCTTCTCTGTTTAAAGCTCCCAATGTAACTATGACTTGCAGCTTATCAGAAAAATTAACGATAACACTATATGAGCAATTTTTGGATGAGCAATTTTTCAGATATGTGACTGAAAGTTTTGTCCTTTTGTGCGATACTTGTAGTGTTCATAAAAATCTGTAGATTTTTGAAAAGAGGTGTAGCATTGGGGGAAGCCAGATGGGGTAGTTAAAATTATTTCTGAACAGACAATTCCCATTTGCCAACTTTTAGATCGCTTTTTTTTAGAGAAATAAAGTACATAGCGCGAGAAATATATCGTTACTTCAAAATATCTGCTCATGGTTCTGAATTAAAAATTCGAAATAATATTATCCAATTACAGTCCTTGATACACTTCCAAATGTGTTCTGATATTTTTCAACCCATGATCAATAGCATGGATTACATCTGGGTTATCAGAAGACGAAAATCCTGATTTTTTAAATGTCCGCTAAATGTGTTTCACATTCACAGGAAACGTTTGTGATAAAATACCTAATTGTAAAAATTCTCCTTTTATTCGATGCAGCCAGCCACTGCAGGAAAAATTCATATTTTTCATGATTTGGGATTTTCATACAATTGATTGCTAAAAATCGTAATATTGGAGAAAAATTGTAATAAATAGATTTCTCCTTTCTTCAATAAAAATGCAGAAAGTTCAATTGCATTTATGTTCCTTCCTTCTAATGATATAAATCTCGATTTTCCTTTATTACTTTACCGCCTTCAAAACACCACAATTTTTGTTATTTTTATGTCATTATCATACCATAAGTATACAGGAAAAAGAAATGCAACATATTATATTCGCCAAGCAGCCAACAAGTTGGCGAATTCTTGCGCTGGGCTACTCGTTTCCGCGTGCGTTTTATAACCCTTTAAAAACATTATTAATAAGTTACTTCCCCCAAAAACCGTGAAACGCGTATCCGATGGATTTCTGCAAGGTACGTAATGAAGCAAAAACAAAAAAAAACCAACCATTCAATACTTTTGAAAATATGATAACATAAAATCTCTGAAAATAGTCCCATTTTTGCTTTCTTCGGCCCTATAACACCTACATTTATGGCCATTCTGAAAAATGACTAAATACGTGTCTAATAATTTTTGAGAGCTTCCAAATAAGCCTAATGTCATTACAATCCTCGTCGTATACCCTCAGACCTTCCCTTGTAAGTTCTTATCGGTTAAAAGGATAATTTTCCAGAAAAATCAATTTGCTTTAGTCAGTAGCATCTTAGGGTAGATTTTAACCATAGCGGGACATATTTTAAGATAGCAAATCATGGGCGATTGCCCCATTTTGCAATTTATTAGTGGCACAAAAAGCGGCAAATATAACAAAAGGGCCCCCCCCAGTCTTCTATCGGATATCCGCAAGTGTGTGTGAGGGGGGGGGGGCCAATGAAAGCGATCAGGGTGGGTTAAAAAGTTCCTGGTTGATTACACATGTTTATTTACTTTTTGTACTTATGTATTTGCTCTGATTAAATCGTTTTTTAAGTGATATTAGTTTACAGCCTGTCCACCAGGGCAAGGTGACACTACATTGCATGGGCGCCGACGACATAAAAATATTTGGGGGGGGGAAGTATACCAGTGGAAGACAACTTGTTGTTAAATAGGGCCGTAGCTAGCGGATGGTCCCAAGGACCCGTCCCCCCTTCAAAAATATTTTTGCTACAAATACTCATTTATTTGCGAGGTTGTAAAAATTTTTGCCTCCCGGAAAAAATTTCAGGTTAATGCCTTGTTTTTTACAACTTTTTTACAGGGATAACAGGCACACACATTTCATGTTTTGAGGGGAAACGAAAAATATATATACTGGTTAGAATGATAGCGAAATCATTCTAGTATTTACGGATTTATTCAACGATTTTGACAACACACACATCAAGATTTCTGAAATGTCATCTAGTATTAGAGTGATTTTATAAATGTATCCACGTCAAAAGAAATGGTTTATTACAGTATCTTGTTACATCAGTCAAGCATCGATTCCGTTTTAAGCTAAAAAATTAAATTCATTTTGTAAATCAAACTTTTACTAATAGGAAAATCACTTATATAAATCCGTGCTAATTGATTAGTCTGACTAATTGGCAAAAACTTGCTCAATTTGATTTGTCACAACACTTGTCGGAGGACGCATTTTTTACGTTTCCTAAGAACAAAAATTTAAACTAGAATTTTATAGTAAACGTTTCAAAATAAATTAAATCACAAGCCAATTAATTATGGTAATTAGAAATGGTTCGAGGCAAGACCTTCTTTGGGAGAAAGAGAAAAGGTAATTAAAAAAGTCCTTAAAAGCAAAACAACGGAGTTTGGAGAAAAAGCTATTATCTATTTGTTTTTCCACATTAACCTGACTTTTATAATTTAAAAGCATTTTGAATGCTAACTTTCCAAATATATACATATAAACGTATTAATTCAATCAAAGAGTAAAATGCAATTTCAAAACATGAAATGATAATGTGATTTTTTTTCAATTTTTGAGACTTTTTACTATCTTATTACTTACTTGTTTATTACTTATCTTATTACTTACTTGTTTATTACTTATCTTATTACTTACTTGTTTATTACTTATCTTATTACTTACTTGTTTATTACTTATCTTATTACTTATTTATTATTATAAACTTCACTTATTACTTAGTTATTTATTGCTTATATTATAACTTATTTATTATTATAAACTTCACTTATTACTTAGTTATTTATTACTTATATTATAACTTATTTATTATTATAAACTTCACTTAT
>QLNU02015270.1:67387734-67430787 GCA_006491805.2 Dysdera silvatica
TTACTTATTTATTACTTATTTATTACCTTATTACTTATTTATTATTATAAACTTCATTACTATCAATTCCAATACTATATTTTTAACAGAGAGAGAAAGAGAGATTTTGGCAAGGCTTGGAGATGGGAAGGGTGGTTACTGAAGTCGGCTCTGTAATCCCAGAGAGGGCGCACAGCCTGCACAACCAACCACCATAGGCATATAAGACGTACTAATGTAGGCAGGAGAAGTTGATGCGGGTTGTAACCCCTATTGTGATGAAATTTTGTACATACAGGGTGTTCGTAAACTGTTTGGTAAAACAAGAGGGGTGATAGTACCCATCAGATTGAACAACGTTTACTATGGAACCTGGGGTTGCATTCCACTCCACTCTGAGTTTCTGAAAAGCGTAAGTTTGAAATACTTCTAACAAACGTAAGTCGTCGTTACTTCTGACGTAATTTCTTTTTGCCGAAGGGGTGGTATACAGTAAATTCTTGATGGTGATGTTCTGTAGACGTGCTACCTATCCAGCACGAATGAAATGACGTCACAAATGCCGACTTGCGCTTGTTGGACTTGTTTTAAAGTTACGCTTTTCTGAAAATCCGAGTGGAATGTGATCCTAGGTTCCATGGTAAATATTCGTCTTTATGAGTACTATCACCCCTCCTATTTTGTCAAATAGTTCATGAACACCCTATATGAATATACGTAGCTGTGGTTCTATAACTTCCATATGAAATTTCTGCATACGCCCATAATAAGAAAAGAAAAAGGGGGCATAGTTGATTCAATGCAGCACCACAGGTGTCCGCAGGCTATGAATATCATTAAAAAACAGACATCGAAGCTGGCCAACGCCGTGGCGGCTGCGGAGAATAGACCGTAATGAAGGGATAGAAATATTCCCTCTGGTGCAGTGGTTCCAAACTTAGGGTACGCATACACTTGGTGGCATATGGCGGCACATGGTGGACATGTTGGAGGTACGCGAAAATAATATTAGTAATGGCGGAAGACACCAAAAGTACTGGTAACATGAAAACACAAAAAGAAAATTATGGACTCTTGGTTTGCGAAGAGACACTTACAGTCCAATACTCTACTCGTAAAACGAGGAGCATCTTCACTGAAGGAGGTTCTCACTTAATATGGGAAAGCTGTTAATTTCATTAAGGCCAATTCAACAAACTCCAGACTGTTCAAACATGGTGTCAAGAGATGGACAGCCTCTATGCTACATTACATTTGCACACAGATGTGAGATGGCTTTTACCAGAAAAAGTACTCACAAAAACTTAACTGCATGAGACTAACTCAATCATCTCATTAAAATTATCAGAAGCCACGATTTCTATATCAGTATGAATAATAATTTCGAACTTTCATCGTAAGTTGATATGTTCAAAAATTATTTCCCCCACGAAAACTCACAAAAATCTCGCCCCGGAGGCTTTCTTGTGTTGACCATATTTGGCAATTGTGTTATCCCTGCGGAGGGTAATAATACCTTAACATCTTTACATACGGAGAAAGAGAGCGTTGTTTCCTGTCCTCATTCGTCTAGCGGTCCAAGACACTCCGGGCTAAACGGAGGGACCCTGGTTCGAATCCAGGATGGGGAAAGCGTCTCTTTTTCTCCAAAATTACACAAGCTCTAGTTTGAGCTGTAATTAATACGTGGGTGGCAAAAATTATAGTATAAAATTATTTCAATGTTGTTTTTATATGTTTTGATTTTAGGCTGCTATAGTAAAAATATTTAATAAATTGTAAAATCAAATACAAAGCCTACAAATATCATTAATTTGATAGATTTGTTTGTTTAGCTAACCAAAGAACATTATTATCTGGCAAGAACAAATTTTTTTCATGGACGGATGGGTGGGGAGTTATGAGAAGAGGGTGTACTCAAAAATAAAAGACTTAATCAAGGAATACAGGAGAGAGAAAAATGTTTGGAAAACACTGTCCTAGCCAGAGAGCCAGGGATCTTATTTGCTGGCCTAACACCGCCAGGAAGGCGTGAAGCGCCGCGAAGAGAGCGACGGGGGAGTGGACATACCGGAAACGTCAAGGAGGAGGAGGAGGAGGATTGTGCAAGGGTTTCATTGGGAAGGGTGAAGCGTCAAGGAGGTTGGACAGACTCGGAGGAGAGAGCCAATACCCAGATGGCCGCAGGTGAGATGGATCTGATACCGAAAACGGTTGTAGGTAGGGCACGTAAGAAAGGCGTGCTCCAGAGTTTCCTCCTAACTTTCCTGACAATGAAATCTCGATTTTTAACATCCACATAGTCTACTGTCAGTCTTTAACATTCGGAGAAAATAAAATTTTCCATGTCTTCAAACTGTATTCGAACACTCGATCATTGATTTACAGTTCTATTGCTCTGACCGTCAAGCTATTGATCACAACTCTGCATGGCTCTTTTCTCGGCTTCATGTTTTTCAAAGGCTGTATTCTGAATTAATTAAAGAGGGAGAGGGGAAATTAACTTCTTTTATCTTTCACAATTTCTTAAAGAAAGCCAATTTAGTCTATTTTTTACCAGAGACACTTCAGATTTCAGATTTTTAAAACTACCCACTTATCGGATTGTCCGAGATGAAACTGAGGGCATAAATAGAAAGCATCGTTCAAAAAGCATTTGAAGTAATATAAGGTTTTTAATGGGATTGGGATTTCGTTCTAGTGACGTAATATTTTAGGCTATTAATTACGACTGAGTAATAACAATTATAAATGAGTGGAGGAGTTCTGAATCGTGAACCATATCTATCTCGTAAACGTAGTTGTACATTTTAGTAAACTGAGTACATAATTGAAGTTGTGAATACACTGCATTCGAAGATAAATTGTAAACTAAATTAGATCCCCAAACAACAGAGTTCAAAATGAACTGCAAATCATTTTATCGTTTTCACAAATCTGAACCTTCCTTGTAACTTAAAAATTCATTGTAAACAAGGGAAATCCTTTGCATCTACTTAATTTAGATAACAGTGAATTTCACAGGTACTTTAATTCAAAATGGGAGTTCTGCTGCACAAAATTATTCACCAAAGAAGAGAGACAAAACTCACCAAACGGGAGAGATTAACAACTTACTAAATCCGAGAGACAAAAGACAGATAATTTTGATATTTTTGATTCATTATTACACTTCATCATTAAGCATTCATACAGCTCACGAATTTTTCGGATTCTCTATTCTAAAGAGCTATTAGAAAAAGACTCACAAACTGGTCAGCTCCAAGCAAATATTTCAGGGGTATGCCCAACGCTCTGCAAAGCTTAACAAGATATCTCATTTACATACAAAAGGTTAAACACTGGTAAAATAGCAATGAAAAAGATCACTCAAGCTTTCGGACGCATCAGCAGCAGTCCTTCATCAGGAGTAATGACCTGATAAAGGTTGCTGACTGCTCCAACTTGGGTGCATTGCTATTTTACCAGTGTTTAACCTTTTTATGTAATTTCCTCCCTGGTACCCTGTATTTTATTTCTAACGATATCTCATGTCTTAATTGCTCCAGAAAGTGCTTTACTCTTACGTATCAGATCAAGGCTCTTTTAAATAATATATAAACGACTTTTTTGACCAAAAACTAGCAACCATTCAAAATAACTGAACAATGAAAGGGATAAAACAGGCCCCTTCCTAAAGATGATACTATGGTGAATTGCACTATACAGACTTCTGCACCATCCACGATAGCAAGTAACAAGTGTGGATCGATTTTTTATTCGATATACGTAAATGTTTTGCAAAGAGGTGACCATTATTTCTAGGGTAAATTAAGGGCATATGATAAAATTTATTGATCTTTTCTAAGCCAGGTGTTTCATTCAAGCAGACTATAGTTCCAAACAGTGATCAACAATATTTCAAATAACCTTGCCTAAAAACAACCTTCTTACCTTTCTTAAAATAGCTATATTTTAAAACTCAGAGGATATAATTTTTTTATCCTGAACTTTATTTTGCGATCACCTATGAAAAGGATATTTTTTAGACAAACCAGAAACCATGGTTTTGCGTCATCATATATTCGCAAACCCCAAAGCAAAATATGCTAAAAAGTGCGACGCACGTCGCAGAACAAACAGAATCACTGTAAACAATCGCAGATTAAATAAATTTTTTCTTCATAAAATAAAGAAATAAAGAAATAAAAAAACAACCCCCCAAAAAAAACAAAAAAATACAATATTACATGTTGAAAATCAGTATTTGGTGAAACCACTACGCGCTGCAATAAATGATTCTATACGACGTAGCATGGAATCAAACAGATGTCGAATGTCCGCCTGAGGAAGAGCATTCCAGGTTGCTTATATGCAACCCCGAAGTTCATCTTTAGTAGCTATGGGATGCGGATCACAAGCGAGACGCCGACCAACGAAATCCCACACATGTTCAATCGGCGACATATCCGGCGAATAGGCAGGCCAAGGAAGAAGCTGTATCTGTTGTGATGAAAAGAAGTCTTGAACATTCCTGGCAATATGTGGGCGGGCATTGTCCTGTTGAAATACAGCTCCGGGAATGCCTTGAAGGAAGGGAACAACTTCGGGCTCCAGAACTTCATTGATGTACCGGTTGCTGTTAAGATTACCCACAATTCGTAGCAGCTGAGATCGTCCATGATACGCAATCTCACCCCAGACTATAACGCTGGGGGTTCGTCCACTATGACGTTGGATACCACACTCCGGAAGGTGGCGTTCACCGGTATAGCGTCTAACACGGATGCGGCCATCACTGTACCCCAAATTAAAGCGGGATTCATCAGAAAACACCACTTGTTGCCAATCAGCACGCCAGTCTCTATGTCCATGAGCCCATTGTAGCCGCAGGCGCCGATGGTTTTGCGTCAGGAGGATCCTGTATAAAGGAACTCTTGCACGCAGTCCACGGTGCAGTAGACGCCGACGAATTGATGAAGCACACAATGATACACCTGTAGCAGTGCACCAACGTTCTGCCAACTGTCCAGATGAAGCAAAACGGTCCGTCACCGCCATGCGGACCAGGTGTCTATCATCCCGTGCTGACGTCACCTTTCGGCGTCCACTCCCGGATTTCCGAGTTGTCTGGTTCTCTTGAACCCACTGCTTCCACACTCGCATCACTGTGCTGCTGTTACGCCCCATACGAGCTGCTATTGCACGATAAGAAAACCCTCCTTCACGAAAGCCGATCATTCGTCCCCGTTCAAACTCCGTAACTTGCTGAAATGTCGCCCTCTTTCGTCGTAGAGGCATAGTGACGTCTCATGTAACGTTTACCACTAGCAGATAACCATACACGCCCCGCTACAGCCCTCTATTTATACGGATCCATCAGCAGTTCAGAGGGCGCTGCTCAGCCCACGCAGAGGCGATGACTCTGAAATTCTAATCATTTGAATAGCATACCCTAATTTGCATTTCCTGAAAGTTTCAGCTCAATCAAGTGATTCCTTCATGGTGTTGCAATTTTTACAAACATGAGTATATATATGCACGTATCCCCTGCAGAATATTTTTGATTAACTGAAGGCTTGTTACAGAACATTGGAAAACATTCCGCTTTGGGATACACAAGTATCACTAAATTTTAGAAGGTTAGCATACTCACATGTATACATATCATGCAATAGCTTGTAAGTTGAATTAATAGAGACGGGAAAAATTATGGTGCTTGTGTCCAGAAAAAATTTTAGAAAGGGAAACGATATATAATTAGCTCCACTTAATTATTATTAGTATTAAATTTCTAACTACTTACTATTAATGTATAGAAATATGTGCTACTAATGGAGTTTAAAGAGTTCAATAATCTTT
This sequence comes from Dysdera silvatica, assembly GCA_006491805.2. NCBI lineage: Eukaryota > Metazoa > Arthropoda > Arachnida > Araneae > Dysderidae > Dysdera > Dysdera silvatica. The sequence continues at coordinate 67,393,555 of QLNU02015270.1, forward strand.
TCTTTTTCAAGGTTTAAGGTAAAGGGGCGATTTTTTCGGGCCCAAATTTCAAAGGAAATAAATATCGCTCTTTTCCAATAGACATCCATAATTTTACTAGTGTTTTGCTGTAACTCTAGCGTTTCTGACTCGAACTTCAGCTTTTATAGACGATTTAAGAGCATATGTGCAGTTATGAACTTCAAATTTCTTTCATATTGCTGGCGAAATTCTTTAAATTCCTAGAGTTAATCTTTAAACGCGTTTTGTGTTAGAGACACGCGCTTTAAAAGGATTTTCAGTACAGCTTGCATTTCAAGTGAAGCCGTTACGTGCTACTAAAGTCTTCATCTACTAAGTTTCGAGCCTTAACTTCTGCAATAAATTGCAGAAGTTTGGAAAATTTTTCTTACAAAATTTTACACCGAAAAGTTTAATTTTCTTTAACCAAATTTGAACAGTCTTTTATATGTAAAGAAAGTCATCTTTTAACGTGAGTCATTTATAACTTGAAGAAATAATTCACTAAACGCAAAGTAATCCTTTTTATTCGTCAAATAAATCACAAAGAAAATTTCATTATATTATTTTATGTGCACTTTTAACCAGATAAACTACAGACAAGTGATACTTACTGCCTTACACAATTCATTTAGCACTTTCTTTTTCCATAGCTCCAGAAATAGTCAGATACTTTTCTTTGGAAACCTGAATTAGCAAACATCATAAATTATTAAATTAGAGGAACAAAATTCTGATAAGACCTGATGCTAAGAATGCTACACACATGCAGAATTATATAATTAAATTAAGAAAGCTACGAGATGTCTACAACTTTGCAATTAGTGCTAATTAATATTAATAGACGCTTCGTTGTTTTTATATCTTTCGAAGGTCTTAGACAGCTTTTACCCTTTATTGAAACTATTTTGGTATGGCAGTTAAAATGATTGTTAATGCCACGTGCTCTGAAAATTTAACAAGTGCCAGAGTGTCATGCGCTAGAAAAATTCTAAATTGGAAAAGATGTTTATGAAAATTTTCAGAATTTATAATTTTAGAAGATTGTATGTTAGGAACAATTTTTTCTAGTTTTCAATAAGTGCACATCCATCAGGAACACTCCAAGTTGATACTAAGTGAATAATCCTGCCCTTGGCTTCAAAATGAATTGCAATTTTCTAATACTAATATGTAAAGAGTATGGGATAGGTAAATATTATGATTGTCTGTGTTCAATTCATCCCATTTTTTATTCAAATCCGATATGATAATGAATTTATTATCACGCTGAAAGCAGCGGCAGAAATAACGCCTCCGTGCATGTTTCCATGATCAGTGAATACTGGAATCAGTACCACCACGCTCTTCCTCATCATTTGCAGAAATAAACGAACCTCCTGAAATTTTTAAATCAATTTTAAAATTTAAATTTAAAATCCTGATAGACGAATTATTAATTTTAGGACCTGATTTTTGTCTGTATAGATAACATATATCCAATAAGTGAAAGGTGTCACGGAACATCATCAGCATCGAAATAAGAATTTAAAATAAGAATATTTATTTCATTATAGTTAGTTATTTCAGCATTGTTGTTTGATGATGGAATTTTTAAGTACTTGCACTGCACGTATGTGCACGTACTGCACGTCGTGCAGTAATGAAGCATGACGTGTAAGTGAATAAATATGAGAAATATTGATGTGTATGCTTCAGAATCCAGAGCTTGTTATACAACTAGAATATGTTTACTCTAGATTATCTCTTCCTCTCTTAAATTGTACGTACTGATATTTATGGTTAAATTAAAGTTAATATAAAACATTTAATTGTAATTAGACTGTGCGATATTTGACTTAAATATGATGCAAATAATATATGACATAAATAATGTGTGCTATGCAAATGATTCATATGATGTAAATAAGGTATATGACGTAAATAATGTCCATGATGTAAATAATGTATAACGTTGTTATTACGTAGTTGGGAAGAAAAGCAAATACAAGATACATTTCTGTCAATAACGTCGCTCTAATTAAGGACTATTTTTGTTTAACTCGTTATTTTGCGATCCCGGCAAATGGTACACGGAATTACTCACCTTCCGATTAAGCTAAGTTCATTGAAAGCTCTTAATGGGAGAATTTATTGTAATTTGTTTATATAAGATAGTGTTACCCTTCTCCGAAATAACACAATTGCCAAATAATGGTCAACACATAAAGCCACCGGGGCGGGTTTTTTCGTGGGAAAATTTATTATACAATAATTTTCGGCACCCACATGCAAATAAGCTCAAAGTAAAGCTCTTTTTTTTTGTTTAGGAGAAAAAGAGATGCTGTCCTCATCCGGGATTCAAACCAGGGTCCCTTTGTTGAGCCTGATTTGTTGTTGAGCTTTGCTGTCCGGATTTCTTGACCGCTAGAGGAATGAGGACAGGAGCAATGTTCTCTGTCTTCGTAGATAAGGATGTAGATGGCTGTGTTTGTGGTTTTACGGCTCAAGGACTACAATGGTCATGCTGCGCCGGGACCTACTATTTTCCGAGGAATGCGAACCTCTTAAGGCCTAGGGAATCAAACCCCGGACTACAGTGAGCAGTGCGATCTTTATGAGATCTCTGAGTAAGCGTTCTTTGCATTGTTGGGAGTCGAACCCGGATTAACGGCGCACTAGGCGAACGCGTTACCACACTGCGCCACCACAGGGCCGTAGATGGCTTTATATTCTGATTATTTGGCAATCGTGTTATCCCTGAGAATGGTTGTAATATCTTACATCCTTAACATCCTTATGTACGGAGAGAGAGAGCTTTGTTACTGTACTGGTTCGTTTAGCGGTCAAGACATTCCAGGCTCAACGGAGGGACCCTTGTTCGAATCCGGGATGAGGACGGCGTCTCTTTTTCTCCTAAACGAAAAACCAAAACAAAAAAAGCTCTAGTTTTAGCTTTTTTACACGTGGGTGTCGAAAATTACTGTATATTTTGTTTATGCTTGGAATTTCCTTTTAATGTAAGTCTGAACATCCTACTCAGGCAATTGTTTTTAAGGAAGATAAATTTCCCCACGAAAACTAAAAAAAAAAAACTCGCCCGGTGACTTTATATGTTGACCATTACTGGGCAATTGTGTTATTCCTGAGAAGAGTAATAATAGCTTACAAAGATCAGGAAACTAACACATGAAGGAGCATCTGTTCACGTTCCGTGGTGTAGTAGATGCGATCGTTTTTTTTTTCATATCAGTTATTTGAAGGTAACTTCTGCTACGAATTACTCCTATTCGGGCATCGAATTTTCTAAGATGATGGAATAATTTTTCAGTTCTGTTTTTTTTGGTTTTTTTTGTGGTGTTTTATCGCTAGTTCAGCATTTTCTAGAGTTCTTTTCCAGCTGTTTCTTTGCGCTGTGTCCGAAAGGAGAAGCCTAAGATTTAAATATTTGCACTTCTGTCATCGCGTGCTTCTTTTACGATACGTTTTCGAAATGTTTCAAATTCCGTTTTTAAATCAGAAAAAACTTCAGCTGAGCTCTGTGTAAAAGTGGTGAACTATTGTTTAAATTCCAGATGAGCTAAGTCGGTCGAATGAATGAAAGATTTTGCCCATCTACCACAAGCGAAAAGACTCGTTCAGAAAGTCAGTCAGTGAACTATGCATCACACGGCTAGTCCGGATTTCCTGAATACTAGATTCTTTAGTTGAAGTTCTATAATGTATTTTTACCAGTGGCGGCCCGTTGTGAGATTTAACTGAATCTGAGCGAATCTAATTCACCAAAATGCATTAATTTACGGACTATAGTCGCCAAGAAACCAGTGTGTACCTCATTCAATACATAACAAAGAAATTTACAGTAACCTTGGGTGTTGTCGAATTGGCTTCTCGCAATTTCACTTAAATCTCGCCAAGGGCAGCCATTGATCCTTACATTTCGCCGGGTTAGCGCAAGTACCGAACTGGTCAACACACAAAGCCAAAGCATAGTTTTTTTTAATCTTTGGTAGGAAATTAATATGGCTAATCATTTTTGACACCCACGTTATTAGCTCAAACTAGAGCTTTATATATATTGGAGAAAAAGAGACATCGCCTTGACCCAGAGTCGAAATGGAGACCTTCCATTGGTACCGTAACACCTTACTCGTTCCCCATAGTGTGGGAATTTGTGGCCCCTTTTCCTTTATATATAAAAGATCTAGTATGAGCTAATCATGTGAGTGTCAATAAAGATCAGTCATATTAATTTCCCACAAAGAATTCCAAGGATCATGCCCCTGTTTCTCTATATGCTGACCAGTTTGGTAAGTTTGGGAAGGGTAACAACTTTTGTAAATAGAAGAATTAGAAAGGAAGTATCGTTCCCGCCTGGTGGCCGAAGTGCTCGGTAAGCAACGTAGGACCCCAATTCGATTCTGGGCCCAGTTCTTCTATACAGGGTTCCTAGGAAAGTCAGAGTGCGATCAATAACTTTTGAACCAAGGCAGCTGTTGCAACGGAAGTTAGGTATTTGTAAGTAAAATAACTATGCTACAGTGGCTATAAGGGATAGCGGCGTGTCGTTCGGCATAGGAAGAGAATAAATATTTGGTCCCAAAATTCCATGGCACCGCATGAGGGCGCTACCTCACGTTTATTTACCATCACTTTGCATTTCGTATTGGTATGTCTTATTTGTTTTCTGATTTTATTCCATTCTTCGCCATATTTTTTTGTAATAATTTTAATTAAAATGTCTTTTTCAAGACCATTAAATCATTAAGATTTAATTTTCTTTAACTATTCAGAATGAATAGTGAAGGAAAACGCCGAAAACAGAGTCACTGTTTTGTGCCTGGATGCACACTTGGTTATAAATCAAATAAAAACAAATTATCTTTGCTTTTGGTTCCTAAGGATCAAGAAATGCTCACAAAGTGGGGAAAGGCCATATCTAAAGCAGATAAACTATTGGACAATACTTGTTGTGTCTGCGAACTTCATTTTGAACCTTTGTTCATTGACAGATCCTATAAAACTGTTATTGAAGGAAAAGAAGTACTGACTCCTACAGGAAAACCCATGTTAAAAAAATATGCAAGTACAACAATATTTCCAAATCGTCTACACTATTTTACTAAAAAAAATAGCAGTTAAGCGGTCAATGAGAGATTTTTCCTCTGCAAATAAAAGACAGAAACTGTCACATGATATTAGTGAAGAACTGAATTTTTGTGTGGATACAGTTTTTCTTGATGTTCTGTGTAATATTAATTTGCCATTAAAGTATTTGGTAAAAGCTAATTTTGAAAATGATGCCAATGTTATTTGTTTTCGTTCATGGCTCAATAACTCAAATACAAGACCTATCCAGCCAAAAAGGTAATTGATAAAGAAGAAGTGGAATTTATGTACATAGTGCAATTAAAAAATGTGTCATTGTTTACGAAAGTGGTCAAATCTCCCAGTGATTTGCAAGGTATTTTAAACGAACTTAATAGTGTCGGTATTTGTGATGGTGGTGGAACTATGCAGGAATTTTATGAAATCAAAATGCAGGATAACTTTGTTTTTCATGAAGAAACTATTCGTTACAAACATTGTAAAGGTAAGGTTTCAAATAGTTCAATGAAATGTGATAGATGCAAATACCAAAGAAAGCTGCTATTGAACTGTCGCAGCAAATCTGCAACTTTGAAACCAAATTTTCAAAACAGACTTAGGTCTTTGAAAAGAATTTCCAAAAGTCTTGGAAGGAAAACATCAAAACATAAAATGAAAATTAAAGCTATAAAAACTTCACATAGGCACAATTTAAAACAAAACTTAAATAAGCAATTGTCTTCATTGCCACATAAACAAAGGCTATCCATGTTGGGAGGATTTAAAGCATCTCAGCGTAAAAGTCTGAAGGGCATGAAATATGAAAAAGAGTGGCTTTCAGAAAGCATAATCACGAGGATGAAAAGTCCAAGACTTTATGAATACTTACGAATTAATAAAATGATGACATTACTGAGTAGAACTTGCATTAAGAAATCTTTGAAAACATATGTCTGGATATGGTTTCAATTCTAAAACTTTTGAAGCTTTAAAGGCAAAAATTCTTCAATGGACCCATTTGAAACTCATAGTTGTATAACATTTGACGAAATGAAACTTTCTGAAAATTTACAACTCGAAGGAAGTGGAACTATTGTGGGTTTCGTAAATTATGGTGATTCTGAAGGACGATCTAAAGAACAATTATGTGACCATGGGTTAACAATTATGTTTCAGCCATTTACTGGAGATTGGATCCAAATCTTGGGAGTATTTGCTACTAAAACAAATGCTGGAAGTGAAACTCTTCGTAAACTTCTTATTGAAGCAGCAATTCTTTGCGAAAATGGAGGTTTATTTGTGGATTGCTTGACAGGTGATGGAGCTACTTGGAATCGATCTATGTGGACATTATTTGGTATTGGAGTGCAAAATAACAAGGAGAAAATGAATCAGAAACAAACAGATGGAAAAAATGAAGGAAAAGACACTTGAAGTAAAAAAAATTAACAGCAAAACGTATTTTGGCCAAAGGTGAAATTAAGTTCAAAGTACTACATCCTGTAGATGATAAAAAGTTTCTACACTTCATATCTGACTTCCCGCATCTCTTGAAGTGTATCAGGAATTCCTTTTTGCGACATGATTTCAATACACCAGATGGTGCCGTACATAAAGAATTTATCAAAATGGCATGGAACCTAGACCAGAAGTTCATATGTTTAAAAGTTATGCCAAAACTGACAAATATATATATATATATATATATATATATATATAAACATAGAATGGAAGTTTTGTGATAAATAATTTTTCGATTTGGTAGTTCTGGAAGAAGGGAGAACTGGGACTTAGTCATACCTATATCGAAGTCTGTCGTGTATAATGACCATATGCTTATGCTGACCATTGCTGGCCAGTCCCAAAGGTGGCCACTTTAGGCAGGTTCTACTGTATATATAGAACAAAAAACAATTAATTCTAATATTACAAACGATCCAAAGTTATGTCACGTCAAATTTCCATTGAAGACGTCAAAAAAAAGAAAAAAAACGGTAGTCATTATAAGCAATTTCTTAGTTTTAAAACATTTCACCACTTCAGCTTGATTCATCACTTCTTTGAGTTTTTTCGTGCAACTCGTTTTACATTAAAATAGAACAATAGGTTTAGTAAGACATCAAGACAAACGACTAGAAGATGCTTTGACAACTAATGGAATCTATTCAGCTGCAAGTTCATCGACCTGCAGCAAGACAATATGGAAAATATTTGTTTTTACGGATAAGATGAACTAATTGCAATAAATCAGTAACAGGCAATTGTCCCGTTTGACATGTTGAATGAAAGAAGAAACTTTCTTTACTTGCAATGTATCTTTCTCTCGTAAATAAAAATCGGAAATCTTTGAGAAAATGAGTGCGTTACTAAGAATTCATTGTATGGTAGTTAAATCCCTTTTTCTCCAAATAAAATTTGAGGGCGCAGAGTGCATAACTATTTAGTGTAAAGTAAAAAAAAAATGGACTCTGTGGTAATTGTTTATATTTGGTGATAGTTTATGATGGTTATGATTTGATCATAGTTTATGATGGTTATGATTTGATCATAGTTTATCATTTGGCTAATAAATGGACAAGTATGGTGCATAACGAACAAACCCCAAAATCTCTTTTTCGTACCATTTTTAATTTGTTTTACACTTCTAACACAACACACATTAGGCGGATCAAATAATGTCATATACGTTTTGGACTTTAAGCATATTAAAAAATAATAAGTAAATAATAATACATTTTCTTCAAAAATTTAAACTTTGTTAATAAACGTAATGTGCTAAGGTAACTTCAATGCTTTTAATTTTTTAAGTGCAGTTTGTTTGGATTTTTATGGCGCAAGAGCATCTGGACTATACTGCGCCAAGCATGGTAAAATCGAAGACAGTTGTAAAAACCAGTTCTCTGCAAAACGTTGAAGACGTGTGTGGTCAGCATGGTCTTTTAGAATATTAAAGATTGATGAAGAGTTAAAAGTGAGAGTACGAGCAAGATTAACTCGTTAAATGCCGCTTATTTCTGAAGAAAACCATACAAAAATTAACTATTTTTTTTATTTAACAAATAAAAATGTTAACAAATTTGTAAATGAGATATGACGACAAAAAGTAACTAAATCAATGCTTTCGCACTATTTATTATATAGCTTCTAAAACATTTTAAAGCCTGGCAATATCACGGGAGCAACAAATATGGATCGATACCACAGCCCGTCAATATCACGGGAGCGACGAATGTGGATCGATACCGCAGCCCGTCATTTTGACGGGAGCAAGACTGAAGGGGTTAAAATAAGGGCATTGAGTTATTTTTTTCAAGTGCAGATGCGAAATATATTGCTTATATAATTCTGCTCAATATCAAGAAAGTTATAAAATAATAATGCAGTAGTAAATTTAATTCAATTTACTTTAATGAAAAATTTAAACTAATTTTAATGAATTGTTGATTAAAATTTAGTTCGTTTCGAAAATAAAGAAAAAAAATGCTAGACTTGTCCATCTGGGTTTCCTTTTACATGGTGAGTATCGAGTAAAAAAAGTCGCGAAAAAATAATTTATAACGAAGTATAAAAATTGCATTAAATTAACGCAAGCTCTATAAAAAGGAATTTAAAATATTGAAGTTTATTCACCAAAACTATTTTATTTAATAAGCACACAAAAGAAAAGTTAACGTATCAAGAAAACAGAATTTTTTTTAAATTGGCATTTTATTCGTTTGTTTTTTTTTGTTGTTATGGTAGGGGTTTGCAAACTTTTTATCCCCGCAGAATCCTTTTCTTACCTCATGCCTCGACGAAACCTTTTCTTACCTCATACCTAGCAACAAAACCCTTTTCTTACCTCATGCCTAGCCACGGAACTCTTTTCTTACCTCATGCCTAGAGACGAAACATTTTTTTACCTCATGCCTAGCGACGGAACCTTTTCTTACCTCTTGCTCAGAGACAAAACACTTTTTTTTACCTCATGCCTAGCGACGGAATCCTTTCTTACCTCATGCCCAGCCACGGAACCCTTTTCTACCTCATGCCTAGCCACGGAACTTTTTCTTATCCCATGTTTAGATATGGAACCATTCCTTACCTCCTGCTTATCCACGGAACGTTCTTACCCAGGCTTATTCATGGAACCCCTTTCTTACCTCATGTTTAGCCACGGAACCACTTTATAAATATTTAAGGAAAACCTAAAAAGCTACTATTTATTACTACTCGGATATAAACGTAAAAATAAGCAATGAATATACCAGTTTAAAAAGTAAGTAGTACTTTTCTATTGTTGCTGGATATTCGGTAGGGTTAGTTAACTCTAAGTGGTTCTCATGGAAGAAAACGATAAAAATATGATAAAAAATACAATAATACTAAAGACGCACTTGTGAATTAATTTAATTCAGCGTTGAAACGTTTCTCGATGGTTTTAAGCCATTTACGAGAAAACTTTCGTGGAAGGTGATACAACCGGTGGGTTTAGAACCCTTCGAATTATAGGCCAGCGCATCAGCCGCCATTTTCCTGTACACTTCCGGTTTCATTTACCTTGGCGATAAAGGTTTTCCACTTTAGAGCAATGATCGCTATTTTGGCATAAAAATAATCAACACTTCGCGATTACCCGACGAAAGTAAAGATTGGCGCAAATTTTAAGATGTCGCCAATAAATACAATTTGCAACCCTAGCTTAGTTTTCGATTAATGTAGACTTATAATGCAAATAATTAAAATAAGCTTACGCTGAAAAGATTCTACTATGTTTATGCCTCGGACAGTTCCCAGCGGTGCACTTACCGATTTCACCTTATTTTATTAAAAATAGCACGCTTGTACAGGGCCTTGTCACCGCAAAGGCGTCCAAAGCCCGGGCTTTGGGACTAGACTCTAGTGGGAGTGGGAACTGCACGGTGAACAATCCTTCTGCGCATGTGTGTGGCTCATCCACATGCTCATAATATAATCTATTCTCAAAGCTCGGGCTTTGGACGCCTTTACGGTGATCAGGCCCTGCGCTTGTAAATCTCTCAACTTTAACAAAGCAGTGAATGAGATTACGTGATACGATGGCAAGAAAATGGCGGATATGCGTCAGTTCTCTTTTCTAGGAGCCTCAGCTGGGGACATGGGCGTTATCCGTGGAACTAGTGCCCTCTACTGGCTGATAGCAGAAGTACTTTGAGGAAGGTAAACAGCATACGGGAAGATGGTAGAAAATCGAGAATAAGGAATAGAAACATAAATTAAGAAAGGAAAAATAAGGAAGAAAATTGATGTGAAGAAAACATGACCACACCGAATGGATGTTGGTCGTAATAGCCATGTCACTGACCAAGTGCTCAGTATTTTAATGAATGAGAAACGCTTTACAAAGTTTAAATTGGCAGGAGAAAGTGGTTTGAAGATTAATTTGAGCAGAATTCTTAATGTGTTTTGCAGTAGATGCGTGTTTGCTGAAGTCGGTCTTGTGGGTTCTAAAATACACTTTACACAGTTTACAGTATGCTTTTTTAACTCTCATTCCTCACTTCTTCAATCCATTTGCTCAATTCTTTATCTGCGAATCATGAATTTTGGAAGTTTTTATTGTACTTACTCCATTTACCCATTATGCCGCCGAGTTGTATTGGCCCGGTTAATGAGTGCAGTGATGGTGTACTTTGAAGGCGTAAAATTAGTTTTTTACCACAACTTCCGCATAAAATCGTTGTAGGTGGCTAAAACGTTTATTCCAATGTCAACTCCACGAACGTAAAGAATTTGTCCGTTCAATAATTCCTTTTAATAATATCTTCTCAAATAAGCGGGGGTACCTAAGGTTGTGTTAATCAACTTTTCTCCCTCAGGCACAACATCAGTCATTAGTTCAATATTATTAAATACCAAGTTTTCAAAGCCTTCTTCTTCTTCCTGTAGTTTCCAAACATATGGCATTAGAATGTCCGGTTTCATATGCTGTCAAACCGCTATTACTTTTAATATAATCCGGCCAGACTATTTTGAAATATGCGTTCAAAGTTGAGGCTCTTACTTCAACCACGAATGATTTGAACGACATGCGTTAAAACATAAACTGTGTGAATGCGAATTAAACGTGCAAAAAATACCGTAAAACCGTAAATGAAACGTGAAAAAAATACCGTGTATATGTGAATTGCTTAAAAAATAACGTGTAAAAAGAGACCCGTGTGTGTGTGTATGTATGTATTTATGTTATGCCCAATATTTTCGAAGAAAACAAACACAATTTTTTTGCCTAACTTTTTGCTAAATATTCTTTTTCGTGAGGGAGATATGATTTTGACAGTTTCTTGAAAACGAAAAAAAACGCCTATAACCCCCTATCTGCCGAAAATTCTTAAAGGTAGGTAACAGGTGCTTGGTAAAACCGTTGAAAACCTTCTGGAACCTGAAGGACGAAACAACTCTTTCCGTATGAAAAGACGTTTATTCTCCGTGTCTAGAGCATCATGCCCTCAGGAAACAGAGAGGGATAGAGAAACATCGAAGAAAGACTATAAACACCTATGGAACACGAAATATGTAGCTATGCCGCCGAAAAAGTGTTTGTTTGTGCTTTTGAAGGTTTGACGATGGCGATTTGTAAAAAATGCCTTATTTTTTGTTAGTTTTTATGTAAAGAGTTTGGTTAAAGATAAAGTTAGTTCGTTAAGATTCTAAAAATTTCTTAAAACATTAACAAATACGTTAAGATCATACTAAAAAAGGTGAACATTCAGAGAAAGACGGTAAAAGCATTGATTGATTTAAAGTGTGATACAAAACATTTCTAAAAATATGTTTTGTAAAGAAAAGAATTGTTTCCTTGCTGCTGGGGGGGGACGGAAGGAAATTTTATTGATAGAAAAATGTACTAATTTTTCCATATAAGCGCCAGCTCTAGTTTTATGGATATGTGGTTAATGGGTATTGATGGTTAAAAGACAAATCTGTCGCTCTATATCAGAAAGCATTTTCTTCTATGTTCGCTTCGGTTTCTTGAATATGCACCCCCCCCCCGGTTGGTATTTTGGGTAGACAGTGATTTCGGTAGTTTCAGTAACAAAACTTAATTTTATTAAAAGCTTAAAACAATAAAATTACCCGAGAGTAACAGACATAAGGTTGAAGTTGGAGAATTAGTCCGGTGCAGAGCTAATGCTACAATAACGAAGCTAGGACACGATCCAGCAGGCGGCAGAAGCAAAGAATGCTTCTGCCGTCTGCATGCGTCACCGCATGCAGCAATGCATGCATCGATACACGATCCAGCAGGCGGCAGATACATGTCAAAGAAAAACATGTCAAAGAAGATACATGTCAAAGAAAAGCAAAGAATGATTCTGCTACCTGCATATGCCGCCTGCATGTGGCCATGCATGCCTCGATACCAACAGCCGTCTTAACAACGACAGCAACATGGGCGTCGTTTGGGTGGGGCAGAAGGAGGCAACTGCCCCCTAGAATTGAAATATATGCAATATTTTGAATACATTAAAAGGTTAAAGTAATTATTTGCTTTGGGTTAACATTGGTAAAAACGACCCTCCCCCCCCCCACTGTAATTTGCCTTAACCACGTCCTTGGACAGCAAAATAATATCAGCATCGATGCATATTCATTATGATAGCCTATGATGAAACATACGACCACGGATGTATTTCTTTATGTTATCACATATTTACTGTTGAGGTTTTGATCGCATTGACCTATTAACAATGAACTGATATATATATAATAATGTTACATATTTAGGCTCGATAAAAAAACTGTATGAATAGTTTTAAACGTTGACTATTTTAAGTTTGTAGTGAGTTGAAATAAGTGGAGGAATTTGATAAAAAATAATGATCTCTGAAAACCTTACTGAATGTTTCAATCTTGTTAATGGTAGGAAGAAATAATTTTAAAGTGAATTTTTCTTCATTTTGAAATGTTTTTCTCATTTTCTTCGATACATTCGTTGTATTTTTAATTTTATCTACCTTTAGTTTCAGAAACTCTATTAGTTTGAAATTTTCTGCTTTTATTTAAGAATTCTTCTTTCTTCGGCACAAGCAACTGCTGTTTTGGCTTCAATATATTTAAGTTCTTCGTAATTTCGTTTAATCTGTGGAGATAACCTCTCCACAACGTATCCTTTTACTGTTTCTTAGATCAGCAATTGACAGCAATGCTTAGAGAGTAATAATTTGTATAAACCCTTTGTAATTTTAAATAAATTCATGCATATATGCATATATATTCAAAATTGTCGTGATACCCTCTAATTTTTATAAACAATGAGATGAGCATAGTAATTCTAACATAATTTGTATTTTAATTATTTTCTGTGCAGAGAAATACATATCAAAATATTCCTTACATCACTACTTACAAAGCAATAATAAACAATATACTCTTACATGTTTCACATCTTACCAGTAAATTTCATTTAGTTTTCAGGCAGGAGCCCAGATATTTCGCAAATGGGAGAACAAGGTGTTACTAATAGATGTATGCGCACTAGAAGAACAAAATAATACTCATAGATTGTGTTACAAAACTCATGGATAAATGGTAATATATGAACAAAAGCAAATGGGTAAACATACAAATACAATAATTTGAAAAGAAAGAGTAAATGTTAAAACTATAAGACCAATGGGGAAATATGAACCTATTAAAATAAGGACTAGAATGGAAGAAAAAAACATAAATTTTTATGGTATTATATACTGGAACCGGCGGCCGGAGTCATTGCAAAATTGCAGAAATATTTTTAGATTTAAATCTCTTGTAAAAACACATATTTTATCTAGAACAAATTAACTATAGGCGAACCTTGGGAATATAGGAGTTAACGTAGGTTTTTAGATATTTCTCACTATGCCATGAATGTCTCCAATGGGTAAAACCTTTATAAATGTTCAATTAAATCTATTGAGAGCGATTGTATGAGCATGGAAATAAAATTATTATTATTATTATGATCTCTAAAAGTTTTCATAAAAATCTTTTCTAAATTTAACCTTTTTAATGCATAGTGCTCTGGTAACTCATGACTTTTTAGAGGGAAGAATTTCCAACAACAAATACCGTTAGCTTCTTTATATAAATACTTTACTGCAAAACAAAAAATAATCTAAAATTTTTTAAAAGCCTTAATAGGTATGAAATGTACTTACTGGGATAATTCTAGGGCATGACGATGTCATGTTTTTTTCTCTTTTACATTGAAAAGCTCTAATTCGAGCTCAAGAGTTTGGGTGTCGGAAAAAATTACTATCTGTAAAAATTCCTAACGAAACAACTACAAAAAACCTGGTCAAATGATTTTATGTGCTATCCATTTGGCAATTGTGTTATCCCTGAGAAGGGTAATAATATCTTACAATACAATACAAATTTAGTTATAAGCACAGGATTTAAAATAAAGTAAGGCTGTAAATAAAGTAAGGCTGTAAATAAAGTAAAGCTGAGATATACGAGAACGGAATGGGCGATAAAATAATAACAAAATATAACATTATTACGACGAAAAGTGGATAAACTAAAATATAGGTCTATTAATCATAAGTTTTCATTTAGATAAATGTAACATAGCTTAAAAAATAGGTATTTCTCAAATTGAGCTTGAGGAAAAGGAGCCAGAAAAGAGTTTAAAACACCCTGATACAAAAAAATGGGCGAAGAGTATTCCAAATTTAACTAATACTAATTACAAACTGTCGGCATCTTGTTGCTCTTTCAAATTTACTATGCAATGTTGCGTATTTTTTGCATTCACCTCTTCGCGTATTATTGAAAAGGAACACTATCCTATTAATTTAATAACCCGTAGTATCTTGCTAATTTGAGTGGTTGGAGAGAAATGGTATTCCGTTTGTTTTTGTAGTAATTCGAAGAAAATTCTTAAATAATTGCTTACGACCACATCTCCCGTTTATAATTTACATGGTAAAAATCGTACAAAAAATGTACACCGCAGGTAATTTATCTTTTCTATTTATTGCTTATGTAAATGGCATTATTATTACAAGTTATTTGTATCAATAATAAATTACTTGTAAGTTAATTTCGTTTATAATATACAGTGAATACTACTACACTACCAAAATAAAAGTGGATCTCTTTTGGCTCTGAGGAAGCTAGAATGCTTTCGAAATGGCCATAAGCTATTAAGTTTTAACTGGGATTATGCTGTTTTTAATAGTGCAATTATTTACGCGCAGTGTGTCACATATTCTATTATATTGCTTGTTTTAAATGTGGGCTTTACAGTTTTAACGCTAGTAGTTAGTTTAGTATTAAATATGGGTTATATATATTAGTTAATAATATATACCCAATATAGTTCAATATAGGCTTAACTGTGTTAGTTTCTACTTGAACTACGTATTATGCAAATTTGGTGTTGGAAAAATAATGATGATTTCTTTTATAAGAAGAACAGAAATTTTTAAACATGGCTAAAAAATTCCGTGGAGGAAAGAATAAAAGTTTCCATATAATTAAATTTCTGACTTATTTTTTTTTTCATTTTTTTATATATTTATTTATTTATTTTCCCACGTTTTCCTTATGATTCCCGTTAGTAAGCTTCCGTTTTAAATATTGTTTTAAGCTTTCAAGTTTTTATTTTTTAATAATTTATTTTTCATTTTTTTTAAATATATATTTATTTTTATATAATTTATTTTATAATATTTATTTTTTTATAATATTTATTTATTTTTATAATATTTATTTATTTTTATAATATTTATTTATTTTTACAATATATATTCATTTTTTAATAAAAGTTTTATACTATTTACCACATTTATTTAAATTTTTGATTTTTTAAATACTTTTTTCCACTCTTCATCTTCACTCTGCTGGTTATAAACTAGGATTTGTTTCATTTTTTACATGGTTTGCGACTTGAATACTCATTTTTTATTTTTTTTTTAAATTTCAAGTGAATTTCTACATGCACGGCCATTTTACTTCCGGAATGTATAATTTCCTCTACTTCCTTTCTTCTTTTATTCACGGTCCAATATAAAAGATCCATTTTTATTGGCATATCAAGTACGTCTGGTCCAACTGACAGCTTGAATTTGCCACTAGACGGCCTAAAAGAGCGAAAGGAGATAGAGAATTACTGCAATCGGCTCTATTTGCATGACATTCAATCACTTGATATCGATCTATCTTCCCTTTTCTGACCAATCTTGTTCCAAAAAATCCTTTAGAACGGACACTTCAATTTTATTTTCAAAGAGGAAATAGATTTTCAGTTGCATCAGCCATTCCTTTGACGAATTCCCCCACTTTCGAAGTCCAGCATCGAAGATTATTTTCTTGAAATCAATGTATTCCAAAATTTTCAGGTAAAATGGCTCGTTTAGTGGTATTTGTTTTCAGTGTTTCCTTAAATATCTCTTTTGGATAAAGTTCCTAGAAATCAATACAAAGCGTATATCGCTCACTTAGTATACACCAATGTGGTCAAATTTTTATAACTGAAACCACAGGATGTCGAAGAAAAGGCAGTTACAAAAAACTTTTCTTTTTAAGTTCTTTTTGTTTTATTAAAATCAATTAAACTAATAATTTCAAATTAAATTAGTTAAAAGTTTAATTTTGTTTCCTAAGATTAAGCAGATTCACTAAGTAGATCCACTAAGTAGATTCACTGCGGTTTAAGGATATATACATAAAAAAATAAATTGCTGCTTCAGCAGTTCAGAAAAAGGAGTTCCTTTCTGCATGGAAAAGAAAACCATGTTTCATCAGCACGACTTATTTACAATAACAAGTAAATTAAAAAAAACACACCAACATAAAGTCATTAATTATTTCCAATGATGAATATATGATAATTGTTGTCCTGCTTGTAATTTATTCTTTATTCCAATGATGAATAAACTACAAGAAGGAAAACAATCATCATACACGTAATAAAAGCAAGAGTATTATTAAAAATTGTGAAGAAGTATAGTGAAAAGAGTGTGGGTGTGTTTGTGTGCATATGTGAATGTTGGAAAAGTTGGCCGAGCGAGCGGCACTGTATTTCCAGATAAGGTTGGATCGATGTCCAATGATCTAGAATAAATGTAAGATTTTCTAAGGAAGATCCTCTCTCTTACAGAAGTGGTTGTCGAACCCCGTCTGGGATCAGTTTTGGAGAATCTTCTTAGAACAGTAAGTTTGCGGAGTAATTTGACAGTGAATTTGAACAGGAGATTGGTGAATAGTGATTGAAGTTTAGGTTTACAGTAAGTGATAAAGTTTGAAAAGAGCCAGGAAGAGCCAACAGCTGTGTAGAGATGAAAGGTCCAAAGATAAGAAGCAAGGGGTACAGTAGCTAGATGTAGCGAAGTATAATAAAAATAATGGTGGAATTAACACTTATATTGGCGCAGTATAGCCCAGATGCTCTTGCGCCATAAAACACCTAAACAAACAAACAAATACTTACAATTAATAAGATTCGTTAGTTTTTACACAGACCTGCGAAATAATACTTTTTAATTTTTGTTTCTGTCCCGTTTTAGGTTTTTCTAATGTTTTTCGGTAAGCTGAGTTCAGAAATGAAAGCTTTTACTTCTATCACGTAAAGTTTTCCAATAAAGTGAACATGAAGGCCCAGGAAAATCACACAAAAGATCTGTACTTTGTTTAAGAAAGAACTTGAAAATAAGATTTATTTTATATTTTATTACTTTGTTCTATTTGTCATAGCCACCACGAAGTAAAAAAAAATCATTATAATGTCTCTTTTCCTTCCCCTCGAAGCTCTGTTTAGAACCCTTTCTCCTGTGCGCTGCTTGCGCCTCCTCCCTAGTTAGCATCCAGCAGTAATCTCTATTATTTTGATTTTTACACCGGCCTAATTCTTCCATTCGATATCCTTTATGTCTTGGTGGAATCTCTCTCTTTACTCTTCACTTACAGAGCCTAAATTTTTTGGGAAATAGTTCAGATGGCAATTAAAAAAGCAGATATTCTAGTTCATTGAACCGCTTAAGGCTTTGAAGTTCTCCAGCATGTTTCCTACGACGTTCTTGAAGTCAGGGTCTTTCTGCTTGCCAAGAAACTTCTTTACAACTTCTTTAAAGGATTTTCAAGCTGACCTCTCAATGTTTTCCATTTTGGTTTTAAAGATTTTGCCTGTTATGAGTTTTCAGATGTCATGATGGACGAAAACCCCTTCTTTCAGCTTCGCTTCTATCAGACCATTTAAACTTAAGTTGCCAGCTACTTGAAAATATTATCATAGACAGGGCTTTTACAAATTGCTTCATGATGCTAAGTTTTACATGGAGGCAGAGATACTTTTTTTGGGTCTACCAAAGATTCAAAGTGCACTTCCTTTTCCCCTACATTTAGCGTCCTGGCCACACTTTCTGACCCTGGTGCTTGGCTTTACCACCAATCTCCCATTTGCAGAGGAAACAGGGGTACCTAGTCTAACTACCCTATTGACCAAGAATCTTAGAAAGCAATTTCGGATTGCCACAGATGGCCCATTCTTATTCCTTGTAGTTAAGTTTTGTCAGGATCAAGGCTAAATACTCATACCTCTCTTTCAGATTAATTGAATGGCCAACGGGTATAGAGGCATTTGTCTTGCAGTCAGGGCCGCCCCGAGGGTTGTAGGCGCCCGGGGCGAGATTACTTACTGTGCCTCCCCGACACGTATATCCCACTCCCCCTCTCCCAAATCTTCCAACTAAGCTTTTAATAATCGACTCAACATTGAAAATTTTTCACTTTCCAATAGGCACTTTCAAATGCTTACTTTTAGTAGTCATATGGCCATTGAACAGAAAATAGCCCTAAGTAAAATTAGGGAGTTAAAGAGTTGGGGTAGAAGTAAAAAAAAAAAAAATCTCAATATGATTTGTAGTTTTAAAGAAAATCAATGCATTTCAAAAAATATGGTATATTAATATAGTGCTGAACGAAGAATTAAGGTATGGTAAAAAACTAATAATATGTAATGTTATTTGACTTCACAGCCAAATGCAATATGTTAAACATCTAAAGGAATCTTTCTGGCTTTGGCACTTGCAAAAGATTTTAAAATTTGTTTAAAGTCCAACTTTTTGGCTTCCTCGTTTGCAATTGCTAAAACTGCCAGAGCACTGTCTCTACTCGGTCATGGTTGACCTGAGGTAAGTTTTTATAAGTTTCAGTTTGCTAAAACTTCGCTCGGTACTTGCAACTGTGATAGGCACAGTCAATAGTATGCGCAATGCTATCGGCAAGTTTGTAAACAAATCCTTCTGGTCGTTGGATTTTATTTTCTGCAGTACCTTGATAGGAGTTATTGCCTCATCTTCATCATGAATAACATTTCTGACGTGAAGAATTTCATTATATAATTCTTTTCCGTTAATGTCACTAACATCGTTAGTAGTCAGAAAATTTTGAATTTTTTGACAACTTTTCTTGAGGTCTTCTTTTTCGGGCAGCTTGTTCATACTGTAAAAAAACCCATGTACGTTGTGGTGCTTTTTCAGTTGAGCTGATTGTTCTTTAAGAAATGTAGAGATGCTGTCGAAAAGGGACAAGTATACCTCTCTTGTAAACAAATCTTCTGGAGCATCCGTAACTTCATCAGAGCCTTCATATGAAAATTGATTTTTCATACTCTTGCGCCTCTTTATTGGAAAGGAAGGCTCCATTTCGATTTCTTCGGCAGTTTCCTTAGCAGTTATTATTGAATCATTTAGACTCTTCTCCCTGGAAGTTTCAAGAAAAAGTTCACATCTCTGGAGCAGTTTCATTGTTGATATAATATCAGTTACTTTAGCTTGCAAAGTTTTTCTTACCAGATTCACTTGAAGTAAATGATCATGTCAAACAATCAAACTGACCAGAAAAGAAAAGTCTCCTATGTGATTTACTAGTGATTGGGCCTCTAATGCTGTTGTTGGGTCATCCCCACTTTCTGAAAATTCCATTAACGCTTGTCTGATCTCAGATTACTGGTACCTAACAGCTTGAATGGATTTGATTCATGCTTCCCAGCGTGTTTCATAAACTTCCTTTAATGATAGGGATATGACATGTTCACTGATCTGATGATACAATAACGCTTTGTTGATCCAGCAAAGATTGTATAAAGCCACCGGAGGACTCCAAAAAGTGAGATCGACTTGACTGATGACTTTTCACCGTTAGAAATTACTAGGTTTAAAGTATGGCTACTACAAGAAGTAAAAGTCGCTCTAGGATATTCTTTCAATACACGGGCCTGAACAACTTCGTTGACTCCAGCCATATTGCCCCGTTGTCGTAGGTTTGACCATGACAGTCATTTATGTCCAGGTTACATTCTTCAATTTCTTCGAACAGCAACTTAGTAAGAGCTTCTCCCTGTCGACCTTTGAGAAGACAAATAAACTCATTTTAAATTCTATTGTCAAGCAGCTTAACTTGAAGGGAACTACCACTTTGTACCTGTCCTAAATGGTACATCATTACACTATCAAATTGTCCCAAAAGTTGTACTAAGCCTAGAAATTTGCCATTGTTCTTTGTAAAAAGCTTCGATAATGAACCTCGAAAAGCAATATTATGTTCTGCTAAGTACAAGGTTATTGATACAAGACGTTTTCATACCTCTTGCCATCTTTCAGTTTCGGTGTGAATTTGAGTCAACAATTCATGTTCCATGGAAATATTCCCTTTCAAGCGAAATTCCACTTCATGCAACTGCGTCATATATTTAAAATGTTCTGGGGTGATTTCATGGGAACGAAGTCGGTCTGCAATGTGCTTCCAATCATTTATTCCTGGTTTTTGTCCAAGGTTTGATTTAGAGTTGGGATCAAAAATACGATACCAAAAGCAATATACCGAGTCATTAACGAAGGAATAAATCAACCACCGGTGCCTT
Source organism: Dysdera silvatica (assembly GCA_006491805.2). Classification (NCBI taxonomy): domain Eukaryota; kingdom Metazoa; phylum Arthropoda; class Arachnida; order Araneae; family Dysderidae; genus Dysdera; species Dysdera silvatica. The sequence continues at coordinate 67,414,490 of QLNU02015270.1, forward strand.
ACCCTTTCGCCGTTTACAGCACATTGATACTGAAAGTCATTGGAAAAATGCCTCTTTTGGTCATTCTTTGGATATTCATTATCAGTTTTAGTTAGAGGTAGCGGTCCTTTTAGAACAAGTTCATCTCTCTCCCCCTTTTTAAGGCATTCCGGCCAAGTTGAGGGATCTGCTGTAAGACATTCAAACCTGCTGCTACCATCCGCAGATACGTTTTGCAAAAGATGCTTGTAGATTGACGTTAGCAGTAGTGTCAGAAGCGGATGCCACTGAATTCAGAAGTCTTGCCCGACTGTATGAAGCTTATTTCTGTTGACGGATAAATGCTTTCGTATTATGGTGTAAATAAGTTTGTTTCAGTTGAATTACTCACGACTTTAGAAACAGCAGCTGAGGAACAAGTTGCAGGGGAAAATTAGGTTGTCAGCTTCGGCACCTTTTTTAATAATGCTGCATTTAATGCTTTCTCGTCTTGCGCTAATTTGCGTCTTTGCACTCTAGGGAGTTTTTTAGACATAGTGAAATTGCACTCGCAATATTTAATCTGTACGTACGTGTTGTTACAGAAATTCTTTTATTTACACGGGTACGTCACTACAAATGGAGGCAGGTTCTTAAATCTGACTGAGAACAATGGAAATTCTTAACTCTTCATTACACATATTTATAAGATACACAATAATTCAACAATGACGCTGATTACTGATATTTACAAAAATTTATAAAGATGATGATTTCTAGTGTTCACATGCATTTAAAAAGATTACTTCCGGAGCACAGGGCTTGCACAGCCACTATTAAGTTCAAATCATAAAATTCACTACTCGCTCGTAACGATGATTTCACAATCACAATTGCCGGGATGGCAAGATGTTGACTTGAAAATAAATGTTCTCAATCACAGTATTTAAACACTTAGAAACACGACAAGACCAGTTGACAAATACAGTTCATAAATACTCATAATAAATTTCACAAATAATCCACATAAACTTTTCAACGAAAGTGGAAGTTCCTGTAGCGAGGGATTACAATAACTACTGGGTCAAAATCTTCAAATGAAAACGGCGTCAAATATCTTAATCTCTGGCTCTCTCTCTCTTCCAATCCATACGGGGAAGCTTTAAATAGCTTATAGAGAACAATCTGGAAAGAAGGAATTCTATTGCTTTCTCGAAATCAGTAGAAGTTTGCAGAAGTTCATTTCACCTTGGACGAGTCTTTTCCCACGTCATTGGTCAGGGCTCGCGCCAGAACGGGCGACGGGTAGGGAAGAGGAGAGGGCGCGACAACCGACTTTCAATAAATCATCAGCTCGTTGGCAATGACAGCGACCCACGCTTCGCTACCGGAGGGATGGAGGCGGAAGGAAGATTGGGGGAGTACTGTTTCCAGGATCGCGGTTCGCTGACCAATAAGCTACTTGCCATGTACTGTAAACAGACCCTTCATGTTCAAGTGTTCTATTCGATTGTTAATTCCACGGTATTGGAGTTACGAAAAGAATTGGTATAACAGTTAGCCATTTTTAAATAAATTAAAGGGTAAATTAATAATTCATTTAATTAGGTAAATTAATTTTATCCGATCGTGAAACCCAATATTATGCGGCGGTGCCCGGAGCGACCGCCCCGCTCGCCCCACCTTTGGCGCAGCCCTGCTTGCAGTTGTAAAGAAGGACAGCTTTAAAACTTCTTTGTGATGAGCCAATGAAGAGTCTCCAATCTTTTACCTTAAGTTTTGTGTTGTTTTTTATCCATTATAGATTGAAATGCTCTAAATTACTTCGAGTTCATTACGTTGTAATTTTTTAAACGTTCTTTGATTTATAATGTCATTTATGCGTTTGACTTTTTGATAACATTTTTCTACTTTCTATGTTTTAATTTATTATTGGTGAGATAAAATACCTCTTTTCTAAGCAAAAATATTACTTTGACACATTTTTATAGTAGCACACCTAGTAGGTAGGCAACCAGACAGAAATTCTCGATTTGTGTCAAAACTGTACGTGATAGAATTTTTTAAGTATTTTCCCTGAAATCAGCATCCAAAAATACATAAGGAACACCCTTAACTTCGAAGAAAAAATTTCATGGTAGACCTATGTTATTTATAAGTATTAACTCGTATTTGAAGTATTTTTAAGGAAATTATCTCAGGCTTTTTTATATGAATCATTGTATAAAAAACTATTAATTTAATTATTTGGACTGAAATTTGTTATGACGGTATTTAATCTTTAAAAAAATATTTTTAAGCTACAATTCCTTCTCCAATTACGGTAATTCGAAGAAGAATAAATAGCATTAACTCCTTCATCAAAGATAACTAACAGATAATTTTATGCTCTTGGTTCTTTAAATATTTGATAAAAATTTGGAATCATGAGTCAAAAATATTAACCTGTAAGAGATAAGTATAGAGTTCTGGACTTTAATATTATTTTTGCTCCTAATTAAAAGCGATTTGAATTAAGCAGCGCCTTCCTTGAAGGCAGTTTTTATCAATCGAAGGTAATTCATGAATAAATTTGTTTTTCCTGAGGAACCGATGACCGTGAGGTGAAAGAGCATAAAAGATAAAAAAAAGAGGAGCAGTTCGTTGTAGGAGTTTGTTCCATTAGCTAAGGTTCGATTTATTTTTAAAATCAATAATTAAATCCATTAGGTATTCAAATTAAACTTTGACCGACAAGAAAATCATTTCTGGAAATCAGCGTCAATTGACTAACCCGTCTGATCTGCCTGAACTTTCTCCTTGTGATTTTCCACAGATTCTGTTTTGGAAGAATATATTTTCTTTCTTCGCAAGAACCAAGAATTAAAGTTTTACAGCAAACCATTTGCAGTTAAACATTACCAAATTAATTAGTTCTCGGTTCAATTAATTAAGATGGTTAGAAATATCAAAGTGTTTATATATAATTCAGTATTTGAAGAAACACAATTCTGGTGTCTTAAAACTCAATGTTAAACCCAGTCTCAGTTTTACAAGGAATGAATAAAACAACGGCCTGTTATTATACAGTAAAACCTCTCTACAACACTATTATACGGACTGAGAAAAATTATCGTTGTAGAGAGGTTTTACGGTATACTATTTTTTCAAAATATTTACTAGCTAACTGTAGTAACTAGTAGTTAGTGCTGTAAATAGCAACCGTAGCTAGAAAACTACAGTTGAGTCTAAAAAACTTGAGACTAGAAAACTTAGTTGCAAAAATCTAGTAGTGAACAGAATTGTTTGAGAGTATTAATGTGTTTAGGGGAAATTTTACTTTTGTTTTTGGTCAGTTTGACAACTGCGGAAAGTACGTCAACATTGTCCCATGCATTCAAATACAAATAATTTTATTTCTCCATGTTCATATATTCTCAAAATCCATACAATCGTGTAAAAAATATTTATCTTTTATATACAATATTTACCTTTCATATACAATATTTATCTTTTATATACAATATTTATCTTTATATATATTATTTACCTTTTATATATAATTTTTATCTTTAAATTTCGAAAGAGCAATTATGAGATGTCAATTTTACGTACAGATTTTGTTTCAAAAGTTTAAAACTTTATTTTATATATTCGTTCTACACTTCCTCACGTACCTTCTGCATCTGTACAGTGGACTCTTGATTTTATGTACCCACATGAACTTAAAGAAGTTCGTAAATTGGGATAAAGACTATTTCTATGAGATGTGGTTCGTGATAAACTCTATAACTTGTTAAAACATGTAATTTGTAAATTGGAGTTTCGTATAAAACGATGGTTCCTGCAGTGTAAAGATTAAGTGAATGCATGTGTTTTATACAGGGTGTCCGGGCTAAAGATATCCAAAAGTAATGGCTTATACTGAGAGAAGCACACCTGGCTAGTTATGGAAGTGCTACGCCAATGATAGGGGATTGCTCCAATTTTTTTATCCAAGTTTGCTATTACGGTCGCGCATGCGCATTGTTGACAGTTGCGTTGAGCTGCTTTCCACAGCAGTCGTATGCTGACTTGTGATTAGGAATATTTAGAAATGGAATCATCGGCACATTTTGTTTCGCAGAACCGATAGTGGCAGGACGCAGTAACATTAACTTGTTGGGAAACTTTGCTGTTCCACATATTCGACCAAATTTCATATTTCAGCAAGACAGTGCTCCACCAAACTTTCATGGATATGTTACCGAATTTTTTTGATAAGATCTTTCCTGGATGCTGGATCGGAAGAGAAGGCCCTACTGCTTGGTCTCAGTGACCTTATGACATTAGGGCTTTGGACTTTTTGTTTGGGACTTCAATAAAATGATTATGTACCAGCAAAAAGTTCGTAATTTGGATGTTTTGAAACAGAGTATCTGTGTAGAAGTATTGATTTAATAATACCTCAGGTGTAACTAAATACCTTGCAAGAGATCGAATAATATTTGGATAGCCGCAGAGCCACTAATGGTGATTACATTAAAATTCGTTAATCTGAAAAGAAACTTAAGGAGTTGCCATCTTTAATGCAACTGAAATTTATAACTAACCCTGTGTCATTCTCCCAGTATAAGTCATTACTTTTCTATACCTTTAGTCCGGACACCCTGTATAACAGAAGTTTGTTAAGCAGACAATTTGCGTTTTTTGTGCGTGTGAGGCTCCAGAGCTACAGTTGTTTGTTTGGGTTTTGCAATCGTGCTTCTGGCATCTTTTCTCTCTCTTCCCAATATATAATCGAACTAGGTTATAACGAAAAGGATCAGAGTATTTTTGTCGTTATAACCGTTTTACGACATAACCACATATATATTATATAATATCAAACTCAACGAAATAAGATGTTCACTGTAACAGAGTTTAATTATGTTTTATTATGAATTAAAATCTTATTTTTTATTACTGATATTACTTTATATTATTTTATTACTGATATTTATATTTTTTCGTGGTCCATGTAGAGTTGCTCCATTTCGTTTCGGTATGATTTTAGCAAACATACATATGCTCCTGAGCATTCTGAATGTCTTTTCAGAGCAGGGAAAAGCTTCTCTCTCTCTCTCTTTTCAGCATTTATGTTGACATTCAACGATATATTTCCATTAATCAGTTTCCATTTTCTAGTGCTATGGCAAATGTTGTGAATATATTATATTATGTGTGCATATGTAATGAACTATGCTTTTATAGATCGACTATGTTCCTTTCGGGGTTATACCTGTAAATAGGAAAAATTATTTATTCTCCAATTCTACAAATTATATCCATTCCTAGGAAGCAGGGGCTTTGTCAAACCCAACAGTCTTTATCCTTTGCTACCTAGACAGATCAATTTAACTAATAAATTGTAAATAATTATCGCCTCATGTAATCAATTATATCAGCTGAATAAAATTTGATTTGAGAAATGATGAATCCATGGGAAAAATAAAAGCTTGATGCAATGTAACTCAATCTACGTAGAATTTACTTTTATTGAAACCAGAAAACAAATGACTAAAAGGTGTTTAAAACCGCGAAAGAGAACTAAATCTGGCCGCAAATCCATCGATCTTCAACAAGACAATATGAAAAATGTTTATTTTTACGTATTACATGGTTCCGTTGCCATTACTCAATAAAAGGCAATTACTACGTTTGACAGGTCGTAGCGGAAGAAGCGCCATTCTTGGTTTGCGATGCACTTTTCTCGCATTACAGTAATTGGGAAATTTTGAAAAAAAAAATTAGCTTCATTCTCATTTAAGTATAGTGGTATTTGTGCTTTGGTTCTTTCAAAGCAAATGTAAGTGAACGATGAATCCGAATTTTCAATTATAAAAGCAAATTACTTCCTCCATAATGGCGGTCTATTTATGACAGTTAACTGTCTTCAATTCGTATAATTAGGTAAAATCTTTGTCTTGTATCATTGTGAATTTGTCTTGCACCTTTTACATAATGATCATAAGATTTAAAAGAATGGCAACATGCGTTAAATCATAAGCGCAATAAAGGCGGTTGGGAAGTTTTCTGTGAAAATTAAAGGTTCATTATACAGTAGTTTCCAATTCGTTGTCTGCGAACCTCTGGAGGCTATATAACCTATTCAAGGTGTCAGTGGCAACGTTTACATAGCAAAAATTAGCTGTATAAGTAACAGAATAAAATTAGAGAAGCTCTGTAGTTTCTACTCGTATTTGAAACCAAAGCTCACGTATGCTTTATATTATAAAATTTTGGCCAATGAATTTATGAAGATGTTAATCTTCAAAGTTTGTTGAAGATAAAATGCAAGCACTGTAAAAATGAAACAACAGGTTTCTTCAAAAGCAGACATGTGGAGTTGAAATCTGACTTGGTGAAGTTATAAAGACTATTAACGCTATCAAATTCGAGCTTCGAATTCTCGCATCTTTTCAGAATTTTGTGAAGAGATATGAAACTATTTTTACAAAAATATATTGGCTGTCCATCTTCTTTAAAGGCGAAAATATTAAAAAGATTCTTCGAGTTCGTGATGAAATACGACTTCCTTTTTGAAGAATTCAAAATTTTCATTTAATTAGCCCAACATCTTTGTGTGGTTATTCATGGTATCTTACATAGCAGATGTTTTCTTATACTTGAATGCTCTCAACGTAGGCTTTCAAGAAAATAGTGTGCATATTATTTAAGTTGAAGATAAGATTGGGGAACTGAATAAAAAAATTACAGTTATGGGTCCACCGAATGAAGTTTCACCAACATTCCAACACCGGAAACATCTCTGGAGTCCATTGATGAAGAGATGATACCAGAAGTACAATATATTATTACTGAATACCTGAGCTGTATTACTTGCTGAATAAGCATTTGCTGATGGGAGATAGGTTTCTGACATGTTCTTTTTGACTTGGGAGTGAAAAAAAAAGGGAGAAAATCCTTATCTGATGAGAGTTCCCGAAGGTACGACATCGGTGCTTAGTTAAAGCATTGGGAACTTACTTTAACATACACGGCGAGAATGTTCTTTCCCCATGGAAATTTTTTTCACTCTATGTCTAGCAGGCCCGTCATGCCCCAAGGTAAGAAGTCAGAAATAGTCTAAGAATATCTGTAGACCATGAAATACACAGATATGCCAAAAAAAAGTGCCTGGACTCGCGAAATCCTCTTGATGTAATAAACTTTTTTGTTGTTGTTGGTCCTTCTATAATATTTTTGTTGTTGAAGAAGCGAGTTTGTTAGTGATTTGCAAAGTGTTTTAAGCCTGCTAAGAATGGTTTAAAAAAGACGGATGTTCATAAGAAAACGCCGGTCTTGGTAGTTTTTAGTGAAAAACCTTCTGAGTAAAAGATGGTTTGTACGATGCAGAATCAACGTTTTTCGTTTTATTCATAAGCGTGAGTAAAAAATTTTCTGCGGGAGAAGAAAACATATATTTATTGAGAGAAAACGTGAGAATTTGTCCATACATCCTCTACTTTTAGTTACCAAGATATACTAAATATAACTATAATAAATACCAAGATATACTAAATATAACTATAATAAATACCAAGATATACTAAATATAACTATGATAAATACCAAGATATACTAAATATAACTATGATAAATACCAAGATATACTAAATATAACTATAATAAATACCAAGATATACTAAATATAACTATAATAAATACCAAGATATACTAAATATAACTATAATAAATACCAAGATATACTAAATATAACTATGATAAATACCAAGATATACTAAATATAACTATAATAAATACCAATATATACTAAATATAACTATAATAAATACTAAGATAATAATTAAATATAACAATAATAAATAAAATACCAAGATATACTAAATATAACTATAACAAGATTTACTTCAAATTTTATTAGTATTTTCTTTACGCCGTTTTTTCCGCTTATTGCACGGATTTCAAGTATCCTATCCACCTAATAGCGCCCTAAAGAGAAAGTTTAAGCTCTGATAAAAAGCTTGCTTTTATTGCATGTGTAGCTTTAAATTCTGTCTCTTTCTGTATCAGTGGAAAGCTAAAACATTCGTTTGGTGGGAAGATACGATAAGCAAATTCTCAAAATGTTTTGAAATATTTTAACCCTATGACAGGGAAAGAGAAATTTTAAATTGATTTTCTTCAATCTCAACATTTCTTCTATATTTTTCTGAATTGTCTGTGTTTTCCTTTCCTTTCCCACCACTGCCCAGGCAAAATCTCAATAGCTATATTTTTAAAATAGAATTTGCAAATGTACACATTTGCCAAAAATAAAGTATATTATATATATATAAAATGTACTTTTTATTTTTAGTAAATATGTATATTGTGTACATTTGGTAAATTACATTTGTAAATTAAATTTACAAATGTAATTTTTTTGGTAAATTACATTGGTTAACTAAATTTGGTAAATTACATTTGGTAAATGTAACCATTAACTGCTACACACTTGGCCTAATGTGTGTGTGTGCCACTGTAGTACAAGTGCGTTGAACCATTTTTCGATGTCGTCTCTAAAACCGCCTCCGCCTTCTTCAGAACTGCAGTTGCTGGATGGAAGTGGTGGCCATGAAGCTCTGATTTTAAAGGAGAGAATAAAAATAGTCGCATTGGGCTGTCTGGGCTATATGGAGAGTGTGAAACACACTGTATTCCTTTTCGAGCAAAATATTGGGTAACGATCTTCGAAATGCAGTCACGGTGTCGTTCACTGCGCGAGCAAGAGCACCAGTACCACTCTGCTTTGAAAACGAAATAGTCCTTCTTTAAATCCTTTTAACCACCGAAATACTTGAGTTGTTGCGACACACTGCGTTAAGTTATGAAAGAAAGAGTGAAAACAACAAATCATCGAGGTTAAAATTATTTAATAATTTATCATTTATTGATAGCTATTTCGGTGGCTTACCCGCCACCGTCCTCAGAAAAATTATGACGGCTTATACACGTGGGCATGACGAGTTCAAGCAAGAACTTTCTGGCAAGAGACGTCGCCTCTAACGTACAACTTGTAACTACTCCAGTGAGCAAAATCTTCTATCTCTATTTCTGTTTGTTTGTTCTTTCCAATGAATCATATAACAGTGGTATCTTGCACGGGAGCCGTTAGTGGGGGGACAGAGGGGACTCGTCCCCCAATGTTGGTGTTAGGGTTCCATATCTCCCTTCAATTTCAAACAAAATGCCTTCTACTGACATATTACCCTCCCCGATACTTGTATGCCGTCGGCGCCAGTGGTACCTTGTGATACGAGCCGATACAAAGTCGATTTTTTTGCCTCGGGTTACGAGCCAGAATTTTAGATACGATTCTGCTTCGGTGACGTCACAACCACCACTTCGCTCTGATTTTCCAGTCTTGCAGCCGTTGCTGCAAGACTAGGAGGATACTACGAATGTCATGGGAGTCATGGGATGTCATGATAGTCATGGGAGGATACTACGGAGGTTCTGTAAGAGAGTGATACAACCGCAGAAGCGAAAGAGGTTATCTCTTCAAATGAGATAAAGGGAGCGTTGGCAATGTGGGAAAAAATTTCGGACTTCATTGAAAAGAAACACCCTGAAACTTTTGCAATTCCTCTTGAAACGGCGCTATGTAATGACACTTGCCTAACTTACTTTAGAAACATTATAAAAGGATAGAAGAAACAAAGCTCCTTGAACAGGCTTCTACTGAAATGCCCTGCGAATGAAAGTGACGATGTTCAAAACATTGTTTTAGTTTCCTTTTTTCACCCCAAGACCGTTTCCTCGCAGGTTGTTTTAAAACAGCGGTTCCCAACCTTCTTCAAGTCTCGGCCCACTTTTATAGTAGGCAATTAATAGTATTAATTTATAGTAAAATTAATCCACGACCGCCTTTTATAGTAACCAAAAGATCTGTGACCCCGCCCATGTCAGCCGCCGCCACATTTGCATAATAAAAGTATTTTTAACGAAGTAAAGAAAATATATTAAATACAAAATAATATATCAATTATATATATTTTATTAATTATATATATTAATGTATATTATAGATATAAAGTTAACAACCATTAGTAGAATATTGCAATGTAGCCATGTTGAAATATAAAAACGTTGGAAACATTTAGTAAGAATTTATAAATATAAATTAAAATTAAAATAGTTATGTTGCACCCCCCATACGTACCTAGTTCAAGTGATCCCAGGTTGGGAATAACTGCTTTAAAAAGTGATTTGCAACCGAAATTCACACTGAAGCATTTTTAAATATATTTCAATTACCTAATGATGGTTGAATGTAGATTTTGTGACGTAAGTCAATGGATTAAATTGTGAAAACCGAGGGTCTGCGAAAAATTATTAAAATAGTATACGGGAGAAAAAAGGGACGGCTCGAACTAGGGTAAATACGTATAAATACATGTAAATTATACGTATAAATACGTGTTCATAAAGTTCATGGAGCTAATGGCGTAGGAAAAGGAGGGGATCAGAAGATCCCCCCCACTGAATAGCAAAACACAGTGTTCTGTTTAACGCCAAATTACATGACCTGTTATAAAGCAATCTGAAATCACATGGCATTTGAATTGCTAAACCCCTGCACGGAAACTTCAATTTTTCTATAGAAATAAGATACAAAATGCCAGAGAAGAAAATTATATACAAGAGGTTAAACACTAGTAAAACAGAAAATGAAAAAATATCACCCAAGATTTTGGACGCATCAGTAGCAGTCCTTCATCAGGCGTAAACCGATTTTTCTGTTTAAAAGAACTAACTATATAAGAAAAGTGCTTACAGAGGCATTAATTTGTATGCAAATATTTATGCAATGGCATGTGAAAATAGTTTTAGGGAGCGGGGGCGCCGAGCTTGGGAAATAATGTAGCCTTATTCTTAGAGATCTGCAATAAGTGCGAAGTTTTTATTCTCGCGGGCGCTTCAGGACACCCCCCTGCATCCTTCCTTAGTTGTATATACATACTTGCCGTCGCTATTCCCCCCCTTTAATGATATCAGAGCGTTTCGTTGACGTCACAATACCAAGCACAGAACATTACTGGTATGATTTCTATTAGTACTTGAATTACTTATAATTTTGTAAGTTGCAAAGTTATAGTAGTCCTAGCTTTCCGTAAAAACTATGGACTATAGACATTTTTTAAGGAACAGGTTTCAAAAAATATAAATATTATAGTTTTTTGTAAATGCTTATCCTTTTCCTGGGTGTACTCCTGTTACTGCCTCCCTCCACTTACATTTTTAAATAAATTGTTTGTTTGTTTGTTTGGCTTTTTTATGGCGCAAGAGCATCTGGGCTATACTGCGCCAAACATGGTAAAATCAAAGACTGTAGTAAAAGCCAGTACTTTTTAAAAATTTAAAAACGTGCGTATGGTCAGCATGGTCATTTAAAATGTCAGAGAGTGATGAAGAGTTAAAAGTAAGAGTGCGGGCAAGTCTATAATAGGGGCATTGAGTTAAAATGTGTAAAACACTCATGGGTAGTTTTTAAATAAATTTTCGTTGTGTTTGAAAAAATATTCGTGAACAGTAATGATGACGAGTTGTTTTTTCAGTTTTTGTTGGGAATTCTTCAGCTCACTAAAGCTAATCATTAAATTCATTTTACGCTATATACACTTTAAAGCGGTTTCAAACACAAAGCATGCTTAGCCTTAAGATATTGCGTGCTGTAACTGCTCCTCTTTTTTACTTTTCAAGTGTTGGCTTCTCTAATAATTTGTACAAAGTTGCAAAACTTGTTTGCTGGAAATCTTTATCCCTATATCAAATTTTAAGAGAGCTTTCTTTAACCTGTGAGTAAAATTAATTTATACTGTGTGTCATAAATCATCTGTAGAAATAGTTTACAAAATATTGAAGAAATATTGAGGTGTGGCAAAATTAATATATAAATTTTTTCTCTTCCTTTATTACGAAGTAGAAATAATTGGTAACATTTCGACATGCCACTGTTCTTTTTATCAGGTGTTCCATAAACCTGCTTGTTATTGCTCAATATCAGAAGAAGGGAAAATATTCTTTCTACTTTGCCAAAAATATCCCTTTTTCACGATATGAACACTACAGTTCAGAGCGTTTAAGACCTTTGGCGTTTTTGTCTAATTCCGCCCCTTTTAAAATATGCTTAACACGTTTAAAGAATTTTGTAAAATACTAAAATATTTTATCATCAAGCTGTATTTTTTTAGAGAATCCAACAAAAGAGGAAAGAACGTTTATTAAAATATCACTACGGAGAACATCTTCATGGACACAATTGCATTTTCCTACAGAGTATCTGCAAATTTCGTGTTCTGCAGATGTTCTATGTTTTTTCGATCTCTTCCCTGAGGACATGACGCGCTAAATACTGGTATAAAGGACTATCCATAGAGCAAAATGGGCTCACATGCTCTTTATATTCAAATAAGTTCGCAACACTTTCGCCAAGATTTGGTGGCATACCGTGGCGGCACTGCTCAGATAAGGATTCTGTTTTTTCGCTTTTCATTTTCAAATCCAAGATAGTGTCAAAAATGTGTCTTACTCCTTGTGAAGATTCGTGTAGCAGAAAGTTGGGGGTAGAAGGTCAGAATTCTCACTCGCCTTGGGGGAAATTTCCCTGACATTTCCAGATTTTTCCCTAACTTTTAGGACGAAATTCCCTTATTGATCACAAACGGAGCATGGCATTGAACTTCCGTTTCGGCGAAAATACGTAGCTTCAGGTTAGCGTAAAATTTAGCTATGCAGAACAAGTTATGAAAAAGCTTTTCCCCTGACTTTTCCAGGTTTAACCAAAATAATTGATACTCCTTTACTTTTCCCGGTATACGAGTAAGCAACATGTTTAATTTTTCTCTCATTTTTAGGGATAATTTCAAATTCCCTGAAAATTCCAGGTTTCCAAGTGCGTGAGAACCCCGCAGAAGGTGTTAAAAATCTAGGCTGCTCACGGTGAAAAATTGTGTAGTAGAAGATCGTGTCAAAAACGTTGATGATAGTTTTCTTCAAAGCCACCACACACGGACATATATGCATCGCATTCAGAAAAATACGGTGAATTTCATGCAATTTACGGCTTGGAAAACCGATGAAATTTGAAAAAAAAAAGTGTCTTGTGATTACACGGGGAACCGAACCTGAGAGCTGGTGATCCGAATGGGGTTAAAGATGGCTGCAATGCTAGAAATTTCTTAAAAAGATGAATGATAAATTAAATATTATTTCAAGAGAGATTTTTAATGACACAAGTGGGGACGTCCAAACTAAATACATTGAGGGGACACGACTCCTAGATTTAGGTACTCTTAAGAATGATCCATCTCGGCCTCGAGTCAATTATCCAAAGAGTCAGTTGAAAGATAGCGATCCTTTCCAGCTAAATATTACGATACGTACTGGCTTGAATATAGTATAAATGTGTGAAAACACAATCTATTACTTTTATATGCAGGTAATCCTCGATAAGAGGCATACGTGAGCAAAATGAAAAGTTTGTAAGCAGTGGATTTTGCAAATGGATAAAATAACTGAGATCCTTAGAAAACCGGGAGAATTCATGGCCCAACCGTGGGGGTTTACGATTAGGCCATAAATTCCTGAACTGCATAAATTTGGCCATGGGAAGTTATTTTGGACTATAGTAAGTGGTGAAACCTTTTCCAATATGGTTCTAGGCTAAAACGGCAAATTTTCCAAATTTTGTTATATGATTAACTAATGTGGATGCAAATAATAACATCCCTGTAGTTCCAGAACGACTCATTTTCGGACATTGGTTCACTAGACCGAAGTTGTTTCTTTTGATCTCTTTCACCTATTACACATGCTTAACACTTCCCAGCAAATCCTAATTGCCTCCAGTATGGTAAAACAATCGTTTTCCATACCTTTGATGACTAAATGGCAACAGTATTCAGGGCCAGGGAAGGGAATTTCTGATTTTTTTTTCTCTGCTGCATTATTAGGTCAATCACTTAAATTATGTATAAAACAAATTTTTGTTCATGTAATTGCCTACATAGCGACGATGTGGATGTAAATAATATTGTCCCTCTATAGCCAAATTGAATCCTTTGAGGACATTATCCAAATATGGTTTATTTGATATCCTTTTCCACTCAGTTTGTTCCATTAGTTCCGAATCTCCCCTGTATAGGAGGCTAAAACTCAATAGACTTTTACAACTTATTTTCATATAAAAAGAATCATGCTCCCCACCCCAGAAAATTGTCATAATTATACCTATGTGCCTATGACCGTTCTTTCCTTTCTGAACATTTAATCAATTAATACAAATATTATTTTCTGCCATACGCTAGTATGTTAATGAAATAACTCTACTATGAAAAGGGAAAGTTCTGTGTTTCCTCGTATAGTTCAATAAAAAGGTACTTAAAATTGATTCTTTGAAATTAGGGACGTTTAAACCTAATATGTGTATCAGTATTCTGATATATTGGTACAGGCAAATATCGATACGTTTTTTTAGGAATAGGGATTATCAATATGTTTTTGGGAACGTTTTGGGAAATGTCGATTAGAAAGCCAATAAGATTTAGGGGTCCATGATTGATTAGGGGGATTTTGATTATTTTAGATTATGGGGGACATGACCCCACAGAAAAATGTCGTAGTTACGCCTATGGGCATATTGGGGCACAGGGTACCCGAGATTATTTTCTCTCCCCCTCTGCCTCCCTCTCTCTCTCTCTCTCTCTCTCTATATATATATATATATATATATATATATATATATATATAAAGACATATAGATATAATGTAAAAAATTAGTAAGAAGAAGAACAATAATTAGGGAAAATAGCAAAATGGGTAGCGAAAAAACTATTGTAAATAACATAGTAAAGAGCGAAATAAACAAATCCGTTAATTAAGAAAATTAACAATGAAATTACCATCATGGGATGCACTTTTCAGAAAACAAGCAAAAACTAATAATAATAATAATAAAATAATAGTAATAATAATGATAAAAAGGAATTTTCAACGTACCGGTACTGATTTTTAATACACCACGTATAGCGACGAGAATTTTCGTAGACTTAAGACATGACAAACCACGTGGACCAATGAGAAATTTTGATAAAACACCATTATATTGAATAACAAAAACTTCATCCAAACTTCTCTTTGATCCACGTGGATTGTCATGTCTTAAGTCTGCAAAAATTCTCGTCGCTCCACGCGGCGTATTAAAACTCAGCACTGGTATGTTGAAAATTCCTTTTTATCATTATTATTACTATTATTTTTATTGTTATTATTTTTTGCTTGTTTTCTTAAAAGTGAATCCCATTACGCTAATTTCATTGTTAATTTTCATTCATTAAAGGAGCCTTTAGTTAGTAGAACGGAGCATTCGATGCTAACTCTAAATCAGAAAGAAAAATGTTAAAAAGAGTGTTAAAAATGTTAAAAAACAGGATCTGGCGATTAGATGTAAAAATTATGAAAATTTTTCTATCAATAATAAGTCTTTTTTATTTCCCTTAAGGACGGTCACTCATGTTCAAAAAGGTAAAATGTCTGTTTTCTTTTCACCTTATTAAAATATTTTTTCACCAAAATGTTTTGTACTATATTTCAAAACGTCTAAGGCCTCCAGCGTTTTTCCTTGAATGTCTGACTTTTAATATATTCTAAACACGTTTAAGAAACTTTGTAAAGTATTAACAAACTCGCTTTATCATCAACCGAACTCTTCATAGAAAAGTATATGAAAAAAAAAAAAAAGAAAAAAGACACCGTTTATAATAAGTTCGCCATCGCAAAAATTTCAAGCTCTCTTTTTTAGCGGCGTATCTGTATAGTTCCTGTTCCATAGATGTCCTTTTCCGCTCGCTTCCCCTAGGGGCATGACGCGCGAGATACAGAGTATAAAAGACTTTCTATGGGGAAAAGCCTTCTCGCCCTTCATATTCAAGAAAGTTCGCAGCGTTCTAAGCAAGTACCAGTGAAGTACCTCTGGGCACTCCCGTCAGATAAGAGTTTTTGTCCCTTTTTTTTTTTGTCCCTTTTTTTTTGTCCCTTTTTTTTTTTTTTGCCTCCAAATCCTAGAAATTGTCAAAACCTATCTTGCTTGCCATAAAGGATCGTTTAGCGAAAGGTCGGGTACAGAATTTTTTATATTTGTGTTTTCTTCGAAAATACCATGCATAAAGATGCATATGCCATACGTTAAGGGATTTTAATATGCTTTCAATTAGGTATTCAAAATTGGCAACGTTGAATTAATAACACATCTGAATAAATGAAAGTTTTTTTCGAAGTTAGTTTGTAAGCTGCTTAGTGTTGGCAACAATAGAGTGAGTAATATATTTCGTATTTTC
>QLNU02015270.1:67430887-67453370 GCA_006491805.2 Dysdera silvatica
CCAAAATAGCGGAAAGATCTGATCCTAACTGTCATCCTGGTGATCTCCAAAAGGCTGAGGAATCAAGATCTATTTCAGGCGAACCTGTTGCTTGTTCATCTAAAAGTCTTCTAAGCAGTTTGGTTCAACCCTCACTCGGAGATATCGCCGCCATCATCGAAAAAGAAGACTTCCAACAGGGGTAAAAAACGCGGGACGCCCTGTGTTCTAACCCGTTCTCTCTATAAAAAAAAACAGTTGGGGGACGAGCTCAGAGCTAAGCAACAGCCAAAGGGAACCAAATATTTGAAAGACAAGAACAGAAAATCAGACATCCCCCACCGAAAAGTAAATTTTCTAAAAAATTAAACAGAAATTCTAAGGACGACTCTAGCACTAATGAAGAATCATTCCGAAGGATCGTCTGAATTGGACTTCATGTCCTCTGCTATACCAGACGATACGGATGCAGAATGTTCGTTCTTCAATGGAAATTTTTCCGAAGACAACAGTGGAGAGATCTGGATAAAATATTTTGTTTGCTCTCTGTTGGCCCACCTTGATTGTGCTGGTGCAGAGACAGATCCTTACATTTATGATATGTGCAAATGAATTGAACTGTATTTTGATCGTGCTTCCTTTTGTACCAATAAATCTGGTTTTTTTTCTTGTTTTCTTCATTTTTAACCCTTATTCCATATTACCCGACTATCACATAATACCCTCCAAATGAGTTTTTTTTTTAATTTTTTTGTTTGCATGTGATAAAATTCTATGAAGTAATTTTTGACTGTAAATAACTAATCACAAATTGTTGAAGTTTGTATTTGTATTTGAGTTCGAGTTTTAAACAACATTGGGTTGTGATATTGCTTCAAATGTAAATGGCATTCCATAATACCCGAAGTTCTCTCCCCCACTTCTCTCTCTATCTATATATATATATATATATATAATCTCGAATGGTGAGATGTAAAGTGCACTTAAATACTAAATTAGAACGACAGAAGCTCATTAGGAAACAAGTAAGTAAGAGGGTGGATCTAATGAAACTGAAAGTAAATACCGAGGCATTCAAGTTGGAATTAAAAAATCGCTTTTCTGCACTGGAAGGACTTATTGATGAAAGTGATATCTCAGAAGCAAATGAAAACATTGTTAAGACAATAGTTGAAACTGCTGGGGAAATTGGTGGTGTAACCTGTAAAAAGCACAATAGCAAATTATCTGAGAAGACGAAACAGCTCATGAAAAGGCGAAGAGATATGAAGGTGGACAATCGAAATACCAGTTCCAGGATTGAGTACATAGAACTTTGTAAAACTCTGCGCAAAAGCATGAAAGAAGACATAAGAAAATTCAACTGTGAGCTAGTAAGGAAAGCCATTGAAAATAACAAGAGCCTTAGGGTTGTTAAAGGAAGTTTATCTGTTGGGAAGAAACACATCATTGCATTAAAAGGAGAGGATGGCACCGTAACAAGAAATAGGGAAGAAATACTTAGAAGAGTTGAAGAATTCTACAAAAAACTATATGAAAGTAACAGTGGATTAAACGAAGACGCCGAAATAGTCGAAGGAACAGCTCCTAAAATCTTAAAAGAAGAAGTTTCATTTGCAATAAAAAATATGAAGAAAGGAAGAGCCCCTGGTGATGATGGTATTACATTAGATATCCTAAAAGAAGCTGGAGAATATGTAGAAGACATACTTGCAAAATTCTTTACCAAATGTCTTAACAGCGGTAACATACCAAACCAATGGGATTCTGCAACAGTAATTCTTTTGCATAAAAAAGGTGATAAAGAGGATTTGAAAAATTACCGACCAATTAGCTTGTTACCTGCTATTTATAAAATCTTCACAAAAGTTCTAACACATCGCCTGCAGAAAAAATTAGATGCAGCTCAACCAAGAGAACAAGCTGGATTTCGAAGTGGATTCAGTACAGTGGACCATATTCAAGTATTAAGAGAATTAATTGAAAGAACACATGAATATGAACTTCCATTGTGTGTTGCATTTATTGACTATGAGAAGGCCTTTGACTCTATAAAAACATCAGCAGTCATCAACTCTTTAAGATCAACAGACATTGAGGATGTGTACATTGACATGGTGAAACGTGTGTATAAAAATGCAAGTGCAAAATTTCGGTTACATAAAGATACCAAAACTATCAAACTTGGCAAAGGGGTGAGGCAGGGAGATACCATTTCTCCAAAACTTTTTACTTCTGCTTTACAGATGATTTTTCAGCTGATAAATTGGAATAACAAGGGAATAAAAATAAATGGTGAATATTTAAATCATCTGCGGTTTGCTGATGACATTGTTATTTTTTCAACGGACCCATTGGAACTCCAAGACATGGTACAAGAGCTCTCAACTAGAAGTGAAGAAGTTGGACTCAAGATGAACCTACAAAAAACTAAGATCATGTTCAATAATTTTGTAGAGGAAACAAAAATACAAGTTGACAACACTGAGCTAGAAATTGCTGATTCATATATTTACCTTGGCCAGCTGATTTCAATGGATGGCAACATTATGAAAGAACTCAACAGACGTATTAAACTTGGCTGGAGTGCATTTGGAAGAAACAGTTTTATCCTGAAGGGGAAATTGCCTTTATGTCTAAAAAGAAAAGTCTTCAACCAGTGTGTATTGCCAGTCCTCTCTTATGGATCAGAGACATGGAGTCTAACAGTTGGAGCAATACGAAAGTTACAGACAACGCAAAGGAGCATGGAGAGGTGCATGCTTGGAATAACTAGGAGAGATCGAAAAAGAAACACTTGGGTGAGAGAGCAAACTAGAGTAGAGGACATCATTGTTAAAGTAAAAGGGCTGAAATGGCGATGGGCTGGGCATATTGCAAGAAGAACTGATCAACGATGGACAACAGAAATTCTGAACTGGATTCCAAGAGACCTAGAAAACGTCCTCAAACTAGATGGGTGGATGAAATAAGAAAACAGGTTGGGGTGACTTGGAAGCGAATTGCTCAGGATAGACTTGTGTGGAAAGCATTTGGAGAGACCTTCATCCAGCAGTGGATAGATAATGGTTGAATATGATGATGATGATGATGATGATATATATAAATGGGAAAATAGTAGATAATGTAAATATAAATGAAAATGTAGAAAATCAAGCAAATAGATTGGTGAGAAATGAAAGCAAATAAAAAACAATAGTAAACAATAAAATAAAAATACAAACAAGTTTATCAATGAAGAGCGCGCATGAAGCAGCAGCAATCAATATGATAAAATTATATAAATAGGAAATAGTAGATAATGTAAATATAAATCAAAATGTAGAAAATCAAGCGAGTAAATGAAAATTATTAATAGGTAGGTGCAAATATATGAGCAATACCAATATTCACACAGCCACATCTGCATACTATATAAAATGAAATAAAATAATAAAGGCCTATGCACTAAAATGTGTATATACAATATAGGTGTAAATGTATATATAGGTGTAAATGTATGTACATCATACCACAATTACAAAATATACATTCCTGTGTAGTGAAAGTATAAATGAATAGACAATTTTACGATTAATAATAACGGGCTAGTGACGAGAGTGAAGATTGAAATTATATGACAATATATTGCATCTATGCATGCATGTACAATCTTTTTCAAGGGAACAGTTATACACGCATGCCGGACACAATATATAAGATCTGCAAGACAATGTTTCTGAAACGCCAATAAACCGTTCGACTAAAACCCCGAAAAACACTGTCAAACGGCACAAAGGCATTCTGCTCCCGACATCGCCCTACAGATCATTGCTGTTACCAAGAAATATTCAAATACATAAATATATAATAAAATGTACATGTACTTACAAGGATACGTTGGGCCTGTCGCTTCGAGTTCATGATCTTGTGTTTTGACATTTGAAAGAAAGGGAGAGGGAGAGGGGCAGAGGGTGTTATTGGCAGAATCATTTAGTAATGGTGACAGTTCGGCGCCAAACAACAGGGAGGCTAAAGAATTAGCTGTAGCAGAAGTTAAAAGGGGTGAGGAAAGTAGCTAAAAGGAAAAATGAAGATAAAAGGGGAAGAAGTTATGAAAATGTAAATGAAAAGTATTAGCCAAATATATGGCGCAACTTTATATTAAAATTTTTTCTACGTTTAAGGTTAGCGAGGATAACTTTAAGGTAGCGTAAGCAGAAATTTATCGGAAAATTGTTGTTTTTTAATGAAGTAAAGAAACATATGAGACTGTTGGTAGTATCGTTAATATTGTTACATATTTTGGAAATGCGAACACAATGTGTAATCAAAATATTTCGTTGAACACCTATAGAGATATTGCTGTTCCATTTAGTGAGGAAGTTCACCTTGAAATTAAAACAACTACGTTTATCAAATATGGTGCAATTGACGTGGTCTTTAATAATGGTAATATGCAAATCGAGGAACTTCCTTGAATAACATCCCCTCTCTCTCTCTCTCTCTTTCAAATTGTCTAAACACAAGGTCATGAACTCATAGCGACAGGCCTAACGTATCCTTGTAAGTACATTCACATTTTATTACATCTTTATATATTTGAATATTTCTTGCTAACAGTAATGATCTGTAGGGTGATGTCGGGAACATAATGCCTTTGAGCCGTTTGACATTGGTTTTTAGGGGTTTCGTTGAACGGTTCCTTGGCATTTCAGAAACATTATCTTGCAGATCTTATATATTGTGTCTGGCATGCGTGTATAACTGTCCCCTTGAAAAAGATTGTACATGCATGCCTAGATTCAATATATTATTGTATAATTTCAATTTTCACTCTCGTCACTAGCCCGTCGTTATTAATCGTAAACTTGTCTATTCATCTATACTTTCACTACATATGAATGTCTATTTTGTAATTGTAGTATGATGCACATACATTTACACCTATATATACATTTACACCTATATTGCATATATACACATTTTAGTGCATAGGCCTTTATTATTTTATATAGTATGCAGATGTCGCTGTGTGAATATTGGTATTCCTCATATATTTGCGCATACTTATTAATAATTTTCATTTACTTGCTTGATTTTCTACATTTTCATTTATATTTACATTACCTACTATTTCCTATTTATATGTTTTTATTATATTGATTGTTGCTGCTTCAGTTCTTGTTCATTAAATCTGTTCAGTACACTGCAATCTTCAATAATTGATTTCTTGTTTGCCAGGATATAGTCAATTTCACTAGTTCCCCCATTTGGGTGTTTCCATGTCCATTTTCTTTGCGGTTTCTTCTTAAAAAATGAATTCATGATGCTAAGATTTTCAGCTTCTGCAAATTCGATGAGTTGATCGCCACGTTCATTCCTTTCCCCGTATCCGTATTTACCAACCGATGTCTCTCCTTGTTCCTGTTGTCCAATTCTTGCATTAAAATCTCCCATGATGAGCTTGATGTGTTGTTTCCCCTTGGTATGTAGCTGTTTGATTTCTTCATAGAATTCCTCAACCTCCTCGTCGGTATGGCTTGATGTTGGTGCATATGATCTGATTTCACTGAGTTCTACAATGTCCCATTTGATCGTATATTTGAAAGACAAATCTATTATTTTCATTGATAGTAATAAGTAGATCTAAAAAGTGAACTTAAGTTCTAGATACAGAGGTATCTTTCAGTGTTAATCCTGAGGGATAAAAATCAAGGTCCAATTGATGCTCCATACCATAGCCTATACAGATTATATCATCTATATATCTGCCAAAAAATAAATCCGTTCTTGGTGAAGACAAACTTTCATATTTATGTAAGTATAAATCTGCAGCTAAAGAAGAATACACTCCCCCTTAAGAAAGCCCTCTTACCTGTTTATAATAACCAGTGCCATTATACACCACCTTATATTTAAGATAGAAGTTTTGTAGTTTTACAAACGAAATTTTGTCAATTGATTTTATGTCAAGTTCATTCGTTTTATATACTCAATTTCACTTTCAGATCTACTTATTACTATCAATGAAAATATAGATTTGTCTTTCAAATATGCGATAAAAGAAAACAATTTTTATTTGCTTTTGTTCAGTACTTGCAATATGACACATGTCTCAGAAAACATGTTATAAAAAATTTGATTTTAGGTGAACTCTCCAGACAGAAAGTGCTTTCAAATAGAGTTGAAGCCATTTCTGAAGGCTTAAGATCTTTTAAAAAATGTTTGGTTTTAAATGGTTTTCCAATGAACTATATAAATAGAACATTTGCAAATTTCATCTCTAGAAAGAAATCTTAAATGTTTCATATAAAGAATAATCATTGCAATTAAATACATCTAATCGCAGTTCTCAAATATAGATGGAAGCACCTGTTCATTACTCCTTTTGGATATCTGGTATTGCTTAGTTTATAAGATGTGGAAACACTTTCAAAACTGCCTTTGACTGATCATGTGCTATCTTTTTAGTTACGAGTTTGAATTTAATTTCTACATTACTGCTATTACAAGGTAATTTAACCACTTCCTATTTTATTATTAATAAAATATGTTTGCAAAAACTCGGCTAAGAATGTTTAAAAATGAAAAGTTTCTGACACTGAATAAATTCATCTATATTTTTTTTACATTTGTGGTATTACTTGAACTGAGTTTGTTGAATTACTACTTGTAAAATATACGACTTTCTATTTCTTTCTATTTTCTGTCTCTTTCAAACACAAAAAATTGTTTAAATCTCTGCCACATGGGTGGTTATAGACAAACAGGTCTTCCTGTATAATGTCTGCATTGAATGGGGAATGTTGGATCCTTAAAACACTCTTTAACCCATGATTATTGGCTCATAACGCCAATGAATATTTGTACATTGCAGGTCCAATTCTTCTAATTCAGACCAGCTATGATCTGTCTAAATTTATCAACTCTTCATTTATATATTAAATGGAGTGTTATAAATGCTGTGCTTTATAACCATTCTATTTAAGAATTACGAAATGGGCACAAGGCTAGGGCTTTAAGTTAACGGTATTGATATGGATCAGAAATACTTGGTACTAGAAATTTATTATGTTGGTGGTATTGGTATATTTCACAATAACACTATTCAAAAAAATTTTGCCATTATTTGTATTTGTTCTGAATACATAATAAAATATCTTAATGGTTTCAAAACCTACATATACATATATAATTTTGTATTTAATGTGTTTTTTTTTTTTTTTTACCTGTTAAAATGCTTTTATTATGCAAATATGGCGGCGATGGACAGAGGGGGTTGCGGATTACTTGGCTATCATAAAAGTGGATCGCGGTTTAGAAAGTGTTGAGAGCCGCTGTTCTAGAAAGCTGAGAAAAATTATTACCTCCTTCTCAAAGCTGTCGAGAATTTTAGTGAATGTACAAGATACCAAAACGCTACAAAAATAATTGATACTGCTTGACAATTAGTAATGAGCTAAAAAGTACCTTATTTTAAAATGTGACTGTAAAACTTTTGAAAGTAAATGCATAGCAGGTTCGGGAAAATACAATTTTTAAATGGCTAGGAAACTCAAGCCACCCTCTGCCACCCATATGGAAGCCCATATCTATGGATCCAAGGCGTGGTTTGCTCAACATAGAATATATATGAAACGAATACGATATAATTCATATCATAAGAACAGAATATAATACATCACGAGCACAATACAAACAATATGAAGGCCACTAATTCATATTTCGTTTGATTGTATGATGACATTTCTTTTCCCCGACTACCACATCACCCAAAATGCAGTTCCGGTATGCAACTCACAAATGGCGAATTAGAATAAATGCTGATATACGACTAAGTTATGCAGACCGAAAATGTATGATTATCACATCATTTTTTTTTTTGCATATTTTAAATTTAGCTTTCTTTGATTGCAATAATACGCACGGATATACATGGTGTTCATAAAAGCAGTATCCAACTTCGAATTTTATTCTTATTGATATTACGTAGCTAGACATTTAATTTATTTTTTTAATTTCGTAAGTCGAAACTTTTTCTGAATAAGAATGTATCTACGTGAAAAACAGAGCACATGCGTTCATAGAACGTGATATACGCCTTTTTAGACGAATATTTAACAGGGCGATAGGTTAGATGTGGTGGCCCGACGATATGGCCACACCGTTCACCATATTACCTCATGTAAATTTTTTCTTTGGGTATTTATTAAGGACATTCTAGAAAAAAATAAGTGTAACTTCTCTCGATATGTTTAAACAGCGCAATAACGAGATCTTTCTTAGTGTAACACCCAACATTTTACAGTGAACGCGATTGGAACTAAACTTTTAATTGCGCATTACCGTAGGAAACAACGGAACGCACATGGAGACTTTCTAACAGCATAAGAAAAAACTTTGACTGTTTCCATGTAATTAAAGAAAGAATCAGGCTTCTACCGATTGTAGTTTCGATACAAATGAAGTTTGAAATTATAATACTGCTTTTATAGACACCCTGTATATATTTCAAAACCTGGTACTTAAAATGCTTTTAAGTTATTAAAAAGGAAGTCTCATTTTAATGTAGAACCACAGACAAAAAAAAACGTTTATTTTCAAACTTTTGTTTGGCTTTCAAAGTTTTTTTGCTTTATCTTTGCTTTTTCACCCAAAGAAGGTCTCGCTTCGGGCCATTTATAATTACCGCAATTAATTGGGTTGAGAATTAATTTACATAGCAACGTTCACTGTACAATTCTAGTTCAAGTCTTGGTTTTTAAGAGACGTAAAAAGTTGCTTCACCCTGGACAAGTGATGTGACAAATAGCATTGAGCAAGTCCAGGTCAATTAGCCAGGCTAATCAATTGATATGGGCTTTTGAAAGTGATCTTCCTCTTAGTTGAAATTTAATTTGCATAACGAATTTAATTACCTAGCTTAAAAGGGAATCGGCGCTCTGCTAATTGAACAAGCTTCTGTAACGAACCGTCTTTTTTTTTTTCTTTTTTTCTTCGTCTTCTTGCTCATGGTCTTTGCTCCCTCGGGAAGCATAAGCTTATTCATGAGGTGCTTTCTGCTGATTAAAAAAACGCCTTTAAATAAGAAAGCGTTTTATTCAAAATATACTTTTAATTGCGAGCGAGTGGAATATTAATATCAAGAGAACTCTGTGCATACTTCCTGCGTGGTAATGTATTAAATTCATGCTTTCGAAATCTTCATCAAAAACTGAGACAATTGAATACACAAAATTATATCACGTTGATTTTTAATGACAAAATTATTGTTATTTATGCAGATCGTGTTGTCGTAATTAGAAAGAGAATTTTCATTTAAAAACTGTTTCTTTGCGAACTTCTTCATATTCTATGAATGGTTTATTTTTATGCGATTCCCAATCAAATGTTGATCCAAGGAAGTTTTTCAGGGGCGCAGAGCTTGAAAAGAAATTTGAATCTGTTTTGTGAAATTTTTTCCTAGGTTTGGGTAAATAAAGTGAAAATTTGTTAGTCTCAGAAAAGGCGCACGTCCCCACCTTGAGCCGCTACCTTATATCCGTCTTGGTTGCCAATTTGGAGTCCACAACAAACATGTAAATAGTTCGCAATACTTTGAAATGTGACCATAATATAGTTCTCGAAATTTGAATTTCAAAGCGTTCTGTTAATTTTATTTTTTATCCAAAATAATACATTATTTTTTGAAAATACAGGCCTGCACAAAAGTTTAGACACAACACAAATTTGAGTATAACAAAATACTATTAAAACTGAAGAAGTAGGAACTTTAATATTACGAAGTATGAACACATGTAATATGCAAATTAAAAATTTGAGAACAGAAATCACATCAGTAGCGAACTTGCTGCAATATATAACTTAAAATAAGTAAAATATGTGGCACAAAAGTTTAGGCACAAACATAAATTTTAGCACTTGCATAAGGAAATGAACAATTTTAATAATCAATGTAGCCACCATTACTTCGTATTAGATTAAATACGCGGTCGTTCATTGAAAGCACAAGATTTTGAAAGGTTTCTGGTTCAAAATTAAACCACGCTTCTTCTATAGCCTTTTTAAGTTCTAAAACGGACGGATATTGCTTTCCATTGGCATACACAACATTCGTTAGTATGCCCCATACATTTTCGATGGGATTACAGTCAGGACTAAGAGCAGGCCAATCGAGAACTGTAATATTTTTAGCGCTCATCCATTCTTTTGTTGACCTGGATGTGTGGATGGACGCATTATCTTGTTGGAAAACCCAGTTTCGTCCACATAAAAGTTCGCCAAAAGGTAATAGGTGACTTTCAAGAGTTGCCTGGTATGCCTTGGAATCTTGTTTTCCATTCAAAAACGCCAAAGAAGTCTGTCCATTGAAGCTAAAGGCTCCCCAAACCATGACTGAACCTCCTCCTTGACGTCTGCTGAACCGACTTAAGGGGCGTTTTCGAAGATCGTGCCAGTAGTGCGAAAGGCCATCGGGACCATCTAAGTTCCACTTTTTTTCATCACTAAATAACACCTGCAGCCATTCGTCACTGTATGATATGTGCTGCCTTGCCCATTGTAGTCGTGCTTGTTTATGATGTAATTGCAAGCAGGGCTTGCGGCGCATTTTTGCATATCTCAAATGCCTGCATTCTACAATCCTTCTACGTATGGTTTCTCTTGACACTCGCATTGCTAACGTGTTTTTTATTTGATTTGCAGACAGGCTTTCATTTGAAGCCAATCTTCGTATTTGTCTATCATCCCGAATGCTGGTCACTCGAGGCCTCCCAGATCGTGATTTTGGTTGATACTGATCACCCCGGGATAACACTCGATAAATGCCTCGCTTTGAACGGTTCAATGCAACAGAAATTTGAGTAACAGATTTACCTTTAGTTTTCAGCCTCCAAATCTTCAAAATCTCGTCATTCGTAAATTGCTTTGACTTCGGCATCGTTCTAAGCATTCTAAATTATTTCAGGCCTTATATAACAACTCTGGGAAACGCCCCTTCGATCACTTGGGAACTTCGCGCCGTTAATTTGCATAAATCTGACATATGTGCCTAAACATTTGTGGCATGCAGATTCCAATATTACGGTGTTGGGATATTTTGTTTCAGTACTTTTGGTAATCTTTTAAGTTGCACAATTTATTATTGGTTCTAGGATTATTTAGATACAATATCGGCGAAGTTCAATGCAAATTCTCGCTTTTATTTATAATTTGCCTCTGTGTCTAAACTTTTGTGCAGGCCTGTATGCTTCAAATACAATAAACCCTCTCTACAACAATATTATACGGACCGAGAAAAATTATCTTTGTAGAGGGAGTTATTGTTATAGGGAGGGTTCATTATACAGTAAAACCTCTCTACAACACTATTATACGGACCAAGAAAAATTATCGTTGTAGAGGGATTTATCGTTATATCGGATATCGTTGTAGGGAGGTTTTACGGTAGTTGTTGTTATAGTCAATGGAAGTTCCACTATGAAACTGAGATGTCAGATGTATTAAATATGCGTATGATAGATTAGTGGAATAGTATCTACCGTCACTAAATATTCTCGATTCTCAATCAGTACTACCTTCGTTTTTAATCTTGTTTTAAAGTATATTAAAAACGTCAGCTCATATAATATTTTATACCTATTCCTTTCTTGGTTGTAAGAGCTGGAGGGCTAAAGCACAGCAAGGAAAAATTCAAAGGAAGTGGTGCTCCCAGCCTGTAAATTTTTGTTAAAGAGCTACTAATTTATTAATCCCATAAATCCTTTTCTTTCAGGCACCAGGAAAAAAACGACATAAAATATCCATATCATACATTTCTCACTTTTTAAATTACTATTTATTTATTCAGAAAATTTATCGTTATTCTGTGTATGTATGTGTCTGTTAGATAATGTAGAGATAACTACCGCAAAATAACGGCTATAAGGAAGATAAATTTAAAAAAATTTCATAGAAAACATTCACGTATAAACTTACTTTAAATTACATGTAAATATTTTGTTATTAAAATCTTTTTTTGTATATAATTTTTTACAGCATTATTTAAAACTAAAACACTCAGATTTTTCATCGTTTGTTTGGTTCATAATTATGAGGACATTTTAGTTATTTGCATTTAAATTATTACATAAACGATTAACTTTAGTTCTGCATGAGAGTGTGATTTGTTATAGTTATATTATCAACTAAACTATTATGAAAGTGTTTAAACGAAGTTGTCGGAAATAGCTCGGAGACATATAGTGTACATGGCAGTTTTGAAAAGAAATATCAGCAGGTAAATTTTCTATTAATTTGAATATAGATGTTTCCCGCCCTACTATTACGAGTGTTTTGAAGAAATGTGGTATCTCAAAATATGCAAAACTAATTAAGAAGCCAGATCTAACGAAACGATATAAAATCATGCATAATAGAGAAAGTATTCTTAAGTGGTTGCAGAACAATGTCAACTTGAACACAGATTTTTCAGCGAAAAATGTTTCAATTTCGATGGACCCGATGGTTTACATGGCAACTGCAAAATTTACGTCGAGAAAGCGCATCAGATGGAGCTGACGTTTCAAGGCGGTTTCTTGATGTTTTGTGTTGTAATTTAAGAAAAGTGATGGGGCGGATTTAAGGCTTACATCTGATAAATAGGTTTCAAACTACAAATGTATATAATATATCAACAATTTTGAAATATGAATGGATTTAAATGGGTCAAAATTTCCTCTTTACAAAAGATAGTGCATCGAGTCATATCTCTAAAGCTACGAAATGTTGGTTTGAAGAAAATAAAATCAAACTTTTGACCTGGCCACCTAATTTCACAAACATGAACACCATAAAAAGTGTTTGGGGATTTCCTGTTAGAAAAACTTGAAGGAGTGCGAGACTTTTCACGCTACTCGCTCGGGTTTTCTGCAATTTGACTGGGTGAAACAAACCCTCAAAAGAGGTGGGCGGAGTTGAAACCAGTTTAGAAAAATCGCTGTTAGTAGTCGTTTACTCAGCACCTCTGTGGCTCATTTTTACTGAGCGAGTGAGCGAGGTTTACAAGCTGTGTATAATCAAGATTCGCTGAGCGAGTTGCAACTCACTCACACGCTGAATTGTTTACAAGCCAGCAAGGAGCGTATAAACTCGCTTAATGTAATTGAGGCTATACCGCTTATTGTCCAATTTGCTGTTTTCTTAATTTCATTAAATTTATACTTTTACGAATGGTTCACTTTACAGGCTTTGTAAGTTGTTGCCACCGAGCCTGAAAACGCAAATTTTACTATTACAGTTTTAGTAATTGGCAACAATATAAATTTGCTTATTGCATTTTACAACTACTATAAATTATTTAACTTTTGATATTTGGCAACAAAATACTTAATTATATTCGGAATTTCGAAAAAAAAAAACAGACTTCGATTTATTATCCACCTGCGCACACGCACCATCGGAGGTTCTGCCGAAAAAGCGCGCTAAATTCTTTTAACCTTCTGTTCTAATTACTTTGTCATTTAGCGTTTTGATTAATTGCTGTAAATATTAAGTTTTTAATAAATATGTTCTTAAATAGAATGAGTCTGGCTTTTATTTATTTTCAACAATCTAAAATCATATTAATCACAATATTATGTATCAATATGTAGCTTTTTTTTTTAATTTGGAAGCTAAAATCTTGGTTATACAAACGAAATTTTCAATCGTTAATTTGCAAGTATGCTGACGTTATTTGAGTTTTAACCATAATAGGTAACTTTATTTTCTCATACTTGCTAATGTGTAAGATACTAAAGTGGAAGCCGAGTACTTTTGTACATCGTACTTCAAGCAAGTAATGTGCGTTATTACCCGAATTCCCACCAGGAAGGTAAAAGTTAAAAAATACCATTAAACAAATCCTTTTTCCTGAAAAAGCTGGAGTGTATTGATTTCAGGAAAATAATCATCCATGCTGGATATCAAAGCCGACAACAGTTATCACAGAAATGGCACTGCGGTGGCGAAGTGTGGTAACGCGTTCTCCTATTGCGAGGCTAATCCGGGTTCGACTCCCAGCAGTGCAAAAAGAACGCTTACTCAGAGATCTCATAAAAAGATCGCACTGCTCCCTATAGTCCGGGGTTTGTTTCCCTAGGTCTTAAGAGGTGGGGATTCTTCGGAAAACAGTAGATCCCGGCGCAGCATGACCGCTGTAATCTTTGAGCCGTAAAACCAAAAAAAACAAACAAACAAAGTTACCACAGAAATGACATACGGGACTGTGAAAACCTATTCTCACCTTTTTGAAAGATAAAATTGGAATGTCCATTCTGAGAGATTGTTTGCAACAAGAGCTGTCCGAAGGAAAAAGTTGGATCGATATGCAGTGATTGAATGGCATGCAAATACAGTCGATTGTCGCATTTTCCCATTTTCTACAAACCTGGCGACAAATTCAAGCTGCACTTTAAAAAAAAAGAGATATACCTCATATGCGAGTAAATGTAATTTTTTGAAGGACTGCCCCAAGAAAGGAGAAAAAAAAGCTATTGACCCTCCCTGGAAATAAAGAATGCGCCATATAAAATTACATTCTTTTTCAAAAAAAAAAAAAACAGGAAGCACCCCTAAAAAATTATCCGATCATCTCAAAATTTCGCATGCAAATTCCTTTAGATCAAGTGCAAATGATTAAATTTTCAAAGCCAATGAGTGTTAACTTCGATCATAGCGTGCATTTCTACTGCGCAACTATCATCGTATAAAAGAGGTAAAAATTGCAGACGGTTTATTTTTTTTCGTTATCAGCGTTGCAGTTCCCTGGAGACGCAACCAGTAATGCCGTTACGACGTTGTCGAAGAACTCAGTGGACAACTTCGAACGTGGTCGGGATGCGTAAAGTTGGCCAGTCCTACCCAGCAATAGGTCGCCACCTGCAGAGTATTGACACTGCTGTGCAAAGGTGTTGGCAGCAATGGTTTCTGCGAGGAACTTATCGGTGGAATGAAGGTTCTGGAAGGCCAAGGTGCACGAATGCTGGACAAGCACCGTTGGTTCTGTGACAGGCACGAGCTGACCCAACGGCATCATTGTTCGCCATCCAACGTTCTACAGTCTCTTCCACGCCACCCGATATGTTGATGATATCCTACGACCATTTTCGCCACCCTTCACGATACGACAGCATGGGTCCATTTTTCAAAAAGATAATGCCAGGCCCCATACGACTTACATGTCTGTGAGCTGTCTCTATGTTGTTGGTACTTTTCCTTGGCAAGATACGTCACCAGACCTTTCGCCAATCGAACATGTATGGGACATGGTAGGCTGCTGGATTTGGGCACCGCAAAATGTCGCAGAGCTGGTGCAACAAGTAAGGACTGCCCGGAAGAATATGTCGCAGGATGACATTAGGAACCTTTATCACTCCTGACCTAGGCATATAGAAACATGCATAGCCACCGGGGGGGGGGTAATGTTCACCAACTATTAATTTGAACATTCAATGAGTAATTCTTAGCCATTAATTAGTCCCACGGCCTTGAATTTTTTTAATCCTTTCCTTACTTGTGTGTGTGCTGGATGCACATTAATTTCAATAAAAACAGACAATTTCTTCATTATGGCTTCTTTTTTTTTTGCAAAAAAAGTATATATTTTAAATTGTATAATCCAAAATAACATGAACTGCTTCTTCGCGAATATAAACCAATAATCTTTTTTTTTTTCAAATCCTCCAATATCCCAATCATTTAGGTTACTTGATTCACAAGTCATCTAAATTTTATTACTTGTGCATCATATAAATATTATAGTATTGAATTTTGCGTATAATTTGTTTATGTTTATAAAGCTCAAATAAGTAAAATCAGGTCAAAAGGCATATTAAAAAAACAAATTGTAAAATACCTGAAAAATAATGGCCGCAGTTATTAACGGAATTACACACTGTGACACCCGACGTTCCATTCCCAATGGGTTTCTGACGAAAGTGTTCTCGAACAGCATCTTGTACTTTTCTAACCATGTGAAATCTGTGAGCCTCTGAAGTTCCACGAAAATACGAAAGTCACAGGGGGTAGAGGGGTAAATCATAAATCTGGGTTATACGGGCAGAATCCTAAAGCTTTTCGCTTGAGATTGTAAAAGTAGTATCGGATCATTTTCGCAGCGGGAGAACGAGCATTATCATGAAGAGGGGAATCCTGCGGTGAGCAACTCAGACCGATTAGACGATTGATATCTACAGAAATTTAAGAGCTTCATTTTTTATACCGGGTGTTGTTTCTGGATGCGAGGAAATCTAATATACGTGAGCTCACTTAGTAAAAAATATCCATTATGACCTTCTGTGAATTGGTCTGAATTAAAGCTTTTATGTATAAAGGAAAAAATAAAAAGCTCTAGTTTGAGTTATAAAACGTGAGTGTCAAAAATATAATATCTAACAATTCCATACGAAAAACTTACAAAAAAGCATGCGCCCGTGGCTTCGCATTTTAATCATTTGGTAATTATGCAAATCTCCAGAAGGGTATATCTCTTTTATAACTGTTCGAAAGTAATACCTACGAAACAGCTTAAACAAAGACAGACTATTGTTGCCGTCCTGTGGTTGCGTCGCCAACTGTCGGAGTGGTTTAACAATTCAATGTAACCACCACCAGCGCTTTCTGTTGAAAATTCCGTATTCAACTATTCCACCGTTTTTTGTGTTCTTCGAATTATTTTTATTTAAACGACGCTTATAGAACGAAATATTGGAAAGGAATAGAAAAGATGCAGGAATATTAATTAAAATCTTGATAAAACATGCTGTAGGAGCTCATCATATGTAATCAATATTCATGCCAAACTAACTAAAGAAACAACATTTAATAAAATCAACATGGTGTCTTCCAGCTACCAAAACCACATAGCGGTATTCCATGATAGATTTCGATGCAACCAAGTGCTTTTTGGATTTGAAAGAAGTGATATTTTTCTGCTAATTGCAATTACAGTCCAGCCTATCACAATAAAACTTGATTACCCATTTTTTGGCAAAATCCGATTAAAGATAAAATTCATATGCTGTGACGTTTAGTATAAATATAAGTTTTTGATTGGGTTTAAAAATTATTGACTTCATGTCAGAGCAGTCAAAATTTAGAAAGAAATCTGGAACAAGAAGTATACTGGAATAAAAAAGCAACAGGGACTTGTGCAAAAGGAAAAAATGAGAAATTCGTTTTCGTTTTTACAGGGCAAAGGTAATACTGCACCGGTATGGACAGTTCTCCAAGGAATCAGAACTTCTCTTGTCTATAAAAGCAAACCTCAGACAACGACGGGCAGACAAGTTATATTTTCTCCAGGACCTCAAGTCTCTGAAGAACTATGAAACTGCACCCCGGACTACAGTGAGCTTTTATCCGGTAACACTCTTTTGTAACCTTTGAAAGTTGAATCCAAATTCACGACATGCTAGGCGACCGTGTTAACACTGCTCCACCCTAGGACCGAAAAATGAGAAATTAATATCAGAAAATTAAAAGAAATATTAATAACAATTTTTGAATAAAGAGTAAAAAATGAGGGAACGAAAGGGACATACATATGGGCGAAATGGAATGACTCATTAAGAAAGAAGAGAGACAGTTTGATAATTTAATTTTCACTCTCTTTCTGGAGGAGAGTCGTGTAACAAGTTACGTTTCCAACTTTCCTCTACTTCTAACCTATTCATCAGACAAAAGTTTTCTTGATTCAAAGAGACCAATAGAACGATCTAAATATTGGACAACAGATATATCATCTAAACTTGTACTTGGGTTGAATACATTTATTCTCCCTCGTTTCCTCACGAAGTTAAAGTATTCGATAACATTACGAGTACTCATTGTTCTTCTTATTAAATGAACCAACTTTCATTTCAGTTTAATTAATCATTTTTTCAGTTTTTATAATTAATAAACTTTTTTGTTCCAGTAATTAACTCCAGTCTTCTACGAAAATAAATAGCCATAATTCAACGTTAGTTGCATAGACCGCATATATATTATACATATATGCGTGTGTGTGTACACTCAATGGCCAAAATATTAGAGACCCCATAATAATATTCGATTTTGTCTTCCTTTCGTTTTGATCACAACTGAGATTCTCCTGGACGTGGATTCAACATGTTGTTGATGAAGTTACGGAGAAATATTGCTCATGCTGAGATAATGGCAGCTTTTAGGTTGTTCACATCGGTAAGTGGTATTTCTAGGCTTCGAATGGATCTCTCCACTGAGTCCAAAGAAATTCTCAATGGGATTAAGATCAGATGGCTTGGCTGACCATTGAAGTAACTGTAACTTGGAATCATAAACCAATCTAAGATCATTGAGTGACAGAGCGAATTGTTCTGCTAAAAATGACTTTCTACATCAGGGAATACCGTAGCCATAAATGGGAGCACTTGGTTGGCAACAACGTTAAAGTAAGCGCTGGTGTTTAAGGACGTTTCTAGTGATATTAAGGGATTAAGTATAGCCAATAAAACCATTCTACCAGAACATTATTCCACCATCATCTGCTTAAAGGTTTGTCAATGGACAGGATGGATTCATGGGTTTACGTTGCTTACACCACATTCTGATCCTGCCATCAGCATGACAGAATCGAGACTCGTCGGACCAAGCAACTCTTTTCCGCTTGTCAAATGTCCAATGTCTATGCTCCTGGACCCATAGCAAGTGCGCGTTCGCATTTTTCATCACTAACAAAGGCACGCTTGGTGGTTTTCTGCTGTGAAAACCAAACCACAGCAAGATCCACCATGTAATTCATTCTGCTATATTTTGTGATGTGCCTTCATTGTACCGAGCTGTAATTTGTCATGTTGTTGCTCTCCTGTTGCTGTTTACGATTCATGTATGTCGCCTGATATCTACTTCATTCAAAAGTATTTTTCGACAGTAATTTTTATTGCTTTAAGTTTTTTGGCTCAACTGACATTCACTAAACACCCGAGAAACGTTGTCCAAGAAAAGCCGACAGTATTAGCAGTTTCAGAAATGCCTGAACCGCTTCTTCTTGTCCCGCGATCATGCCTGGTTCTACGTCGCTTAAATCTTTCGTCTTACCATGTTCAAGCTAGCTGTAATGATAACTTGTTACCGTGACGTCAAGCGTGCTTTTACATGAAACTCCTTGTTATTACTTCACCATACGTCATTAACGGACTCGCCAAAATTAAAATGAAGGGGTGTCTCTAATATTTTGGCAACTGAGTGCGTACAATTTTCGGATCAGAATCAAAGCTCTTTCTCTTGGGAGAGCTATCAGTAGACCAAAGCAATCATGACTCCAAAAGTAAAAAAAGAACAAATGTAAAGAACGTTATCAATAAAACTAGTGTCGATGGCTTTATGACAAAAGATATTAGGCCTATATATTTTTATGAGTACATATCCTTTTTATCTCACGTAAAAGAATGTACATTTACGCTCATATAAAAAAAAAGAAATTTTTTCTTTCTATCTCGCCAGACTTTATTTTTCTTAGGGTGTACCTCTGCATCCTTTAAAACTCTCGATGCCTCTGGTGTCGTCCCCTGAAGTTCGCCTTTTAATATATTCTTGGAACATTTAAAAAGCCCCTTAAAGCATTAACAAAATGACTTTATCGTCAACCGAACCCTTTATAGAGGAACCAGCGAAAAGAAGAACATTTATTATAAGTTCTCCATCGAGAAAACTTTGTGGTAATAAACGCTTTTTGGGTGGTGTACCTGCATAATACGTGTTCTATAGATGTTACTGAGTTTTTTTCGACCTTTCGCCAGGAGATATGACTTCCCAGATACAGAGTATAAAGAATCTTCTCATAGGAAATGCGCCCTACCGATTTTCAGGCTCACATAAGTTTGCCAAACTTCAAATAAGAACCGTTGGCATACCTCTGGGCCCTCTCGTCAGATAATTTTTTTTTATTTCCAAATCTACGAAAGAATCATAAAATAGGCTAGCTCTCTCATGATAAGGCATTTTTTTGGGAAATATGTCAAAAAGTTCTTGTTTTTCAAACAAAATAAAAAAAAACACGTAAGGACATCAACGTTCCCACATAAATATATGTATTTATATAAACATATATATAAGAATATATACAGGCGGATATAAATGTATTTAAGCTTTTTTATTAACTATTCTTGTATTGAGAATGAGTGCTAGTTTTTAAGGTGGGAGAAGAAGAACTGCATTTAACCAGTGAAGGGAAGAAAGGATTTATTCTGTTAGCGAGTAAATGACAAATGAATTATGATCAAATAGAATCTCGATAATTCAAACCCCGCTTAACCGAAATCCGGGTTAACTGAAATGGCATGCAGCGCACTTTTTTATTTATTTTTTAAAGTAGACACCTGTTAAATATCTTGTGCTCAAAATTTGTTTTTAAAACGTCTATATCACATGATATAAGGCACTTCTTGTCTCATATTAGCTATTGTGTCTGCAAGATTGCCATGAAATAATGAATATTTACATGCATTTTGTCATTATCATGCGTTCGACTGATTAGGTGGGCCTAAGTGAAAGGAACTTGCTGGTAGGTAGAATCGTGGAAGCCATTAATGGGCTGGTAAGATACATTTTTTTGTATCAAATTTCAGAGGAATCAAACAAGCCGTATTCTATACTTTAAAGTTTCAGTTTCACTCAATATAAAAAATACTATTTAATGTAAATAGTTATATCTACATTATAATGAATTACAGTAGGATATCAAGAATGTCCTACTGTAATTCGTTGTAACGGTAGTCAAAGTAAAAGTAATAAAGATATATCGAAGCTTAAATTTCAATAGAAAAAATTCAGTATGTAGAAACTTCAATATATAGAATAATGTTTTTTTCTTCTCTGTAATTATAATATATAATTCTTTGTAATAATAATCTGGGGGACTTTAAATCACGGGGTTCGCAAACACTTCGATATGTAGAAAATTTCGATCTATGGAGGTTTTACTTCTATGGAGGTACATATATCATTATTAAATTGCTAAAAGAAGAACCATTAACTAACATTTGTATTTATTATATACAGGGTGTTCAGTAACTATCGCATAAGTTCCCTGCCACGCGAATCTTTTGATAATTTTAAGACAAAATTGAAGAGGGACTAGTTTTGATTAAGGATTTAGTTTATGAATTATATCCATTTTCAAATTTGTATCTAAAAGCCAATCCTGTTCCATGATAGCGTGCTTCTATGTCGTTTCACCAAATGACGAAATCCTCGCCCCCTGGTTTCCCCGATTCCGGAATAACAAGAATTTAATTCGCAAAGACGAAGAATTTCTTGGTCACTTGCTATTTAAATTTAGGTCTCAAATTTCAGCCGACCCTGCCTTAGAATTAAGAACTGTTTTTTCTTGAAAGTGTTCAGCTTGAGAGAAAAGTTACGCATGTGCGAAATGCAGTTACGTAGCTAAATTTAAATAGCACGTGACCAAGAAATTCTTTACAATAGCGAGTTAAATCCTTTTTATTCTGGAAGCGGGGAAACCAAGGGGTGCAGCTTTCGTCATTGGCTGAAACGACGTAGAAGCACGCTCTCTTGGAGCACTATTGGCTCTCAGATAGAAATTTTGAAATGCTTATAATTCATAAACAAAACCCTCAAGCAAAAATCGTCCCTCTTCCATTTTGTCTTAAAATTATCCAAAGATTCGCGTGGCATGAACTTTATGTCATAGTTGCCGAACACCTTGTATATTATTTTACAGTTCATAAATATATAAAATGCTAAACTTGAAACTTTATTGACGTTTTTAGTTTTTTTCTGAAGTAAACTATTTTAAACATTTCTGTTCCACATTCGCAATCGTTCTATTTCTGGGCTAAAATAATTGAATATTTGGAACATAAAATTATTACATAAAAAAGTGAAAAATGACGGAATAGTTAGGGAATAGTTAAAGAAACGCCTATTACTTTACTAGTTTAATTTGAACTGGATTTGTTTTGCTTCATTTCTCCAACTCTAAATGAAGCGTGGATACTGCTAACATTAATAGAGACATAAAAAAAAACAAAAAAAAACAAAAAAAGGCGCGCATTTGAAAGATTTTTTCATAAAAAGCATTAAAAAACCTTAACGATGTTTTAATATTACTGGCTTTCGGATTTGAAGCAATGCCGTAACTATTTTTATTACTTTCATAGCTCTTAAATGCCCTTCTCCCGCATGCCCGTATGCAGCAAAATAAATGGCTGCACCAAAAATAGCATCAAATACTGAACAGGATGCATAACTTTAAAAACTTTACATCGAAAATAAAAATTACATTCGTAATATTTGAGTAATGCTAAAAAAATAATAATAAAAAAACAAAACACGGGAGAAAATTACTGGAAACACTGAAGTATGGACAAAATTCAAATTTATTTGTATGCGATTATTTCCGAATAGCATGTCGCTTCGAATTTTATGAGTAAGCAGTCTGTGTTCAAGCACACACGCAGTAAAAAGGGACGATATGTATCATGGGCGCCCCTATAGGGGGCAAGGGGCTCGAGCTCCCCTA
>QLNU02015270.1:67453470-67464144 GCA_006491805.2 Dysdera silvatica
GCGCAAAACGCTTGTTAGCTAATTGCCCGCTGTAGCATAGGATGGAGAAGGGGTTGGTTCAGTAGGCATTAAAAGTCTGGGATTCTTTGACAAAATGCAGGCCCATTGCACTGGAGTGGCGTAATAATGGTAAGGCATTCGTCTGTTATGACAATCTGAGTTCGATTCCCAACGATATCGTAAAACGGGGGCCCGTTTTTTACCCGTCGTAACCCGGGGTTTGTTTCGTTTTGCAGTAAATGTTCAAATACAATAATTTCAGAGTGTAAGGTTTCAGACGCCGTCTTGTGACCACATTGAATCACCCCTTCCTTCCCCCAGAATCGACAGATAAAAAAAATTTTATTTTTATTTTTTTCTAAGGTTATGATATAACATCGATATATTTATTGCACATATATCGATATATTTGTTCTAGCACCGTGTTTATTGCATAATATGCACAAACGAGATGACGAGGTTTCACAGGATCATTCTGTTACTTCTATGTATTTAATGACTAATTCTTAAATTGTCTTGCCAAATTATGAAATACAAAAAATAAATAAACAAACAAACAAGTAGGCAGGGAGGAAGGAAGGAAGGAAGGAAGGAAGGAAGGAAGGAAGGAAGGAAGGAAGGAAGACATTGATAAATATTGATAAATGAAAAGGTTTGTTGATTAGAAGATCGTTATGGAGAGAATTTACTTTCTTATATAAAATAAACACTATATAAATAAAAGGTTGTACAACTAAATTTAATAAAATTATTTATACATATAAAATTTAATGGAAAAACACTAAAAAGAGTTAAATCAATGAAATTTCTATGTATTAAATTACACGAAAAACTTTTATGGAATGAACAAATAGATGATATAAATAAAAAAAAATAAGAAGAATAAATGAACTATTAGCCAGATTAAATAATAAACTAACTTTAAATGCAAAAATTGATATTTATTATTCAATAATTTACAGTATACTACTGTACTGAAAACCAACATGGGGTGGACTAAACAAGAAAAACTTAATAAAAATAAATAATTTATTAAGTGATACGATAAACAAAATAAAAATCACCATATCAATCAATTGTTCAATTTAGAGAAGAATATCAACTACTTAATATAGAAAATATACACAAATTAAAAATATCTCAATATATATATATACGAAAGAATAAATGAAGGAAAACACATAGACATAATAGAAATAATAAAAGAAGACCACAAATATAATACTTGTCATAAAAAAGAAATTAAAACAAAATATATTCGAACTAATTATGGAAAAGATAATATGAATTATTACGGATTAAATATTTGGAATAGCATACCAAACGAAATAAAAAATTTAACACCAATAAAAAATATTTAAAAAAAAGCACTCAAAAATATTTTTTATCTAACCAAATATAAATGGCCTAAGTTTTTAGGTTGCATGTGTATTAACCTATAGTTTTAGCATGTAATCCATCATACATGGACGTATATGTAATCCATCATACATGGACGTATATGTAATCCATCATACATGGACGTATATGTAATCTATACACATATGTATGTAAATAAAATGCATTTGTATTTGTAATTTATTAACTAAATATCAAGGGATTTAAGAATAAAAGTTATTTAACAGAGGTAAAAAGTATGCAACGAAACAAAGAATCAAATGTGAAGTAAAGCAACATAAATGGAAGCTTTTGGTATGAATCTGAACAGTCTATCATATATGACATTTTAGTACAAGTATTAAAAGAAATGCTTGTTATAGTAATAAATACAATAATGCATTTGATCATTTTTGTTACAGTTATACAGTATAGCAGTATGAATTAGAAAAAATACTTATGAAGGAGGACACCCATAAAACATTAAGTGAAAACATGATTTAGGAAACCGCAAAAGTTCAAAATTTCGAAATAGAATGAGATAGTTTATTACGTTTTTTAGTTTTAATTTATTTTAAATAACTGTATTTTCTTTTTACAGTAATTGTCGTAGTATTTTGGCGCAGTATTTATTTTGAAGCTCACTATCAAATGATGTAGTGATTCTTGGCGATGTTTGGCGACATTCTGCAAAAGATCAACAGCTGGGGAAGAACTTCAGCAAATCTGTGGACTTGTTATTCCGAGTCAAGCATTGGAGAGGGATGGCTCACGCTGGTTAGCCGCTTTCCATAACACAGTCATTGAATTTTCCAATTCTTTTATAATTGAATTACCATGTCACGTGTCCGGTTTTAAGATAGGAAAGACAATTATTTCCGGACAATATGTTAATTCGTTTATATTGGACAATGTTGTTAGTGATTTTAAGCGAAGTTTCCGGGGTAAAACCACAAGGTAAGAATAATATCACCTAACTAATTTTTCGGTCACATTTCATTTAATTAAAAGCCCCATTCTACTAAACCAAGTAGGAAAATTGTGCTAATTTCAATAGGAAAAATATAGATACGAAATTTTTTTCCAGTTTTAATTTTTTATTCCTTTCTTCACTCCATATAATATAATACAGTATGCTCACGGATTTTTTTTCTTTTTTTGCGTGTGTAGAAATATCACATATTGAAAAAATTAGTGTGGCAACGTCATAGATCTCAAACAAATCTTTTTTGTCACTATTACTGCTTCTCGAGGGATTATTATAAAATAATAAATATGTAGGTCTAAAATATAAAGCGAATTTTTGTTTACGTTTGTTTACATCCAAAGAAGAATATCATATTTAATATTGTCAGTTATCGATATGTGAAGAAGGAGCGAATGTAAGTATTTAAGAATTTTTTTATACTTTGGTATTCAAATGACTGGCTTTCATAACACTAGGGTATTTATTTATTTCTTTATTTATTTTTGTAGATGATGGTTATAATTCGATAACACATATCTTACTAAAAATATGCAATATCCACATTTTAAAATTACATAGTATTAATTTGGCAATGAGCTTCCTTTTATCCGAATGAGAAGATAAGGATAGAGCTCCCTTTCAGAAAGTTTTTTCGACAAAGTGTTGCCAAGGTTTCGGAAGTTTTAATGAAATGTCTTGGCGCGAAAATTCAAATTGCTGAGGAGTAATCAGTCTGTATTGACAATTTGAAAAATTCATTGGTATTATTTTATCCAATTAATTGTATTTCAAAACGAATTACACATCGTTATATTTTTAGAAACAGTGGAAATAGAAGATAATAGATAAGCTATATAAGGTAATAGATAATATGTATAAAATAATAGATAAGATGTATAAAATAATAGATAAGATGTATAAGGTAATATATAAGACGTATCAGACAATAATTAAGATGTATAGTATAATATATATAGGATGCATAAGATAATAGATGAGATATATAAGATAATAGATAAGATGTATAAGATAATAAATAAGATGTATGGGGTAACTACAGCCCGTATTTTATGCAATTGCATATTTAAGTTTTTTTAGCTTTTTTATTTCCTGAATAATTACATATTTTAAGGGTTTTAATAATTTTATTATTTCCTCACCTGAAAAATTTCACCACAAGGCAAAAGTTAAACTTTCCTCTTACTTCTTATCTGAGCGGAAAGGCAATGGAATTTGTAAATGTACATTTTTACTAAGGAGCCAACAATGTTGTCGTAGCTGAATTATAGCCACCATCCATGTTAGGAAAACCAAAGATCAGTTTTACTGTGCTGGGCTGGTAATTTGTTGATGATTAGATTAAAACAAACACTTATTCTAAATTTCCACACCATTTTCCTTCAGTGATAGACATCGTTCTATCATCGATAAACTACGAGGGCGAATCAGAAAGTCTTTGCCCCTATTT
The DNA here is from genome assembly GCA_006491805.2 of Dysdera silvatica. NCBI lineage: Eukaryota > Metazoa > Arthropoda > Arachnida > Araneae > Dysderidae > Dysdera > Dysdera silvatica. Next base: position 67,457,283 of record QLNU02015270.1, read on the forward strand.
TTTATTAACCAAAATAAGGTACATACAGGTAATTACAAATATACGTACTATTCTACGTACCTTACACTATTTTTCCACATAGTCCGCACACCGATTCAGACATTTGTCCCATCACACCACTAGATTATTTGAGATGCTCCTGTAGTAGAATTCGTCCGGTTGACTGTGGAACCACCGTCGGACTGCTGTCTTGGCTTCATCGTTGCACGTGAATCGCTGTCCTGCCAGGAACTTCTTCAGCGGACCGAAAACGTGGAAATCACTAGGGGCGAGGTCCGGACTGTATGGTGGGTGGTCCAGACTCTCCCAGTGAAATGACCGGAGCTTGTCGGCGGTTCTGATTGCATACAGTCCGGACCTCGCCCCCTAGTGATTTCCACGTTTTCGGTCCGCTGAAGAAGTTTCTGGCAGGACAGCGATTCACGTGCAACGATGAAGCCAAGACAGCAGTCCGACGGTGGTTCCACAGTCAGCCGGACGAATTCTACCACAGGGGCATCTCAAATTTAGTGCTGCGATGGGACAAATGTCTGAACCGGTGTGGGGACTATGTGGAAAAATAGTGTAAGGTACGTAGAATAGTACGTATATTTGTAATTACCTGTATGTACCTTATTTTGGCTAATAAAAAGTAGGGGAAAATACTTTTTGATTCGCCCTCGTATGCGTAATAGACAACCCGCAAATATTTAAAAGTATTGTTCAGTAACCTTGGTAAAAAACCCCTTTGCCATAAAAATGCTATTACATGATAGAAGATAAAGCTTAACTGTTTAGAACAACGAGAGACACATTTTGTTATACAGTCATAGAAGTTGTGCTTCATAAAACATACGATTTATTGTATAATAATTTGACGCATCATTGCGCAGATAAGATTTATAAGTAAAGACAATCTTATAAGCATACGTAAGTTTATAACGTTTTCTTTACTTATAACTGCGATTTAATGTATATCTGACTTTTCTATTCGACAGTTAATAATAAATCTATTTGTTTTAAAATGAGGTACATCAGATTTCGGAGCGTTAAAAAAATTTTAACTGCATATTTATTAATTTATGCATGGTTATTCATTTTAAGTACATATGCATAGATACTTTGAATATTTGCATACATATTTTGCTGGCTTTTAGTGCATATAATCCGTGCTCTAGAGATAACAAATTATATATATATACAAGTAATTCTTACTTTACAAACTCCTGTTTTATGAATTTCTCAGCTTTATAAATTTATTTTGTGATATATTAATCAATCAATCAGAATTTATTTATGCATAACATCTACAAAAATGAAATACATTGGATACAAGTTAAAAATAAGACTATTTAAAACACTTGCAACCATGGCACTTTGTTTAATTGAGGCTCAAAAAAAAAGCATCAAAAGAGATATTCAGACTATGAGAATCATTTCAAACGAAATTGTCGCCACTGAAACTTGTTTCTCCTCTCATAAGAAACCTGATGAAACACTTTACAACAATGAAAAGGCAATGGAAATTTTGGAGTTACAGATGGGGAAAGCGATAAAGACTCCTATGAATTTAAAAAGTAGAAACCATGTTCTAAGTAAAGAGTAAAAAAAAATGCCACGTATTCATAACTTAACCAACAGCGATTCTTGTTTTAGACTAATCCTTTTCTATTGATGTTCTTTATACAGCGAAACCCCTCATTAGCGGCCACTTGCCGGACAGAAAATTTTGACTGTGGAAGAAAAATGATGGTAAAGAGATGAGATCATCATGAAGTAGATGAAATATTACATTTAAATATTTCATTTTGAAACTTATGCGTTTTTAAGGACATAAGACAAGTTTAAAATAACGAACATAAGCATTTGTTGAATATAACAAATAAATTTACAACAAAACGTTAAATTCAACAACCATGTCAATCAATCAACGTTTATTGGCGTAGTGATACCAACGCCGATGGTATGGCGTGATTAGATGGTGAAACGTTCGAAAGAAAATAAATATTTCTGCCTTCGGTGGGACCTGAACCCACGACCTTCCACTTGCCGGGCGGAGGCTCTACCCACTGAGCTACGAAGGACAATATATAATCTCTTTACGAACGTATATATATTGTTGCCAGTTATTTCGCAGAATGGTGTAGTACATGGACTACTATTTAAACCAAATTGCAAAGAGACTGGTATTAAATTGATCGAAATGCACGTTGCAGCATGTGTACTTATTGGTCGTGGGTTCAGGTCCCACCGAAGGCAGAAATATTTATTTTCTTTCGAACGTTTCACCATCTAATCACGCCATACCATCGGCGTTGGTATCACTACGCCAATAAACGTTGATTGATTGACATTGTTGTTTGATTTAATCTGCGTAGTGTTCGATTTATATAAAATAAATACATATGCTGCAACGTGCATTTCGATCAATTTAATACCAGTCTCTTTGCAATTTGGTTTAAATAGTAGTCTATGTACTACACCATTCTGCGAAATAACACTATATATACGTTCGTAAAGAGATTATATATTGTCCTTCGTAGCTCAGTGGGTAGAGCCTCCGCCCGGCAAGTGGAAGGTCGTGGGTTCAGGTCCCACCGAACGCAGAAATATTTATTTTCTTTCGAACGTTTCACCATCTAATCACGCCATAACATCGGCGCTGGTATCACTACGCCAATAAACGTTGATTGATATTGTTGTTTGATTTAATCTGCGTAGTGTTCGATTTATATAAAATAACGTTAAATATTAAAATTTATCTGCCTAAAAAAACTGACCAGTTGCCGTTTGGTAGTTTTTACTCACCAGTCTTCCTCCTTCACATTGTATTTTTAAAAACGAGATTAAATTCACCGTTTTTCCATTGTTACGCTTACAGGATTTTTGTGCTAATCAAGCACACACTAATATATTTGTACTGCGTTAGATTTGTGTTGATAATCGTTCATTGGTTTCGCGCAATGCATCACTATATGATTCAAAGTACTTATTAGAATTAGTCATTTAAATCGCCGAAATTCGAACCAATTGGCGCTCTTTGTTAATGGAAGGGGAAATTCTCCTTATCTCTTATTCTGTTTTTCCTTAGTTTCCTATTGCGAGAACCGCCATGAAGGTCGAAATTCAATTGTTGTCCGTACTAATTTTGCCCGGCAAATTTAGCATTTTGTCCATACAGGAGTTCTGTTCTAATGGAATGAATCATGAAAACTGTATCCGTATCCCTATCTGAGGGTGACCGCTAAGCAAGGGTTTGAAATACATTATTGTAAATCAGTTTCTGCCGGGGAATTTTTATCTGACGTTAAAAGGGAGGTGACCATGTCTAGGGTGTCCGTTAAGAAGGGTTTCTCTGTACTATGCTTTCCAATTTGTATGGTTTCCTCAATATTTTATGGTCTCTCTTTTGCTGCAATTTTTGTGACCGATATTGTATTTTAATAAATGATCTCCTCCTCACGGGTAAGCTAACCTGACTGGCGAAATACCCCATGTCTTATAAATTTGTGATTAGAAACGTTAAATGACGACACATATGCATCTTTGTGTGCTGTGTATGGTCGACAATCGAATACTCCCTTCGACCCAACAGCCTAGTGGTTGATTACGCTGTTTGAGCTTCCTGTCAGGGATTACAGTGCTGCTTATGGTGGCCTCCCTTCCCAAATATGTCCTTATCCACACTACTACTATTATGATTAGATAATGTGCACATCCGTAGATTGAGAAGTCATTATTCAACTCATGAAATAAAGGATGTGGTTCATTTATTTTCACAGAAAGAACAATGCGATGATGTTCCATTCATCCAAAAAAATCGATTAAAAGAAAAAATTATACACCAACTCTGAAAATACGTATCGTTACATGAAAAATATTCTTTATATATATGGACTGCATTAATATAAACATGGTATCCTTGCAGGTGAGGCCTTAAATCAGTTGTTCCCAACCTGGGGGTCGTGAACAGGTTTCTGGAGAATGGCCGAAACTATTTTTTGTTGCAATTATTTTTATAAAGAATTTCATACCAAATGTTTCCAACGCTTTTGTACTTCAACATGGTTACACACATTGCAATATTCTACTATACGTTATATATAATATATACATAATGATCGTTAATATTTATATATATATATAAAATGATGATGATGTATAGAATGATGATGATGATGATGATGATGTATAGAATGATGATGATGATGATATATATAGAATATGATGTAAATAATATAATATACATAATTAATGTAATATATATATATATATATATAATTAATATAATATAATTTTATATTTAATGTGTTTTCTTTACTCTGAATAATAAAAGCATTTTTAACAAATATGATTTAAGCAGAGAGAGAAGTCACAAATCTTTTGGTTACTATAAAAGGGGGTCGCGGATTACTTGGCTGCTATAAAAGTGGGTCGCGGCTTGAAAAAGGTTGGGAACCACTGAATTGATATTTGACGTCCCTTTGCGGAGATTGCAACAACTATAATGTGTAAAGAAGTACTGTAAAGGAGTAGACGTAAGCATGGGGTGCCATAACCTCCCATCCATTAGTGGAAAAATTACGTTAGTTTCTCATGGCTACCCTATTAGGAAACGAAATTTAGTACTGTGAACCTCCATTTGATCGCAGTCCACTTTCAAGGTCCTCTTACGTCAATGCATGAAGTTAAGGTCAAAAAAATTTGCTGAGAATTTAAGAGAGAGAGATGTATAAATGATGTTATGATATATGAAAAGACATAGCAATTTCTCTCTGGCATAGCTGACAAGGACTGCTTTTAAAGGTTTGACCATGGGCGACCCCAGAGCCCTGCAAAGCGGGAGGTGGTGATAAGAAATAAAAATCTAGAGGCAATCTTCTTTAGTTGATGATCCTAGGTTACCCCTCGAGTTCATCTATTACTATTGTTGGCGTTGTAACTTAGTATTACTGTGATTATAATCGCCATTTTTGAGCCAATTGGGCCCCAAGTCCAATTCTCAGTAAACATCACTGCGTGTAAGTGTAAACCTGTTCGGTAGTCCCGTGAATGACTCGGTCCCGTTTTAAACAACTCAAAGAGAAGTCTTGTGACGTAAACTACACCAATAACATTGTTATGGAATCGAGGATGAAATAATATTAGTTGTAAAATCTTATTATTTTATAAGCTGTATACATTAGTATATATATATATATATAGAGAGAGAGAGAGAGAGAGAGAGAGAGACAGGGGCCGACTATGATTATTAGGGGCCCCGGCCCAACTTGTACTGGGGCACCCCCTGACACGTGTATAAAGATTGAATATAAATCTGAAAATTAAACGCACCCCTATTCCCATTTAAATATATAAGTAATAATATGCTTTTTTTTTATCCCACTTTTACAGCAACGTCGGATGTCAAAGAGCGCATTTGCATAGTTGAAGCTGTGAAAGTTTTGGTAAAAGTAGCAAATACACTGTAAAAAAAACTCTGTAAATTAACAGAAAAAGTCATGGCAGCTGAGTTACCAAGAATTTTCTGTTTTTTTACAAATTTTTCGTTTAATGGTAGCATACGAGCCACTATAGCGCCAACTGGAAAGCAGGGAGGATTCCAGACCTTTGACCCTAAAAAAGACCAGCGGTCTTATCAACACCACCCGTAATTACACACGCCACCTGGTGGTATAAACTGGTATTTATTTCATAGATAAATCGTTAATTAGATACGCCATATAGTGGTATAAGTTTGCACTTATTCAGATTACAGTCACTGTGCTTTCCATGATAATACAAAGGCACCTCCCCCCCCCCATGCCGGGAGCAGAACCCACGACCTGTTGGTTCGTAAACGGATGCTCTAACCGTTCGACCGATGATTAGCTGATAAGATATCCTAATACGCATGCGTCAAACAGAGTGTTGCCAAGAGAGCATTTGTAAAACAGACTAAATATATTTTCAATGAAAAATAGATTTCGTCCTTTGGGAAAAACAGAAAACATAATTAAATTAACAGGCATTTTTTAGAGTGTGGCACAAACGCACCAATTTCGTGTTTTTAGAAATACTGTGGCTCCCGCTTATGATGATCGTGATCATTTGAAAAAGTACAATGCTATGGTTTTATCAAGATGTAAATAGACCTAAGATAAAATTTGTTCGAAAAGATATGAAATAAAAATAGAAAGTAATATATGCTAAAAATATACAATCTCCAAAATTTTAAAGCCATTTATGATGAAATATAGCCAAATTATAGCTTAATTAAGCAGTGAAATTGCAAGACCAGCAACAACAAAAATAAAAAAAGGTTAAGTTTAGTTATTTTCAAAGCTGGATTTGTATTTATAATTGCTGTACTTGTATATATCAGCTATGAATTCTCTAGGTTCATTTCGGATTGTAAATCCGAAGAAGGAAGAAAAAACAATTTTTTGCATTAATTTACTGGACAATATTTTTTTTTTTTTGCCACCCACGTTTATGTAGCTCAAACTAAAGTTATTTTTTTGTTTTGAAGAAAAGGAGACGCAGCCCTCATCCTGGATTCGAACCAGGGTCCCCGCGTTGAGCCCGCGGTGTCTTGACCTACTAGACGAACGAGGACAAGAACAAACGCATTTTTCTCCATATATTAGGATGATTATCATTAATGGTCATCATTAATTTACTATTTTATTACATTAAATAAAATTGTCAAATAAATTTTTGGGGGCCCCGGCATGGGCCCTGCGAGCCCTTGCCATAATCTGGCCCTGTATACAGAAACTCATTATTTTATTAGTTGTTGAATCTTATTATGTTATTAGTTGTTCAACCGTATTATTTTATTAGTTGTAAAATCTTGTTAATATATTAATTGTTGAATCTTATTTTATAAGCTGCAGAATGT
>QLNU02015270.1:67464244-67475521 GCA_006491805.2 Dysdera silvatica
TAGCAGTTCAACATTATAACAGTAAAAATTCATTTTAAAGGGATTGTTAAAACTAAAATCTCGGCATCTAATATCAAAAATAACATATGAAATCAGTTATTATTATCAAATTATCTGATATCTGAGTTAACGAGTTAGTATGGCTATTTCTATTTAATAGTAACAACAATTTTATTTGTTCCGATATTCACGTTTTGTTATACATGACATAGACAGTCTGAGAGTCAGATAAGGGAATATTATACGAGAGATTTTTTTACGTGTTTTCCATAACTGAAGTGCATTTATAAAGGGCCGTCTAACACTACAAAGCAAGTTTCTACTGTTAAGGAAAGCCACAGTTAATGATGCTTTACCAACTTTCACTTTGTGGACCAGTGATATGTAATTTAAAAAAAAAATTGAAAACAACTCCAAGAAGTATGGCGAAAGAGAGAGAGAGACATGTTTAGAATAAAAGTGAGAACAGAGAAAAGAAATCAATTGGTGGAGAGGGGGGAAAATCAGATAAGAGTCGGAGAGATAGCATTGATAATTACGGGGTTTTTTTAGATTCTGTTTATGAAAGGGAAAATATAGGCTTGATCAGAGATCATCGGGTTCGTATATTAGATATTTCACATTGTTTTAAGATATAAAACAAACTTTACTTTTTCTCCAAAAAAGACAATCTTAGTGATAATTATCATGGTATAGTACATATACTGATTATCATAATGGCCTGGTACATGTAGCAATCACTGTCCTTGCACTTGATTGAAGATTGACGATTGAAACTCGCCATAATTATGATGACAAAAATTATGTTGAACTACACGATGATGAAAAAAATCCGGTTTGAAGCTCACCATATTTATGATGGTAAAAATTAAGTACTGAAGCTTAAGGTAATAATGATGAGTATGAAACGAAAGTGTCACCAGTTGAAGGGTAAGTCAACAGTGAAGAAGGCTCCAGTGAGGTAGTCAGCCGTGAAGGACACAGCTTCCTTCTCAATGGCCGGTATAATAATGTAATCAAATATAATCACTGCTATCATTTGTGTTTTTAATAATTTTTATTCACACTCAAAAGAAAACAAACTTCAAAATTAAAAAAAAAGGTAAAAATTAGTATTAGAAATAAAGACAACGTTGGACGACTGACATTCTTATAATGATAAAAAATGGAAAACTAGAAAAAGAAATATTTTCACGCGACAATCTCGAACTTCATATCACGTGGACATCAAAGCATAATTATTCCTGTAATTATATTTATTCGCATAATCCGCGACATGACCCCGCCCCTACCAGCGTAGAGACTGAAAGGATCGCGCGAATACGTGAGTTAAATTAAACAACAATTAAAATTAGACAAAAAGAGTTAACAAACAAAGAGTTAAAGTTAAGGTAATATAAATCTTAGAGTACGTCCATATTTTGTAGTATAAGTGTCAAGTTTAATAGGGTTTGCTGTTTGTATATTAAAGTTGGTGTGGGCGTTTTTCTTATCAGATTCAGATAGATTTTCTGTGTTAAAAGAATAAGCTGGGTTCAGACTATCAATGCCAGTGATGTTAAGTTTATAGTACTTTGGCGTCTTCGATCTAACTTGATAAAGCTCAGAGTATGGTTGTTGTAACGGGTGCCTTATCATATCCTGTCTAACGAAGACATGACTTGCCGAAGGCAAATCTTTGTGAATACACACAGTGGAAGTTGAATATCGATATGTTTGTACTAGTGGTAGTTTACGTATTTAGTTTCGTAGTTCTGAAAGAAGATCCATGCATGGTGGTATCTTGGGTGAATTCTGTGAAAATTCTCCGGGTAAGCGAAGTATTGATCCGTAGACAAGTTCGGCAACAGACGCTAGTAAGTCTTCTCTAAAAGAAGATCTGATTCCTAAAAGAACGAATGATAGGATTTCTGTCCATTTGTTGATAGAACAGCATTGTGGCTTTGAGTTGGCGATGAAATCGCTCAACCAATCCATTTGCTGCAGGGTTGTATGCTGTGGTTTTGGATTTGTTTATTTTCAGAAAACGGGATAGAGCATGAAATAATTTGCTTTCAAATTGCTTGTCTCGATCTATTATAATTTTTTCTGGGATTCCAAATCTTGCTATCCATCCAGAGACAAAGGTAGGTGCGATGGTTTCTGCAGTTTCATCTGGTATAGGAAAGGTTTCTAGCCATCTGCAGTAGTGGTCTATGCATGTTAAAATATATTGACACCCTTTAGATAGGGGCAGTGGTCCAACTATGTCGATATTAATTTCAGAAAAACGATTAGTAGGTAAAGAGTAAGTTCCAATCGGAGATTTGGTATGTCTGTGTATTTTTGAGTTGAATCCATTGGAGGAAACTTGGCAACCAAAAAAAAAGATAACTTTTTTGAACGAAAAGTCATTTTTCTTTGTTTAAAACTGAGCCAAATTTATTTAGGCCCTCGCAAACTTCTTTCAGGTCTTTAAGATGTTGTGTTTTGTTCTCGGAGGCAATTAATATGTCATCTAAATAAGCATAACATTTCTTTAATCACGGAAAACTTCATCAACGAACCTCTGAAACGTTTGGCCGGCATTCCTTAAGCCAATGATCATAAGCGTATACTCGAAAAGGCCAATAGGTGTTATGACTGCAGCCTTAGGAATATCTTCTGGTGCTATAGGTATTTGATGATATGCTTTTATTAAATCTAATTTTGAAAATATTTTTTTTCCAGCCAGACCCAGAGAGAAATCTTGAATGTGGGGTATTGGATATCTATATGGTTCAGTGATTGCATTTAATCAACGGAAATCTCCACGGATTCGCCATTCTCCGTTTTTCTTAGGTACAAGGTGAATGGGACTTGGCCATGAGCTTTTTGAAGGACCTAAAATATTCTGATCGAGCAATTTTTGAAATTCTTGTTTAATAAAGGCGAGTTTATCAGAAGCTACTCCTCTGGCTTTGGCAAATACAAGAGGACCTTTGGTTAAAATGCAATGAAACGTTGCATGGTCCTGCTTTATGCCAATCATTGAGGGGTTGGTAATTGCGGGATACTCAGAAATAAATGCGTGATAAGGCATATTGCCTGATATAGTTGTAAAGCACAGGGGGGGCGTATTTATAATTCTGCCCTTGGCGGATAAGGTTGTTAATTCATCGATTAAACGGCGATTTTTAATATCAATTAATAAATTGAATTTTTCTAGAAAGTCGCCAAGCGTAGGTTTTAAAACATTGACGATGACAAAGGGCCATGGAAATATTCTTCATAGGCCTAAATTAAGCCTTAAAGTAATGTTTCCGAAGGTTTTGATTTTTGAACTGTTTGCTGCGTAAAGAAAAATGTCTGATTTAATAACGGGAGTTCGCATTAAGCCAACTGGAAAAACTGAAACTGAAACAGAAAAACTGAAACTGATGATATCAACGAGGAAACGATTGTTTGAGTTGCTATCGAAAACGAAAAGGCCGTTTGCCAGCTCAACATACCCAGATCCCGCTAAATCGGGTGAGCTACCATGTTTTCCGTCCAACAACAGACGGAAATACATTTTTTTTTAGCTTTAACTCCATAGTTTTCATGATACCAGCATCAATCGCCAGGCTACATATTAGATGTTGAAGCAGCGCGTGAGGTCGAATTACATCGGCTCTTGTTATTTTTGCAGTAACGTAAATTGGCGCGAAAGCGTGAATTAGAACGAGTTCGTTATTGATTTGATATTTTGTTTACTGCACGTGAAAGATGTGCAACCTAGTTTGAAAGGCTTGCACTTGTTTCTGCAAAGTTGTTAGTGACGTCATCTCCATTTCAGATACCATAAGCGCCACGCCTGGTACTTCCAGAACTTTATCAGCAATTAATGCTAGTTCGTTAAGGCGATCACCTCCTACTGAAAGAATTTATTGAACGTTGATGGGGAGTCTACGTAACCATAGGGATACTGATTCGTCCAACTTGTTGGCAGCCAATTCTCTCATTTGGCGAAACAATCTAGACAGAGTCTTATCTCCTAAGGTTAAGTCCTGTAAAAGAGTTTGTAGGAGCAGTGTTTCCGATGATTGATATTGTTCAGTAATTCCAAGTCTTAATGCTGTATAGGCTTCGTTTGGTAGGTCGCGGATATTACCCGCCACACAGGACAATACCTCCGAGTCTAGGCATGAAAAAAGGCATGAAAAGGCAGGGAAATTTCGTTACGCCTGCCGTAATACCTGAATTAATGAACATATTGTTCAGTTGCGCAAACAAAAGATCATGCTTCTTTTTCCAAAAGGATGGGGGACGAAATGCTACTCTTGCAATTTCTGAGTTTTCTCCCATAACGAATAAAATAGTAACGTTCGACTTACTTAGTTGGTAGCAATCGTTGAGTCAAAGGTGTTCTTGAGTGGAAAATGATCGGCAGTGGAATGATATGTTAAAAATGGAAACTTACGCTAAAGCGGAATTCCGGTAGGGAAGTTACCAATGTAGTGGAAATTTATAGTGGAATGTTGCATTGTAACAATGTCGGAAGGTCACCAATTGAGAGGAAAGTGTCACCAGTTGAAGGGTAAATCACCAATGAAGAAAGTCAACTGTGAAGGAGGCGCCGATTAGGCGATGAGGTAAGATGAGGTAGTCAGCCGTGAAGGGGACAGCTTCCTTCTCGATGGTCGGTATAATAATATAATCAAATATAATCACCCCGATCATTGCGTTTTTAATAATTGTTATTCACACTCAAAAGAAACAAACTTCAAAAATAGAAAAGGTAAAAATCAGTATTAGAAATAAAGACAACATTAGACGACTGACGTTCTTATAATGATAAAAAATGGAAAACTAGAAAAAGAAATATTTTCACGTGATGATCTGGAGCTTCATATCATGCGGACATCAAAGCTTAATTATTCCTATATTTATTCCCCTGATCCACGACAAGTATAATCATGTTGAAGCGCACTAGAATTATGATGAGTAAAACCATTTTGAAATTTAACGTAATTATGGTTAGCAAAATCTTTTCAAATCTTACACGAAGTGGTCATAATTAGAATGAACAACTTCTTACGTTTCAAGCTCATCATAATTATGTCGAGGAAAAATCATGTTGGAGCTCATCATATTTATGATCAGCAAAATGAGGTTGTTGCTTTGGACGAGTGTAGAAGTTTAAATATTTAGAAGCCATTGTAACGAAAGACCGTAAGATTGCTATAGAACAAGAATAAAAGCGGGCACTCGATATTACTTTGCATTTGAGAAAGTATCAAGTCTCCCAAAAGCTTCATGGAAACTGAAGCTTACCATCTATAAAATAATGATAACATCTGTAGTTTGATATGGAGCCGAGACATACATAATAACAAAGATAGAAATAAAAAATTGCCAAGAATACGGGAAACAAAATGCTTCAAAAAATATGCGGGAGTGTTAATGAAAACGACGAATGAAGAATAGAAAAAAAAAAGAATATATATAGTTCTGCATGAAGCCATAAATCCGGTGACGAAAATAAAGAAAGGAAGACTTAAATGGCTTGGATATGAAGAAAGAACGGGAGACGTTAGAAGAGTTAAAAATATTACAAGAACTAACCCAGGAAAAAGGAGTAAAACAGTGGACGCTCTAGAAGAAGATAGCTGGATGGAACGGCGAAAGACATAAGAAGATTATAAGTGAAAGAATGATGAAGAAAATCTTTGAGGAGAGAGGGTGATTATGACTAAGAAGTCTCAGATTCCTCAGGTACAGTAGTGCCACAACAGCAAGTAGTAAATTGTGTTGAAGCGCATCACAATTGTGCTGAGCAAAACCATACTGAATCTCATCAGAATTTTATGGTAAGCAGGATCATATGTTGAAGTTTATTGTAGATTATAATGGGCAAAAGCATGTAAAACCTCATCATAATTTCGCTCCAGTGAAATGGCAATTTCGAGAGCTTTCTTTCAATATTACGGACCTAACTCCTTCAATTACGGGCTCTACAAATAGCGCAGCAAGCCGAAAGTAATAAAAGGAAAGCAAAGAACTTGTTGCTGTTTATTGGGACATTGGAAGAAATTGAGTCCAAGCTCTATACTCTCTGCTTCAGCTGCTCAAGGAAAGAAAATTGGTTCCGGATCTCCTTTGACTTAACAGGACTTAGGAATGTGCTTCAGCTTCCATGGAATCCAAGTCAATTTGATGGTCTCAGGCCCAAAGTCTAAACAAGATGTAATAAAAGTATCCTTTGTTTTGGATCGTTTAAGATGACAGTATTCCCCTACAGATTCCAAAGAATTATAAGAACCGTTCGTTTTCTATTTTACTGGATTGTTAGAACCAGTGCCGTCTAAACGGGTGGGCCAACTGATCCGAGCTCAGGGCCTGGACTCAAATAGAGGCGCCAAAGTTTTTCTATATATAGTGTTACCTCCAGTGAGGGACACCTCCGAATAAAGGACAACTTTGTTTAAGGGACGATTCCGTTGGTTCAAAGTCCATTTAAATAGGGACTTTGATTTTATTGTCTGTATATGTTAATTGCCTATTGATAAGTAAAGACAAAGTTATAAGTGTAAGTAAGTTTGAAAAATTTATTTCAACGTACGCTTCTGACGGACTTGGTTGTCTTTCATCAGGAATACAAAATGAAAAATAAAAGAATATTTGAAAATTAGTTAAGTTGTTATTGCGAAATTTGAATATATTCTATGTACTCCGGCTGAAACTCATTTGTTGTCGCCTCCGCAGCATTCAAATTTTCGCTGTAACAAATATGCATTCATTGAGCATCCAACCATGTTCCCTAATGCGTTGTCAAAGGATTTGGCAGCAAAGTTAAACTACGAGCTTGCGTTTTAAAGGTTTCTGTACGATAAAGAGATTTCAAGAATTTTTTGTAACATTAGAAACAAATCTATCTACATCCAGATAATTTGCCTGAATTTCCTCAGCAACCCTATTTAAAGCCCTGCGGTGGCGCAGTGTGGTAACGCGTTCTCCTATTGCGCGGCTAATCCGGGTTCGACTCCCAGCAGTGCAAAAAGAACGCTTACTCAGAGATCTCATAAAGATCGCACTGCTCACTGTAGTCCGGGGTTTGGTTCCCTAGGCCTTAAGAGGTTCGGATTCCTCGGAAAACAGTAGGTCCCGGCGCAGCATGACCACTGTAGTCTTTGAGCCGTAAAACCAAAAAACAAACAAACAACCCTATTTAAGACGTGATCAAGGCAAGGGACATGCAATAACTTTGGATAAAAGTATTTAATTTTTTTTCCAGCTTTTACTACGTTTGGTACATCTTTTAAAAAGTATCAGTTAAAAAGAGTAAAACGTTATATTCCGTTTGGCCATAAAAGATTAAAAGATTTCTCAAATATCTGAAAGGTGGTTGAATGATTAATTTTTCAAGTACCTCGAAATTCGATAAAAATACTTAATATAAGGTAACATTTGGGAAGCGTGACCGCATGGTCATGGCGTAGAGTTGTATGGGCCCGAGCCCCCCAAATATATTTTGATAAGGGTTTGATCCCCCAATAATTTACCAATATTAAAAAAAAAAAAAATGAATTTTAGTTTGCGAGAACTGTTTTGGTGCATTTTCATTCAAGAATTATTTTAGAAATTTTTATGTTCTTGTTACTTGAACATCTATCCGTTTTTTTCTCTAAACTTTATGACCCTTTCTTTGTTTACCAAAAGCTAGGGAAGCTATTAGGTATTTGGAGGGTTTAAGTGAATGTTTATGCCGCTCTCTCCTCCCAATACGCTCCCAAGGGAGTCGCTGACAAAGAGGACAAACTTCGACCATTTAACCGAAAAAGTATTATATGCGGGTGTTCGTTACTCTTGTATATCCTGAACTCATCACTCACAAAGGAATGGAATTTTGACTAGAAAAAAGGGGCTAGCAAATGAAGATGCCTAATTGAGGCGGGTGCAGACATGTGGTACAATTTCGAAAATACGTAAATGGTGGGAAATCTGGAAGAAGTCTTGTGAAATTTAAGAAAAATAAATAGCGTGTTAGATTTTTCTCACGCAGCTGAGGTAAGAATGAGCCACACGCATCAACACAGAGTTCTCACTTTCTTTTTTTTTTTTTGGAGGGGCGCTGAAGTATATGTTATGCACATTCACACAGTACAATATATGTAAAATTACAATTTACTTTAAATTATTGCGGGAAGGGGCTCGGGCCCAACGAACCAGGAGCGCCCCCAGAATTATATGCAATGGGGTGCATCCAGGAAAAATTCCAATTGAATAATGTTGGACTGTAGTTTCTTGTGGATTCAGTCCTTTTTACATAAGCCGGGGGGCGGGGTGCAAGTGTACCCTCCTCGGGGCGCCCATGAGACGAACCCATATAAATTTACACCTATGTCCACATGAATAGAATAAGTTTATTCACCTTGTGTAGAGCTTTGGTCATACATTTATCCCGCAATATTTCTTTTACATTTATATTTTAGAAATTAAAATAATATTGACCGATTATTAGATCGACAATGTCGAGTTTTTAAAATTATTAGGGGGGCAAGCATATACTATATACATTTATATACTACAATATATGTAAAATTGCAATTTATTTCAAATTGTTGATAGCTAGAGCCCTTATAACTCTACGCCTATACGATTATATTAGAAATGGAGGAAATAAGTAACATACTACATAAATCATATTTAACAATTCGGTTACTTTGATTTAGTATTTTTAAAAATTACTGATGAATAAAATTTTGATTTCTTCAGTTAATAAAACACTTTTCTGTGTTATTGCCTCATTTGATGAAATTGTGATATTGGGCAGAATGAAGCTTGAGTTGATATGTAATTTAGTTAAGTGGATAAGTAAGTTTGGGTACTACGTGTTTTTTGATTGAAAATTGAAAATTGCGATAATTGGCATGCCTTTTAATTAGTCATTTCTACTAAGGGGCCGTTCATGCATTACGTAAATATATTTCTGGCCATTTTATACCCCATCCTTCCTTCATGCTTAGGTATGATTTCGGTTATCTAATTTTTTGGTATATGTTTTTGAAATAAGAATGCAATGTGTGATAAAAATTATAATACTTATTTACATTTTTACTCTAATATTGAGCACTTATTTATAAGTTTGTTATAATATTAAATGCTTATTAATAAATAGAGAGTAATCACAGCAAACAATATCGCATTTAAAAAAGTTTTAATAAACTGTTAATATAGCTATTTCTGTGGTATTATAAAGTATTTTGTTATTAATATTATATTATTTATTATTAATATTTCCTATGTTGTAAGCAAATGGTGTATAATAAATAAGTGAATTTGATAAAATACGTTCATAAAAAATAATTTTTATTTTACAATAATTTTTGCCACCCACGTATTAATTACAGCTCAAACTAGAGCTTGTGTAATTTTGGAGAAAAAGAGACGCTTTCCCCATCCTGGATTCGAACCAGGGTCCCTCCGTTTAGCCCGGAGTGTCTTGGACCGCTAGACGAATGAGGACAGGAAACAACGCTCTCTTTCTCCGTATGTAAAGATGTTAAGGTATTATTACCCTCCGCAGGGATAACACAATTGCCAAATATGGTCAACACAAGAAAGCCTCCGGGGCGAGATTTTTGTGAGTTTTCGTGGGGGAAATTTATTATACTATAATTTACAAAGATACAATACAATAATTACAAAGAATCCAGGATGGGGAAAGCGTCTCTTTTTCTCCAAAATTACACAAGCTCTAGTTTGAGCTGTAATTAATACGTGGGTGGCAAAAATTATAGTATAATAAATTCCCCCACGAAAACTCACAAAAATCTCGCCCCGGAGGCTTTCTTGTGTTGACCATATTTGGCAATTGTGTTATCCCTGCGGAGGGTAATAATACCTTAACATTAAAAATAATATATTTATTATAATTTAAAAATGTCAGTGGGCCCAAGGGGAGCCTAGAAAGGGTCCCCGATTAAAAAGAAAAAGGTTGAGAGACACTGGTTAAATTAATTAAATATTCAACTGTGATTGTGTGTATTTTATACCTGCCACTCGCAGTGTGTTGTACATCTAGGAATTGCAGTTCAGTCAGTGCAATTGTCACTTTGTGTTAGTTTTATTATTTTTTGTGTTTTAAATAAGCATGGTTCAGAGTCCCCTCTCCTCATTGTCAGAAAAAAAATAAGCATATCTCAACCCCGTCTCTCCCAAAGGTGCTTACGTAATACTAGAACAGCCCTAATTCTGAAACATTTTCTGTTATTATTAGTAAATGAGGATTTAAAAAAACTGGAGGGTTGTGGAGCCTTTGTATTGCGATTATCACAGTTTTGCTTAAGGAAAAAACGTATTTGCAAGTAGTATTTAAAAATTTCTTTGTAGTTGCAACTGACGTTTTTCTGAAACTTTAATGTACGAGTAAATGAAAAAAACCTAGAGACGCTACAAGTAACTTTTATTTGATTTCACGAATATTTTAAGGAACGTTATTACTTTCACTTTTATTAAAGATGGAAGATATAGTACTTCTGTCACAGAATGACTTTCTTTTGCTTGAGAGAATGTGGTTACGGATCAGTTTGAAACTTTTGTCCGTTGTCCGGCTCTTACCTTTGTCTTGTTGGAGGACCTGGGGGAATGTCTTTCTGCAGTTGCCGGTCAAGCCGCCACCACTAAATATTTCTTTTGAAGATATACCGAAATATAGCGCATCAGTGTGGGTCCTGTGTAAAGGAAACGCCTCAAGGAAAGCTATTATAGCCCAAGACCAACTGTGGTACTGAGTGGGTCATTTTTCTTTTTCACCCTGCCCCTGCCTCTGCATTTTTTTTTTCACCCTGCCAGTATTTCTACAGATAGAAAGACAAGCTAAAAATGAAGGTGGAAAATTTCAAAATGTGTACAGTGGGATAAGTCTATATATCTACCGCTTTTAGAAAAATACTTCAGTTGTTCACAGAACTTAGTTCAGTTAAATATTTTGGAGTGGAAACGCCGATTTTCTTGCAGTGAATATAATGTGATTTTTTAAACCCATTATTAATTTTGTTTTAGCTACAAGCATTTCCTTTATGGATAATTCATTTAATTTATTTAGTGCGTATAAAAAATTTATAAAGTATGAATATTATAAAGTTTGTGAATTCCTAAATGTGTACTTATGGAGAAATATTTAATTAAACTTCAACTAAGCCAATCAAATATTACTCCAGTGTGCAACGGTCCAAGCAATAAATAGTAAGTGTATTTTGTTGTTTTAATTTTCGATGATTTCAACAACATTATATGTTAAATAATTAATGATTTTAATTTATAATACTTTTCTTA
>QLNU02015270.1:67494844-67510996 GCA_006491805.2 Dysdera silvatica
AATTATTAATTCCCTTCGATTGCTGTAAAACCGTTTGTACTCTCCCATCCCGTTTGATGAATAAATCACCCTTGTTTTCTTTGAGCCATAAAATTGCAACCAACCCTTCGATGGGGAAATATATACACTTTGCAAATTATCGAAACTGTAAAAAACTATTTATTGAAACTTCGCAGTTATTAACAACTGCACAATTCATAAATTGTTGAGATATCGAGGTCAACATAGAATGAAATTATATAAATATCTTAATTGTTGGAGCAGTTAACTACAGCCGATGGACAAGGATACATGATCCTTGATTCTGTGCGTGGATAGTTGGCAGTGAAATACCTTAGATTTAATAGGTCATACTGGTATGATACAGAAATTGAGTGCAACGTGCCCTTGTAACCTTAATGATACAATATACACTGAAGTGCCAGAAAAACTGGTACACCTACGTAATATTGTGTAGCCCCCAACCCCACGCATGCACACAGAAGTGCCGCAACACGATGTGGCATAGACTCGGCTAATGTCTGAAGGTATCCTGGAGACAATTCACACCAGGAATCCTGCAGGGCAGTCCACAAATCCATAGGAGTGCAAGGAGGTAGAGATCTCTTCTAAACAGCACGTTGCAAGGCATCCCAGATATGCTCGATAATGTTCATGTCTGGCGATTTAGGTGGCCAATGGAAGTGTCTAAAGTCAGAAGAGTGTTCCTGGAGCCACTCGGTAGCAACTCTCGATGTGTGGGGTGTCGCATTATCATGCTGAAATTGTCCAAGTCCGTCGGAATGCACAATGGACATGAATGGGTGTAGGTGATCGGACATGATGCTTACGTACCTGTCACCTGTCAGAGTTGTCTCTAGACGTATCAGGGGTCCCATATCACGCCAACTGCACACGCCCCATACCATCACAGAAGCTCCACCAGCTTGAACAGTCCCCTGTTGACATGTAGGGTCCATGGATTCATGAGGTTGTCTCCATACCCGTACACGTCCATCCGCCTGATGCAATTGGAAACGAGACTCGTCAGACCAGGCAACGTGTTTCCAGTCATCAACAGTCCAATGGCGGTGTTGGTGGGCCCAGACGAGGCGTAAAGCTTTGTGCCGTGCAGTCAACAATGGTACACGAGTGGACCTTCGGCTCCGAAAGCCCATATCAATGATGGTTCGTTGAACAGTTCGCACGCTGACACTTGTTGATGCCCCAGCATTGAAATCCGCGGCAATTTGAGGAAGTGTTGCACGTCTATCTCATCAACGGGTCTCATTAGCCTTCGAAGATCGTTCTTTCAAGGTCTTTTTCCGGCCGCACCGCTGTCGGAGATTTGATGTTTTACCGGATTCCTGATATTCACGGTATACCCGTGAAATGGTCATATGTGAAAATCCAAATTTTGTCGCTATCTCGGAGATGCTATGTCCCATCTCTCTTGTGCCGACTATAACGCCACGTTCAAAATCACTTAAATCTTGATAACCTGCCATTGTAGCGGCAAGAACCGATCTAACAGCTTTGCCAGACATCTCTTGTCTTATATAGGCGCTGCCGACAGCATCGCGTTACGCTGATTGGTTGCAAAGCTCCGTTTGCACGCCTGTGCAGTTTTCCTGCAGTAACAGACCCTCCCCGCACAACCCCTCCCTTTCCTGCCGTATCAGGAGTCTGAAGGACACCTATCGAAGTGACATGGTGAACCTCTTGATAAGAGACATTACGGGGCACTTCCGATCAAAGTTAGAGGTGCGAAAGTCGCCATACTTTCTTTCCGATTGTCTCCCAAGGGGGGCACAGACCAGGCTGCATCGTTTCAGAATTGGCTGTGCATTCACCAACAAGTACCTCCACCGCATTAGGCAACTCCCGTCGCCTGTGTGTCTCCAGTGTCAGGAAGGTGCTGACGAAACACTGGAACACATTCTTTTGCGGTGTCCGGCCTACGGCTACCTCAGGGAGGAGCTCCTTCTCGCCCGCCGCCGTTTAGGCCTCGCCTCGCCACCAGGTCTGTCCGACCTCCTGGATCCCACCGGATCCCCCCGCCTTCGCGCTGCCTCCGTGGTTGTGCTAAGCACCTTCCTCTCCGGGCATGAATTGTTTCTGTGTGTGTTTTTGTTGGTTTAGTGTAGTGATTCCCATCTGCGGTCGCAGCCGCTCAGATTAAGCGGGGCTAAAGTAATTTTGGCGCCAGTTATATCATGACTTCGCTCCCATACACCTGATGTTAATTTTTTCCCCGAGGTGGGAGGTGTCAGGCTCCGCGCGTGCGTACGCCAATGAGTGGAACTCAAAATTGTGGTGAATTACCACTGGTGATGTCAAAAATAATTCGAATTATTTAATCCTTCCACATCCCCCGCACACGTATTTAGAGTTTTTTTCTTCAACTGTTTATACCGAAAAAAGAACACCGCACCCATGGCTCTGGTGGCAATGGACAGCACATCTTTTTCTTGGTTTTAACTGGAAGGTTACTGGTTTGACTGCAACCTGGAACCGTGCTGGTGGGTTGTTTTTTTTTTTCATTTTTTGTTAAAAAATTTGGTTCAGTGGAACTCAAAATTTTGATGATGTCCAAACAGTGGCGTAAAGGCACTTTTTGGGGCCCCCTTGTATGAAAATTAATTTTTATGTACATATATGAAAATAGATAATGATAAAAAAAAAATCTTACCTTCATATTTATTTGCACCAAACCAACAATATATTGTTGGATTTTCAGAGGGAGGGAGATGAGGAAAGGCAAACGCATATTTTATTGAAAAATATGTTTAGTTCGTCCACTGCTGATATTATTTTTAGAAGAACTATCGCAAATGTTATTTTATTGGCACTGGCATTTTGTCCTTACTATTTATTTTTGTTGGTTACTGTAAAAATCTTTTTTTTTTTCCTTACAGTTTTTTTCAGCAAACTCCTCTACTAAAGAATCTATGTCTATTTTCCGAACTAGATTAACTTCAATGCTTCTGACACTTAACGCGGATAGTCGTTTTTGTATCATTGAACTTTGAATATAGTTTTTTATTAATTTGAGTTTCGAAAACGATCGCTCTACACTCGCCAATGTTACGGAAAGAGTTAAAAAATTTTCAGTGCAGTTGAAACATCTGGAATACTGAGTATAGAATGTATTTTTAATAATCCAAAGCTCAGCTACATCTTTAATGAATCCGTTTTGCATTTTTAATATATATTTTTTAAGGATATTTCTCATTAAAAGTAATTTTTGGGCAAATTCGGAGGAAATGTCAGCAGAGAGTTCTTTAGCAAGATATTTTGCAGAACTCTGCAATTCATCGTCATTTTTTTAACAAAATTTAAAGGATACAAGCACTCAAATTTAAGTAAAGTGCCTTTCATGCTAGTGAACGGGTTATAGATTTGAGAGACAATAACATCTACGTTTGTATGAAGTACGTTAATTTTAAAAAATTGCTCGGGATCATTAAGACACGAGTCTTTACTTAATTCACCAAAACATCTTTTAGTACGAATTTGTCTTTTTTTTCGAAAACTGGCATTCGACGCCCCAACAGGAAGTTATGGTTTTGGCGGTTTCTTTTGCTTTACAGAAACAATTCCAATAATCTGTTAAATTTTTTGCAGCTTCACCTAACATTTCGGCTGCTTTAATTAGGTTTTAATTCTTGTAGTCTATGTATGCGGTGTTGAGTTTTCGCTTTTGTTTTCTTGCTTGTTCCAGGATAACTGAGTCGATGGTAAGCTGCTCTTTACATCCCAGAGTCCCTTTCTGGCATCCCTTTTGTTCTTCCGTCATTAAGTTGTTGCTTTCGCTGTGCCGGCTTATTTTTTCAGAGATGCACCCCGTGAGTATCTTGTACAGGGTGTTAAGGCACGTAATGGGTCGGTATTTCGCTGGGTTACTGGTATCCTGGTCCTTCGGTAGGAGGTAAGTTATTCCCTTGCAGAGGAATTCAGGCATTTTGCTGGGGTCTTCAATTATCGCCGTAAGTTCCTTGGCTAATGGGCCATGGGCGCTGGTAAATTTCTTGTACCAGAAGTTGTGTATGCCGTCAATACCGGGTGCTTTCCAGTTGTGCGTACGTTGGATTACCTGCTGGAGTTCCTCTATCGTGATGCCCGTATACTCCATCTCCTCTATTCCTCTCGTAGCCTCCATTTCTTGCTGAATCCAGGGGGCGCTTTTGTGCTGTACTTCATTGGACCATAGTGTCTTCCAGAAGGTCTCTATTTCTGCTGGCTTTGGGGCTTCGTACTTGTCTTTGTTCGCTGATGTCTCTCGAAGCTTCCTGTAGAAGGCCTTCTGGTTTGCTTGGAATTGCATGTTCTGTTGTTTTCTGTTGGTATAGTCTTTGTATCTTCGGAGTCTTCTGGCGTATACACCCAGTTTTTGTTTGAGGGTATCCAGATATTCGCTGATATGTTTATTGGGCTCTTCGTGTCTTGTATGAATCCTATTTCTCTTAAGGGCCATCTTCACTTTCCTCACTAATTTCTTACTCCTATTTCCCTGCATGTACTGGGTTATTCGCCCTATGCTGCTGCGGAGCTCTTCTATTCTTTTTTGCAGTCTCACTTGCCATGGTGGTTGGGCTTTGTTTCCTCTGTTACTTCGGCCTTCGTTCCTTACTTCGTACCCATTGGCGCGTGATGCCGCTACTGCTGCACAGTATATGGCGGTGTGTATTTCCTGTAGGGAGTTGTGGTTCTGTAGGTGTAGTGGCAGGGTATGTTCATTGAGGATCTTGGTTGCTTTGCAGAGTTTCCAAGATGCCGGTTGGCGTGGTATTCTTGGCCTTGTTGCGGCATCCGAGCCTTCATATTCCGCCAGGGCACATTGGAAACCTTCTTCCATTTTCTCCACGTCCCTCCTCTCTTCTTGTTCTATGCTTGTTTGGAGCGGTTCTCTTGCGCCAATAGTTGGTGCTTCAGGGTTGGCCACACTGGTTGAAGTGTTTGCCAGGTCATTGGCGACTTCATCTCTTAACCTTTGTAGTATGGGCTCTGCTAAGAGATTTCTGGTTATTATGTTCCTGCGTTGGGTTGTTATCCTTTCTATACTGATGTCCAGGTGTGGGTACTGTTGTGCGAATTTGGCGTGAAGTGTGGGTCTGTAATTTGTCATGTCTGTTTCTAGCTTTGTAATCGTATAGTAGGTGCGCATGATGTAGGTGTTCATATCTATTGTCCATGACATGCGCTGGCGTGGTCTTTTAGCCGTGGTGGTTGTACCTGTATATATATATATATATAGGGTCTTTATAATTAAAGTTCCACTTTGAAATGGCCATAAAATGAAAACTACTGGACCAAATGTTATCAAACTTGGTAATAACTTACAAGTGGTCATGGGATTTTATTTTCCGCAAAAAAAAAAATGTTCAAAAATCACCACCAGCGGAAATGGCGCTGTGTGTAATATTGTTAAACGAAATAAGACATGAAGACATCGTTTTAAAACGTTTTTAATCGTTTCTAAAACGTGTTACAAAGCATGTTGAATGTGGCGTCCACCATTTTCTGAAAGCAAGTTAAATCGCATTACTGCGTTCTCAACAGCAGCTCTTAGCATATCAGGAGGAATGTTGCGGACATGTCGGTGTATCGCGTTTTTCAATTCCGCCAAATTGTTTATGTTATCACCATAAACAATGGCTTTGAGGTTACCCCATAGTCAGAAGTTTTAATCGTTTTAGAAACGATTAAAAACGTTTTAAACCGATGTCTTCATGTCTTATTTCGTTTAACAATATTGTATACAGCGCCATTTCCGCTGGTGGTAAATTTTTATTTCTTTCCTTTTTTTGCGGAAAATAAAATCCCATGACCTCCTGTAAGCTGTTATCAAGTTTGATGACATTTGGTCTGGTAGTTTTCATTTTATGGCCATTTGAAAGTGGAACTTTTTTTGATTTATAATGACCCCGTATATATGTGTATATATATATATAAAAGAAAATGTATAATATATATTAAACTTAAGAAATAGATTACGTGGGATATTTTTTTTAAGGCGAAAGTGTCCAACAAAATTTTTTCCACTCCGAACCTATACTTGAATGGGAGAGTTACGGTCGATTGAGAGTAAAAGAATTTTGTTTACCAAAATGTGTATTTCTCTTTTTAACTTCATAGAAATTCGCGGACACATAGAAAGTTCATGAAATCCCCGAATCTTTAACTTTTTATACTAAGATAAATTTGATGTAAATTTTGCAAAATCAGAATTAATGATTTATGAGTTCGTATGAAAAAACATGTAGTTCTCTTCATGTTTACCTACCAGTGAAGTATCGCTTTCAGTCGTTAAGTTTAATGCACTTTCTACTCTTTTTATTTATTTGGAGCATTCTATGCGAACCAGTTTAATTTTCCCAATAAGAGGTATACATTTTAACATCTTGAAGGAAGGTTAGTTGTTATTGAGGTAATAATTTTTACTGCAATGGAATTAAAAGCAATTTTATTATGAGTTAAGAAATAAAGTTTTAATTACTGAGGGATGTAATTCTCAAGGGCTGTCAAGAAATATGTAATAAAGAAATCTAACTACTGATGATCTTTAGAATCACCACAAATATTATTTACCTCCTTTATTAAGGCAGTTCTAAGAGATCCACTTTAAGACATTTATTTTTGAAGTGAGCACCACGCGCATAAAGAAAAAAACGCAAGAGGCTGCGAAATGAAACGCCAACTTTGAAGCATATATTTGCTTATCGTTATCTTATGTCTTATCTATATAATTAGTTAAAATGCCTATAAAAGTTAATTAATACTCCGATGAAAAACCCATTGTTCTTAACTAAAGCGCTTAGGATTCATATGTAACCATTTTTATTGGAATTAATTTCTAATTTTGATCACATTATTCCAAATATCTGCGTGCGGAATAATTTGGTGATTATTTTGATGAAAATACCAATATTATTTTGGTGTTATCGCTTAATTTAGCATAGTTTGCAGTTCAATAACTAACCACATTTTAATCAAAGGCCAAAGTGTACTGAAAGATTAAAATATTTTTCACGATTTTAGTTGTTCTCATCTTTAATTTCTAGAAGTTTTCGTTCTTTAAGGAATAGGGTTTAATGTGCGTGTTTCGAATCACGTCAAATTTTAAGTGAAGTGATAATATCGTAACGGGAATAAAATACTACACAGCTTATTTGTGATCGGGAAATACAATTTCAAGAAAATCGTCTGCTTAGCAACATTTATTGCATTTGGACTAGTTGCTTGGGAGACTATTATCTTTGATTGACAGTCAGATATATATCTGCTAGGTTTCTCATATAACCATTTTCTTTTAATCTTAACAGAGGTCGAAAATTTTCAGCGATGAAAGCTAGCCATTTTTCTGAAAGAAACGTTAACGTTTAAAGTACAAACGTTTCCTGGTGGCACCCGAACAAGGAACGAAAAATTCTGAAAAACGTCAAATGGCAAATTTTTCTTCTTTCAGATTTTCTTGGATTTAAAACGTCAAAGGCGCCATTTTCTTTTTCCAGAATTCCTTGGTTCCGAGATGTCACTGTTTCGTTGTTTTTTGATTTCACAAACCGTTGACGATATGACCCGTATTCGACGTATAAATTTTGGAATATGTGGTGGCCGAGGTGTCAGCGAATCTATCTTTCCTACTGCATTTTTCATTCTCCGACCAGGCTAGGTATTGAACGACGAACGCCAGATGGGAACAGTATTTTTTTTTTAATGCAAAACTGGACGTTAAAGCGAGAATATTTCGTACCAGAAATATCGTCTTTCCTTTATTTATTTAAATCAGATCTCTGTGTTTCGTAGTGTGAATTTTTACTAGTTGCAAAATTATTGTACACAAGAACATTGTACGTTACATGATTCACTGTGCCAAATGTTTATAAATACGTCTAAAAGTTATCAATTAGCATTTTTTTTGTCTCGTGATCTTATAAAAAAGATTACTGAATATATTCGGCTGTTAAGGGTATCGATGTGTAGAATCGTTCAGTAACGGAATCACTTAACGAATCTCTTTTAGTGAGTCTTTCACTGATCCGTTCAGGAAATGGCTTGACAGACCTCTAAGGGTATGTACAGACATGCAACAAAATACCATAACAGAACATAGTCGCGTAATATAATTATGTAGGTCTCCATTTTCAGAAAGAATAGGTCTGTAGAAGACTGGAATACATTGTTTAAGATAGTAGAGGTTTAATTATCAGAAGGAAATGATTTGTAGATTGCTGTATTGATTACCGATTAGTATGTTAATTAACTGTGGATTAGTATACAATTTAACTGTGGATTTGTATACAATTTAACCGTGGATTAACATACAATTTAACCGTGAATTAGCATATGATTTAACTGTAGATTAGTATATGATTTAACTATATTATTATACAATTCAACTCTGGAATAAGGTACAGTTTAACTAAAGATTAGGATACAATTTAATCCTGGATTAGTATACAATTTAACTCTGGAATAAGGTGCAGTTTAACTAAGAATTAATATACAATTTAAATGAGGATTATTATACAATTTAATTGTGGATTAGTATACAATTTAACTAAGGATTAGTATACAACTTAAATGAGGAGTGTTATACGATTTAATTGTGGATTAGTATACAATTTAACTGTGGATTAGTATACAATTAGATTAGCATACTTTTTTACTGCAAATTATTGCGTATGTAAATATATTGCGTTCAATTTACATAATGGAAACTGCTGGATTACGCATTAGAAAGCATATTTAAATACCTCATGTACTTTAAGTAGTTGAATACAATGCGAAAAATCTTCTGTATTTGAATGTAATCCATAATTCAAATTTCCTTTGCACGCAGACCGATGGTACTGGTACCAACAAGCTAAAAGTCAGTTGATGAGGAATCTTCGAGAGGACAGAAATTACAACGTGGCGAAGAACCTTATTCTTTTTATCGGCGATGGAATGGGACTGACTACGGTTACCACGGCAAGGATTTTCGGTGGCCAAAAGAAAGGATTATCTGGTGAAGAGCACGATTTAGTCTTCGAGAAATTCCAAAATATTGCTCTTGCTAAGGTGATACAATATACACTCTCTCTTTTTTATTTGTTCGTAGGAAGTGTTTGTATATCTCATACAGGAGAATCCGCTTTTTTAGAAAAAACAATAGCGTCGGTATAAAGGTTTTTTTTATATATAAAAGGAAAATTCGCCTAGCTAACTTCGTGTACCTATTTATTACCTGTTTCGATAGAAGATTAGTACTAAACGTTCTATACGGACCACCTAAATTATGTGTATTTCCAGTAAAAAGTAAATTTAAATTAAAAATAAAACATTTTCACAATTTAGCAAAAACTTTAAATTTTCTTCATGACTTTTACGACGTCTTGAGCATATATGTTTTTAAAAAAAACATTACATTATATTAAGCGATGTGATGATTAGGCAAAGTATTTTTCAGTCAATAATATCATTTAATAATACAGGGTGCCCGAGAAATATCTCCATTACCATAAAAACAAGTGGTCTGTCGAACATGGTTTTGGGTAAAATAAAAATCAAATTAGAGAGGGGTTTTTTTTACACATGCCACTTAATAAACTTTAACATGGTCCTTTAGTTGCGTGAAGTGTGTCCAATCGGTAAAAAAATTTCTGCCAGGTGTTTTTTAACATTTTCCACGTATCAGTTGCGACTGCAAGGGTTATTGTTTTGAAACAGTAATATTAGGAGCGGATGTCTGGTAGGCAATATCTCTCCCCCACAAGGAGGAGTCAAGTGAGATTAGGTCAGGCTATCTTGGGGGCCATGATGTCGGTCCACCACATTTAATTCATCGTCCAGTAAAACAGTATTAAGCAATTTACGTACTCAACAAGCCCAGGGATGTGGTGCACCGTCCTGTTCAAACAGTACAGTTGCTGGCGGCGGGTGTACCAGTGTTGGGGTATGGGGTACCACGTAGCACTCCAAAGACACTGACGAATCCAAAAGGGGCGCTGGGGCGATCACTCCCCCTTGAGCTGAGATAATATCATGGAAAATGAAATGAAGAATACAGGACATTTGGCTAAAACTAGAAATCGGAAACAAATCGCCCACCCCACACACACACATACTTGAAAGCTTTCTTGGTCCATGCTTGTTAGAAGATCGGTATAGGCATCCACTGTAACTGTATTCTCCACGAAGAATAAAGGGCCGATAACCATGTTATGTATATCTGAATTTAAAAAATTTTCGAGTTTACCCTTCTTTTACCACAAACTACGTTTCGATAGACCGTCCGAATTTTTTACTATATATTTTTATAATAATGGAGATCTTTCTGGGACACCTTGCACGACAATGGTAATTTTAATTTCCATGTACCAAGAAATATTTTAGACATATAATGCAATTAAAAATAAATAAACACTTGAAGAAAATGACGTATAGTTTTCTAGAGGACAGTAGCTGTTTCCCGGATATATTTCCTAAATCTGGCAAATAAACACACAAATCTGTTGACGTATCGATGTTAGCTACTGGATATGGCTCTTTCTGGCAAGAAATAACACTACGCAGGAACGTTTCCTTTTCTACAATTTCCATTATACACGTTGTTTTTCGTTGCTGAATTTTGGTGAGAAACTTGATGGCATGTGATCCACCTCAATGTTGAATGATAAGCTTTTAATTAAATTGTTTTTAATTATTTTTATAGACATATAATACAGATAGCCAGGTTGGAGATTCTGGAGCATGCGCAACTGCTTTACTCTGCGGTGTCAAAGGCCGGTACGAGACGGTTGGATTAGATGACAGTGGACGATACAATATGTGCCAAAGTAGTTTTAAAGCACGCGTTCCATCTCTAGCGGACTGGGCTCATGCAGACGGTAAGACTGTTTATACTGATCAGGGGCGTAGTTTTTCAAAAATTGAGATGGCGCTTCACACAAATATAAAAGGTCACTAATATGGCGTTATAGAGAAAAAAGTGGCTTGATAACTAATAAGAGGGCTTCACCCCCCTTTTCTACACCACTGATACTGCTGATTTTTTGCCTGGTAAGAACCCGTGTAGATTGAATGTCTGTCTGTCTGTCTGGTTTCGAGGACATAAATTTCATAATATCTGAGGGAAGCACTGAAAAATAATCGATATTATTGCCAAATTATATAGATGCAATGTAAACAGCAGAATAAACACGTAAATATGTAATGCTGAATAACCAGTAATATATAAAAATAGAATAGCAATGAAAATGTTAAAATAAACCCTGAGAATAAAGAAAAGGGAAAATTCTAAATCATAGAATCCAATAAAATTTATGTGAGTCTAAAACTGAATATTGAAAGACTCAGAAGACGAATGATAGACTGTAGGAAAGTATTCCAGGCTCTTGGATCTTTTGATTCTGTACGAAAAAATTTCAAACTTAAAAGGAAATTAAGTTTAAAAAAATCTGAATTCTTTGAAAATGAGAAAATACATGATCTTCTCGGAAACACGACTTATACTTAATAATTACATATTACATTTAGTAATTACACATTACGCTTAAAAATTACACAATATTATAAATAATGCAGAAAATTTAATAATTAATGTAAGTTTGTTTATTAATAAGTTCGTTTTTAGTTTTGTGAAAACCTCAGAAAAAAACACAAGAAAATGAACAATATGATATCTTTGTCCCATACAAAGCTATGTAAAGATTTTATTATTCTTGGTTTTCAATTTGAGATTACCACATTAAATGTAGTAAGTAGCCTCAGATGGATCAACTAGGAGCTTCTTAAGGCAATTGAGAAATGCTATTCCAGAACATTACCACAAAAACTATTTTGCACAGTTTCATGGTAACCGATATATTCTTGCAGGGAAAGTTACTGGGTTAGTGACGACTACTCGAGTTACTCATGCAACGCCTGCAGCAATGTATAGCCACTCAGCGAGCAGATATTGGGAAAGCGATGATAAAATCCCAGAAGAAGAAAGACTTTTATGTAAGGATATTGCTCGCCAACTCGTGGAGGAGGAACCAGGACGGAACATCAATGTAAGTGAATTTGGAGGAAGGTGTTGCAAATATCGATCATTATAAGTCTGTCATCATAAGAACATGTGCCATTTTTCACCCCTACTAATAATAGTGCTTGTGACATTATAGAATGAATCCGAATCATATTATTCATAGGAAATAATATTCAACGAGAGGCCGCAGGTGAGCGTAACAAGCAGCTTCCATATCAAAACTAAATATTGTGGAGTTGTTGTGTTACGGCCTGTTAATTTGGTATTACGTCTGACTGTGATTTTACGTCAAAAGACGTTATCTAGGAACATATTAACGACTCGACACTACCACTTAATTAGAGTATGTTTATATATATATATATATACATACACATAGGTACAAACAAAGCTTACAGGGATTTAGATTCAGCCCAATGAACTTAAGAAGCTTATAGCCATCGAATTACTGGAATGTTGAATATTACATCTTATATACGGTTGAATATTATGTCTTATATACGTTGAATATTACGTCTATCTCTCTCGTATACACGTTAAATATTATGTCTTATATACGCTGAATATTATGTCTCATGACAAACAGTTATTTCGACACTGGCGTAAGGTTTAAAAACGCGACGTTTCGGAGCAGTTGGCTCCCGAAACGTTGTGTTTTTTAACGTTACACCAGTGTCGAAATAACCATTTGTTATGGAATCTCCTGGTGGAACTCTATATTGTTTAGTTATTACGTTTCATATATGTTGAATATTACGTCTTATATATTGAATATTACGTCTTATATATTGAATATTACGTCTCATATATATTGAATATTACGTCTTATATACATTGAATCATCATCATTATCATCATCATTTCAGCCGTTGTCAATCCGCTGCAGGATAAAGGCCTCCTCTGCATCTTTCCAACGAAGTCGATCTTGTGCATTTTGCTGCCACTTGTGCCCAATATATTTAATTATTTCATCCACCCATCTCGTCTTTGGCATTTTCCTTGGGCGTGTAGTGTCCAGTGGGATCCATTCTAGGATAGTTTTGGTCCATCTGTTGTCAGTTCTTCTAGCAATATGGGCTGCCCACTTCCATTTCAAACTTTTTACCTTCGTAATGATATCACAAACTTTTGTTTGATCTCTTATCCAACTGAAGGTCTTTCGATCTCGTCGCGTGATACCAAGCATCTGCCGTTCCATGTTCCTTTGTACCACTCGTAACTTTTGGATACCTTTGGCAGTCAATGTCCATGTCTCACAACCATAAGTCAGAACAGGTAGGATGCATTGATCGAAAACTTTCCTCTGTAAAGAAATAGGGAGCTTTTTTTTAAAAATTATTTGTAGCCGGTAGAATGCTTGCCAGCTAAGCTTGATACGACGTTCGATCTCTTGATTTATGTCGCCTTTCATCGTAATTCGTTGACCTAGGTACATATAATTTTCAGCTTGCTGTATTTCTTCTCCCAAAACAACGATTTTCTGAGTGTGTATAAACTTATTAAACATGAAAATGCTTTTCTTCAAGTTGATTTTTAAGCCAGATGTATCTCCTTTCGTTCTTAGATCTTCAATGAGTCTTTGGAGCTCTTCTGGATCTTTTGCGAAAACACGATGTCGTCGGCGAATTATAGGTGGTTTAAATAAACTTCGTTGATTTTTAAGCCTTTTTGATCCCAGTCTAATTTACAAAAAACTTCCTCAAGGCAAGCTGAAAATAGTATGGGCGAGATTGTATCTTCCTCCCTGTACCCTTTCCCCTGTATCTTTCCTGTCGTACACCTTTCCCTAGGTTAATTTCAACTTTGTATCTGTTTACAGATATAATCGCTTTTGCTTTATCATATATGGACTGGAGTAAGCTAACATAAGCTGGGTTCACACCTTGGTTACCTAGTGCATTTAAAATATATGGTTTGAAAATTGAGATGAAAATACGTTGAATACTACGTCTTATATACGTTAAATAATACGTTTAATATACATTAAATAAACGTACGTTATCCGAATTTGTATGTTGAGAAAAATATTGGACATACTAAATAAGTTTTAATAAAGGCTTTTATTATTATTATGATGGCTTATTCACAGAACACCATGTAAATAATTTATTTTCGTTCTCCATGCTATTTTCACAATCTACTGTATTTGATGTTAGTTTATATATTGCGAATACAGTAGAACCTGCCCAAAGTGACCACCCTTAGGACTAGACTGCACTGGTCACCGTAAACAGTTGGTAACTATGCACGGCACACTTTGGTGTAGGCATGGCTAAGTCCCTACCATTTCTCTTATATGGAAAGTAGTTACCTTATCCAGGTGATCGATTTACAAAGGTGGTCACTTTACCAGGTTTCACTGTACTAGTAATTGTTTGAAAAGCAGGATTTATTAGGAGGTCGTTTATAAGCAACTTTAGAAAAGGCTATTATGGATCGACTAAAAAAATATAGAGAAGCTAATATTTTCTTAATATGACCTTAATGAAATGTATTTTGTGCAACACTTGATTTATACTTTCAATAATTCCTTTATTGTCCTTGATATTTAGGTGATCCTGGGGGGTGGCCGGGGTCATTTTCTGCCAAAGAAGGCATCCAATTCGGCATTCCCTAATGATTTAGGGAGGAGGCTGGACGGCCGAAATTTAATCGACGAGTGGCAGAAGGATAAGAAGCTGCGAAATTTGAGCTATCGATATGTCTGGAAGAAAAGGGATTTTGATTTCGTTGATCCAGAAAGAACAGACTATTTATTGGGTAAATATATGACAATTATTTTGTGTGAAAGGAAAGAAATGAACTACTACTTTTCATTCCTTTTTTTTATAGTTGCTGAACTCCGAAAATGAACATAATTTGGCTGTTAATTTGTACAAAGTTCGAAAAATGTTAACTCTCCCTGAGACGAAAGAATTTGGGGATAGCGCCACTATAAACTGTAACCAAAACGTTCAGAACTTTTCATTCATTTAGATTCCAAATTTACATGAAAAGCGTATAGCCATCAAACAGGCAATTCCATGGGATATAGGCTATGAGAGATTATGCAGTGATATGCTGTGGAACACGCGCTATTAAAAATTATGCTGTGGGATAAGATGTATGAGACATTAGGTTGCCAGATATATACCGAATTGCGTAGCAGTTCAAAACTCAAGAGGGTAGGGGGGGCCCTCACATGGCTTTAAAGAAGATTATATGATGCGAACAGTGGCGCTGACTTCGTGGGTCCGAGACACTTTTTGAATCCTCAATAATTTTGTTGTGGGTTTCTCGAACCCCTAATATTTTTGCTCGTGGGGAAGCTATGCACAAAGTTGTTCGCCAACAATTCTTCAATATTTTCATTATTTATATCCTGTTCCCTGAACCTTTCATTAAAGAAAATTCTTCATTTTGTCTGGGTTCATAGAAAATACAAAAGTTTAGTCTGTAGCTCTACACACAGAGACGAGAATCTTTAGTTATAATAGTGATAAAGGCAAAAATATATTGTCCTGTAAGTTGACCCACCCAATCTTTCAACAGCTGGGGGACCCACACCTTTCTTTATATTTTTACTTCGTTTTGCCTCCCAAGCACACCTGGAGAACCTGAGGAATCTATCTTTTGTTTCAGCCAAGTTCCTTTTAAAGACTGACGGGGGAGGGGTTCTACACGTCTGAGTATTTTGGCAGCAATCGTAAAACTATAAAGGGTGTATACATTTAGGAGAACATGAAATAATTATCTAGAGAAAAAATATTTTTCTATAATCAACTATAATTTGCTTCATTTTAAATATTTCAGGTGTCTTATTGTACCAGATAATCTGATAATGAAATTTAAATTACACTTACATCCTTTTAAAAAGGGCGTGGGTCAATCGATTTAAAATTTTTGGAACTCACAATAATTTTTCAAGTCGGCGCCTACGGATGTGGCCTTAGAGAAAATATGTTTTGATGTCGGCGAGGGGGGGCTGGAGCCCCCGGGTTCCCTTTCCCTACTCTACTGTATATGCCCCATGCATTAAATTTCCTTATTAATAGGAAATGTTACAGGATAGAGGTTATGCGCGACATTGGCGGATCCAGGATGTTATTATGGGGGGGGGGGTTCGGGGACCCTCACCGGGGAAATTTTTAGTTTTGGGCTGTTAAATAGTTTAGGTA
>QLNU02015270.1:67511096-67563724 GCA_006491805.2 Dysdera silvatica
GAACAACAAAATCGAAAAAAAAATTATCGAAACCGACGGAGAGAATTTATTATTATTGGATTTTCGATTCCGAATTGGCAGGAATGTAAATCAATAACAAACAGTTATTTTGACACTGGCGTAAGATTTTAAAACACGACGTTTCGGGAGCCAATTGCTCCCTTTGTCAAGTGAAGGCAGAATGAAGAGTTCGTGAAAGTCCTAAGTTTATATACCCGCATGTTGGGAATCTCCATCTGGGGAAACCCCAATCGGGGAAACCCTCGCCGGGAAAGCACCCGCACCCGACGATGTCAGATGAACACCCCCAACTCGAGGTTTTGCAGTTCATCGAGATTGCGTTTCATTACCCTTTTTAGATGTTCGGATAAATAGAGATGTGGATGGGCGACTGTTGACTACGGTGTTTAGGAAACCAACACATACTGATAGGTATCTTGACTTTCGTTCTCATCACCCGGCATCACACAAAGCATCTGTCATTAGAGCCTTGCACCGACGAGCCTTTACACATTGTTGTAATGATGACCTTCGCAATGTTGAATTACGACGCAACAAAAGCGTGTTGAAAAAGAACGGTTACCCGACTAAATTTATCGCTCGTAACCAATGTGGTGTTAGTGGTGGAAACAGGAATGTAGAGGATGAGACTAGGAAGACATCAGTGGTTTTGCCATATGTGGCGGGTGTCTCAGAAAAGCTGTCTCGAATTCTCAGTTGTGTGAATGTTAAGACCTACTACAAACCTGTCTACACCCTGCGTGATCTATTACTTAAAGTTAAGGATCGCGTCCCTGAGGAGGAAAAATCTGGTGCTATTTACCAAATACCGTGTGGAGACTGTGACAAGGTGTATGTTGGACAGACGGGAAGATCGATACGTCTACGAGGGAAGGAGCATATGCGTGCGGTAGCTAGGGGAGACGATTCAAACCAGTTGGCTGAACATGTCTTCAGGGAGGGTCACGAACCAGATTGGCATTCGATGAAAATATTACATCAGAATGTGACGAATCTGGGGAGTAGACTTTTTCTGGAATCATGGGAAACCTACGGTTTGAGGAGTCGTGCAATAAACATCGCAAAACCTCTACCAGAACCTTACAGGATTTTTGCAAAACCTCGAGTTGGGGGTGTTCATCTGACATCGTCGGGTGCGGGGGCTTTCCCGGCGAGGGTTTCCCCAGCTGGAACTGCTCCGCACCAAATGGCGTCAGATGGGGATTCCCAACATGCGGGTATATAAGCTTAGGACTTTCACGAACTCTTCATTCTGCCTTCACTTGACAAAGGGAGCAGTTGGCTCCCGAAACGTCGTGTTTTTAAACCTTACGCCAGTGTCGAAATAACTGTTTGTTATGGAATCTCCTGGTGAAACTCTGTATTGTTTCGTTAATGTAAATCAATGCATATCGAAGTGTAGTTCGATAGTGGTCCGTGGTGGCCTATTAACTGGTCCGCAGAATGTTTCAGACACTATGTCAATTTCCTATGTCTATTTCAATTTCCTCCGAGGTAAGGTCCCCAAACTTCCCCATCCTGGTGACCCTCATTAAGTGATAAAAAAAACGCTTACAGCTACAGGGGCGGACTGGGTCCTCTCAAAGGGCGCATACCTTGGATTATCGGAGGGCGCGAATCCTTGTCCATTTGGGGGCGCGAGTCCTATTGCTCATGAGGGTGCACCAACCCGGAGGCCGGTTGGCCGGTCACCCACTCCGCCCCTGAAAGTAATCAATCTCTGAGCAACACTCATCTAGATCAGTGTTTCTTAACCGCAAGGCTGGGGCCTGATACCGGACCCTGGCGTCTATTACATCTGGCCGCTAGTGATTCTCCTCGAATCTGTTATTTTTACCTTTTTAAGCATTTTTCATGAATAGATATTTTGTCGTGGAAATATCCTGAGGAGAATAATAGTCGCGATTACATCCGAAAGTTCAGACCCATAACTTCAAAATAACAGCTGTGCAGCAACTTCCAGCGACCAAACCTTATATTTTTAAATATGTAAGTATTCGTGAACGACTGAGAATTTATAGACATCGAAATTTTTTAGTATTCGAGAAAAGGTATACCGGTAATTGACCATTGTCTGACCATGAAAAGTGCCTACAAGCCTATTACAATAATGTGCATCCTATGTTCTTAAAACTGAATGAAATAACATCCCTACGTGTTGCAAATGACCAGTCAGCAAGGA
Organism: Dysdera silvatica; assembly: GCA_006491805.2. Taxonomy (NCBI): domain Eukaryota; kingdom Metazoa; phylum Arthropoda; class Arachnida; order Araneae; family Dysderidae; genus Dysdera; species Dysdera silvatica. The sequence goes on from QLNU02015270.1 coordinate 67,513,300, forward strand.
AGTGTATCAGCAAAGTGTATATAAATAGGGGTGTACTCATAATCCCTATGATTAGGACATCATTAATTATTACTTATGATAATTTAATGCACGAACTGTTAAAAAAAATAGAAAGGTATTTATGATTACATTTGTTGGAGCTGGACATTTGTCTTGTAAAACAAAAATGACCGGGCTGCGACCTCATGAAGGTTGGGGGGCACTATTTTAAATCACCATACACCTGATTTTGGAACAGTTGGAGTGAAAAGAAACTCAAGGCGTACGATGACAGATCTGGCAGTATTCAGAGATGCAAGAATAAAATATCAAGAATTTGACGAGATCATCTATATATATATATATATATATATATATATATATACAGGGTGGTCCTAAACTATATGTCAAAAATGTAAAGGCAGGTAGAGGGGACCTAAATAAGCAGATTTCGTATAGGATTGTGTGTGCGGTAATGCCGCCTTGAGCCGGTAGAGAGCGCTGATGACTGCGGCGTATAAAAGCGCTTCGCTAGCTGGATTCATCATTTCCCGCACGGATCTCGAGCAGCATGCATCGTTTCACCAATGCGGAGCTGGCCGACATGCATTTCATGTATGGGGCTGCACAAGGAAATGGATTAGCTGCTCAAAGGATGTACAGGGAGCGATTCCCGGATAGGAATCAGCCGGATCGTCGAACATTCGAGCGTCTGCATCGGGAGTTACGCACGAATGGATCATTTTATGCTTCCAGGCGTGGAACTGGCTTTGGAAGATATCGCAGAACTCCTGCAGTGGAAGAAAGAATACTGAACACAGTCGAGGATAATCCTTCGACAAGCTCGAGAGCTGTAGGACGTGCGTTGGGTGTGAGCCATCAAAGTGTTTTAAACTGCTTGATTTAAGATTTAACCTGCTTGGATTTTTTCTTCTGGGGTCATATTAAAAGCCTGGTGTACGAGAGTCCCGTCACATCTGAAGAAGATCTTGTTGCCCGCTTCTCTGTTGCTGCTGGACATGTGATCGACATGCCTGACGTCTTTTCTAATGTACGCCGATCCATGCGCCGTCGCTGTGAATCTTGTATCGCTGTTGGTGGCCGCTCTTTCGGGCACCTCTTGTAAACTATTAATAAATTTTTGTTTTCTTTTGTCTTTACTTGTCTTTACTTGTCTTTTCAGTTTCCTGTGATTCATACTGCTTTACAAGCTAGCGCTTTAATGTGTCATTACCGCACACACATTCCTATACGAAATCTGCTTATTTAGGTCCCCTCTACCTGCCATTACATTTTTGACATATAGTTTAGGACCACCCTGTATATATATATATATAGGCGATATAAGACTAGCGGCAAAGCTAATCTGGTACACTGACAAGGCGAACAGTAGTATGATTCCGCCAGTTCAATATAGTTCTTTTTTTTTTTACGTTAACGAGGTTAATATACATTTCGGACATAAAGCATTAAAATAATGCTCAAATACATAAAATATAGGCAGATTTATGTGATTGAAATCTGGTATATGTTAAAATTAGGAAAAAGAAACATTATAGCGAGCGCTGACGTCCTTCATAATTGACCACTCAGAGGACTTCGTCCGCTTGGCGGAAAATTTGGCGCCTGGAATTTTGGTGACCGCGTTTTTCTGCATTCCAAATTAGGCGATAAATAGCCTAATAACGTTGTGGGTTACCCCATTTTTCATCCACTTGCGAATGAATACTCGTTGCACGGGCGTGAATAGGTCGTCGCAGCCTTAACAGTGTACCGGATTAGCTTTGCTGGGAGTATAGTATAAGATTTACAAATTAAAATTGAACGGCTATAGAAAAAATAGCAAAGATCATTCCCATCGCGACAAGAGCATTAAAGTTAATTTCAGATAACATTGAACACCATTTCAATATAACTAGTATCGACGAAATAACAATAAACCAATTATAAATAAACGCTTTCTCAGAACTGCCGACATATTAAAAAAATATCGTTTATATTTCAAATTGTAAGCCCTTGGGGAGAAATAGATATTAGAGTGTGACTTCGGTCGCCAGAATAAAATTGACAGTGGGTGTACACAACAACAATAATAATTCTTGTGTAAGTATACTCAATGCTCTTAAGTAATTTTATACATATCTTATTATTAAAAAACTCGTAAGAAATGGAATAATTTAAAATTAACAGCTGTTTCAATAGCTACAGGCTATTTTCGTCAGAACAGCAGCTGATACGACACACAATGTGCGATGCCAAAAAGGTGTTACAAATGGCAGTTACAGAACAAAATACAGAGGCAAATAAAAAAAAAATAAAAAAGAAGAAAAGAATTCTTGGACAAGGAAGCGGATACAAAATTATGGCCACATAGATATATGGTAGTTGAAGTAAAACTGTTACACACACACACACACACACACACACATATATATATATATATATATATATATATATTCTAATTATCATTCATTTTTCAAAGGTGTGGACAGCAAGACTTCTGATGTTGACAACATGCCCTATACAACTCTGTTATACACAAATGGCCCGGGATACAACCGAAGTTTTCATATGGGGAGAAGAAATATAAGCGGATTGAACACAGGTAAAATTATACGTTCATTAGATATCATTGGTGTGTGTGTATTGTTATATTAATTGTTTATAACACTGTTCATTTAAATTATTGTTTGTTTAATATCAACATTATGCAGAAAGTGATATTGTCAAGACTGTTATCACCAATTAAATTAGTATAATTTGGACAAAAATTTCGTTTTCCAAGATATAATACTTATAGTACTTCCCATGTCGTATATTTTTAAATATGGCTGGGCTCAAACTATCGATGTCTGCATTACCGTCGCCGTGTCTTCACAGCTGAACTAGTCATACACCAGTTATTATGATGTTTAATTTACTAAATTTTACTGCACATACTAGCTCAGCGGTCGAGGTCCTGTAACCCAAAGGCTGCTGGTTCGAATCAAGCCCGAGTGCGTGGCAAATTTTATTTTTTTAATATGCTATGAACCAAAACAAAGTCCTAGTATGAATCAGGAAAACGTGTAGTCAGACATAATCTGAATGGTTAAATTCTCCACAACTTTCTTGATTCACTTAAGGAGATTCCTTCGGTGCACGAATTTACTAAATTTGAAAATTATGGGTTAGAGTCGCGGTGTCTAACGAAAGCAGCAATACGGAAATTTCAAACAACCTAAAGGAGCATGGATAAGAGGTGCAAGCTGAAAATAACAATTATTCCAAGTATTTCGTTGAAAAAAAAACTAGGAAAAATCGTAATGAAATATCTGAGTAAGAGAGAGATAAAAAAAACACAAAATGTCAAAAAGCTGAGCATATCGCAAGAACGACTGATTAACAATAGACAGCTAAAATTTCGAGCAGAATTCCAAAACTAAAGGACGCAGGAAATGTCCTTAGAACAGATGAGTAAAAACGAGGAAATGTGAAAGAATGGGTTGAAATAAGAAAATAAGCCGCGATGATATGTGAACTAATATTGCTTAAGATAAACTTGCGTGAAAGCACTTTTATCCAGCGATGGATAATGGTTGATGATGACGACAACACATGTCTACACTTTTTGCTTCACATAGACGCTATGACTCCTGGCTGGGCTCATGTTCCTATATATCCTTGATTGCGTGTAAAAGCATTATGATTCGGACGTCGTGTTAAGCTTGTTGGTTTGCGGTTTTAAGGCTAAACGACTACAATGGTCATGCATCGTGTTCAGCCGTCACGCCCCTTCCAGAAGGCTCATAACGCAGTCTAAAGATGCAAAATATACAAATATATAAAAATTTAACACCCTTCCTAACATTTTTATTCGGAATTAGGAAACTCACTTAATATTTCATATCTCCCCGTTCATCAATTATTGTTAATTATAACTTAATTTAATAACTGATCAATAACAATAGCTGTTAATTAGAACTGATCCGTACCAATAACTGTTAATTGGAACCGATCATTAACAATAAATGATAATTATAACTGTTCATTGACATAATAACTGTTAAATATAACCTTTTTTAAAAATAACTACTAATTATAGATTATTAACGTAATAGATGTTAATTATAACTGGTCATTTACAATAAATATTGATTATACTGATGAATAACTGATATATTTAATAATTATAACAGATTATTAAAATAACTTTTAATTGTAACAGCTTATTAACATAACAGCTGCTGCCCTATAGGGCTTGAAATATTTTCCTATGAATTTTTATTTGGTTTCATTTCCAAAAGAAGCACATTTTTTAATTGAAAATAACCATTCTGTGCATATTGCGAAATGGTTGTTTCTCATCTGGCAATGGATTTGTTTTAAATATTTTATTTCAAGGAGCTTTTTTCTTCAACTGATGATTGGCATTTGAAGTCATTAGTCTAAAATGATCGAATGATTTATATCCTGAGAGCGTTTGGGAAAACACACAGTAATCTTATTCATTTTAACCGTTTTTGTGGAGTTATCTTTTTATTAACGATACGTGATATAAATTGGCTTTTTAGTAGATGGAAATTTATGTTTTTAATATTATTTCTGACATGAAAAGAAAACAAGCAATGTAAAATGAAATATCGTTCTAACAGCATTTAATAAAGGAAGCTATACGTAATGCATAGTGAAGTAAAATACATTGTACAAAGTGCAGTAAAATACGTAGTACAAATTGAAGTAAAATACGTAGTACAAAGTGGAGTAAAATACGTAGTATAAAGTGAAGTAAAATGCGTAGTACAGAGTGAAGTAAAATACATAATACAAAGCGAAGTATTATACATAGTAAAAAGTGAAGCAATATACATAGTACAAAATGAAGTAAAATACATAGTACAAAGTGAAATAAAATGCATAATACAAAGTGAAGTAAAATATATAGTACAAAGTTAATTAAAATACATAGTGAAAAGTACAATAATACAGGTAATGCTATGGATGCTATCTCTAATGTTGTCCAGGCTTAGAGGTTAGATGGGCTGAGCCTGAGCCAGAGAGCCCGAAATGGGTTCCGTCTCATTAGATGGAAGCAACTGAAGCTGAAAACTAACTTTTCAATATCGAAATTCTCCCAGGAATACAGCTATGTTATTTCTTTTCGAGGATTGTAGAAATACTATACGTGAAAATTCGAAGGATATCAAATAGTATATTTTAGAAAACTTTTAAAAATTTAAATCCTACGTCATGTGGTTAAAGTTCCATTTGAAACTTCGGGCTCGGACAAGCTCGAACCTCAAAAAATGAGCCCGAACTCAACTCCAGCCCAGGCCACTTTGGCACCCAAAATTGATGGTCAATAAATAAGAAATACAGACATATAGTTGGTGGTAAAAGACATAACATAAAATGTATTGATTTTTGTTGTTCATATTTTGTTAGTCACTATGAAGATGTAACTGAGGTGTATTTAGGAAGACGCTGAGAGAGAGAGAGAGAGAGAGAAACAGGCCTATATGCTACTTCATTACACCAATAGATATTTGCAGCTTTATAACAATTATCAAGAAATATTAAAATAAAGGATTTTGTTTTGTCCATTTAAGTATTTGAGCGTTTTCTTAAAATAAATAAAAGGAAGAAATAATAATAAATAACAATAAATATTAATAAATAATAATAATAATAATAATAATAATAATAATAAAAGAATAATAAAGGAATAATATAATAGAAATAGCAATAAAATGGTGATAGAAATAATAATGAAGTAATAATATGTAATAAATGGCTTAATAAATATTATTAAGCCAATAATAATAATAATAAATGGCTTGGTAAATGTTATTAAGTAAATAATAATAATAATAATAAATAATAATAATAATAAATTAAAGCAGTGACAGAAAAAACCCTACCACCCGCTTGAAACTAAAAACCGAGCCTAAGGAAGTGGGTAGGATTGAAGTCTACCTTTCCTCACCACAGTATTTTCTTCAAGTTAGTGCCTCAACTTAATACAAAATAAACAAAATAGATAATACTAAGTAAAGTAAAATGCATAATACAAAATAAAGTAAAATACACAACACAAAGTAAAATGAAGTACAATATACAAAGTAAAATGCATAATACAAAGCAAAATAAAATACATAATACAAAGCAAAGTAAAATACATAATACAAAGTAAAATTCGTAATACAAAGTAAAGTAAAATACACGGTACAACGTAAAATTAAATGCATAATATAACATTATTTACATAATATGTAACATATACCAGGGGTAATCCGATAATCCAAAAGTTGGAAACTTGAATTCAGTTCAAAGGATGGTCATATTTTTCTGACTCTTTCAAAGCAAACAAGAATGTACTATTTTCTATCACAAGTATAGCTGCGCTAAAGTAGTAATTTTCAGTGCATTTATAATTTTTGATATTTTAAATAATTTAGGATATTTAATACTCATGATTTACAGGATAATTTTGAAGGAAAATGTTGTACTTCTGAATTGTTATGATAATTTTAGAAAGTTTTGTGGTAATTTTCCACTCCGGTGGTAATTTTAATTTTCATGATGTTCCAAAATTTAAATTACATTTGATTATCGTACCAGTATTCTTAAATGAAATAATTTCTTTTTACTAGAGGACAAAGACTACGTTCAACAGAGTGCGGTACCAAGGAGATGGGACACCCACGGGGGCGAAGACGTTCCTGTATATGCCCATGGACCAATGGCCCACCTCTTCCGTGGTGTATTAGAACAGACTTACATTCCCCATGCAATGGCTTACGCAGCGTGTATGGGACCACAGAAGGAGGAATGCGAGGGTCGAAAAACTGCTCAAAAACATAAGCGAATTGTAGAATGTCCATCTGCACACGTTGGCTCGACTTATAGCTACCAGGCTTCATGTGCAGCGTTCCTATCTGTCATTGTGACTATGGTTATAAGATGAATCCACTATAAATGAATAGTTTTGAAAACAAACAGCATTATAATGAACTCTGGTGGCGAAATTTTGTACGCTCTAGAAATGGAACAAGACATAGTCATCACAGTTAGTAAACATCAGCGCGCAAACCAAATACCAACCTTCGAAACGAACAAATAAATCGTCGAACGAAATGTCTTCAAATTATTGATTTAGTTGCTTCTAGATCCATATATTTCGAGCTTGTTCTGAGAGTCTCGGAGCAGAGTAGTGATTTTGAGTCAATTGTTACTTCTACAGAAACTTATGATATGCGAAGAAATCCTCAGATTGCAGCTCTAAACAGAGAAAATATAAATTCAGGGTGAAAACAAATCATACTATGGCTATTATAGTAGATAGCTAAGTGGATAAAATGTCTGGCTTTCATAAGTAAGAGATCAAAATGCTGAAAGGAAGATATTTTAGAAAGTTTTAACTTTCCGTTTTGTTTTTGTTACATTTCGTGATCCACCAAGTGTGGCGAATTTCATCTTCATTGTCCCGGAGTAAAAATATTGATACAAGCTGAGATCGAAGACACAACCGAGGAACACTCATGATGTAATGATGAACGTCGAAGACATAAATGGAAAACATTCTATGTGATCATGAAGATCAAAAACATAAACAAGGAGCACTCATGATACAATAATGAAGGTCAATGAAACAAAGGAGAAACACTCGCAATATGGGAATAAATGATAAAGACATAATGTGCGAACTGTCAGGATTTGATGATGACACAGTTTTATCGTGATGTTGGCGTTGTCAGATGTTGAATAGGCGTCAATTAGTTTAAAAGATAATTATTTACTCTTCAAAAACCGTTTTTGTTTCTTAAAATACACATGAATAAGATTTTATGATAAATTTTGCCATGTCCGTATTTACAGAGTGACTCAAAACTCTTACAAGAAACTCATACGATCAAAATGATTGTATGTCTGCAAACGTCACCCTTTGATGACTTGCAACAAGTACTCTTCTATTTCCATTGGAAGCCACATGCGGCAAATTCATGTCAGCCGCCTCAGCGCTATGAAATGCATCATGCTGCATCATCATGAACGAAATCCGCGTAACATATGGCAATGAAAAAAACGCAACATTGCCATATGTTACGCGGATTTCGTTCATGATGATGCAGCGTAACATATGGCAATGAAAAAAACGCAACATTGCCCGACAGTGGGTCTTGAAAATCCAAAGGTTGACGTCTGCATACGTATATTCAGTAATAAAAAAAAGGTTGTTTTTGTGTTCCTTATCTCCCACTAAAATTTGTGTAGAACCATGTATACAGGGTTCGACAAAGTCGGTCGCCTGGTCGTCACTGGCGACCATATTTTTGTAAATGGCGAGTAAGACTTTTTTTTTTTCCTACTGGGATCCAAGATTTTGTTATTGGGGCGAGCGAGCCCGGACAATTTTTGCCTGACGAGTACGGTTGGCAGCGATTTGTCGAACTTTGTATGTATGCACAGTAAAACCTCTCTTAACGACCATCTCTTTTAATGACCACTTTTTCTGGAAACAGATTTCCTTCCACCCCGTAGACTCAATGCTAAATTTACCTCCATTCAGGAACCACCTCCCTGAGTAACCGCTTTTTCACGAAACTAACGGTTGTAGACTTAGGAGGTTTTACTGTATATATAGTGTATTTATTTATTTATTTACAGTGCTACCTCCCAATAAGGGACACCCTCAGGACCGGACATTTTTTTCCTTAAATAGAGGTGTTCCTACTTCGGATGTGTATGTGCACTATCCAAAGGGACTGGGGCACCAAAGGAATCGTCCCTTAAATAGAGGTAACTCTTATTCGGGGATGTCCCTTACTGAAGGTACCAATGTATATTTATTTCAGGTTATATAATTTAGAAGAATTAAATGCATCTTTTATTAATTGATTTTCTGTTGAAATAAATCGATTATTATATCAGTTGTTTCCATGTCATGTTTTTTTTTTGTTTGTTTTTTAAATTTCCGATTCATTTATAAAAATTCTATGTGATAGGAAAGTAAGTAGTAGGATGAAAGGAAGATTGTACAAAACTGTGGTCAGACCTGCAATGTTATGCGGGGCGGATACGTGGCCAATTACAAGAGCGCATGAAAGGAAGATGGAAGTGGCTGAGATGAGAATGTTGAGGTGGATGAATGGTGTTACAAGGAGGGATAAAATAAGGAATAACCTAATTAGAGGTACGGTCAAGGTTGGACCCATAGGAAGAAAAATACAAGAACATAGGTTAAGATGGCTTGGGCATATGGAGCGGAGAAATGAGGAATATGTGGGAAAGGTATTGGATAAGCTGGTGGTAATGGGTAAGAGGAAGAGGGGAAGACCACGTCTGAGGTGAAAGGATAAAGTGACCGAAGATCTGGAAGAGTATGGATGTAGTAGAGAAGAGGCATTGGATAGAAAATTGTGGAAAGGAAGGTTAAAAGAGCATAACACCAACCCCATGCAAATGGGGGGAAATGCAAAGTGAAAAAAGAAGATTCATTTATAAAAAAAAATTGAATGCTTCTTGAGCATATCATCACAAGAATAACTTTGATCGTATTCATGTGAATTTATCTAATGTCCCTCTCTCTCCCATCCAATCTTTCGAGTCTTCCGCCAGCGCTCAGTCACGATCTGACAATTTATTTCAAGTTCCACTGATTAGTTCCAATTATCACATTTAAATATAGCTTTTAGTTTTGAAAGTAAATTAAACCATCATGAAAATCATTATATAATATATGCATGCACTTATCATATAACACCCAAAACTATAGTTAGAAGAAATTTTAATTAGCAGGAAAATTTGTTAATTTAACTCTCTACAAAAAATTCTCGAAATTTCTGTACACAAATCTTAAGCAGCGCTAAAATTCAAATACAGGCAGGCCTAGCGCAATCATACAGGCAAATTAGGCGGCTACCTAGGGTTGCACCATTACAGATACATATATTTTTAAGATTATAATAAGAATATAAGCTTGTTATTAAATAAATGGAACTAAATGCACCATTTTCGATTGAACGCCTTCACCAATATTTACTTTTGCTTCTATAGTTTATCCTATCCATTTTTTTTCCATACCCTTCTTGTATCAACTGCTCTCTGAATCAACTTTTTGCTTCCTTACATTAGAAAACTTCCTCTATCCAATTTATGTAACTCTGCATAACAGTTTCCCATTACCGCTACACCTTTCAGTGGCACGAGTAGTACAACAATAGGCGTACGCAAAAAGTTCATAATGGGGTTTAAGGCTCACTGGGGGAGTTACAGAGCTATAACTCATATTCCTATGTTAAATATACAAAATTTCATTGCAATGGGGGTTACAACCCCCATCAACACCCCCTGCGTACGCCAATGATGTCCACTGCCTCACTAAAGGCTTGAATGATGCTTTTCTTTTTTGACATCGTTATCATTACTAAAAGGAATTGAGAATTACAATTTTCTCCATCAGCAGCGAAATCCCAGACTCTGTTTTTGCTTTTGATCATTTATTTGTGCGTTATGAGATAAGCTGTGATTATCAGTTTTAACCAGAACCACAAGAGAGGTCGGAATGTACCGTATTTTTTCACTTTCCGATTGTTGAAAGATATATTGGAGTGTCGATTTTTTTTACGAAGGGGGAGGGGCGCACAAGTCGTTCGGGTAGGGCGGCATATTTGCTTGCTCCGGCCCTGAATACAGGCCATAATGATGAATGATTTTTTAACACCCACGCTTAAGCTTAAATTATACTCGCGGAAAAGCTAATCTGGTGAACTGTTAAAGCTATGGCGACCTATTTACTCCCATAAAACAAGTAGCCGTTCGCAAATTGGCGAAAAATGAGGTAACCCTCAACATTATTAGCCTATTTATCGCCTAATTTGGAATGCAGAAAAACGCGGTTGCCAAAATTCTAGGTGCCAAATTTCGTGCCAAGCAAACGAAGTCCTCTGAGTGGTCAGTTACTTAAATGACGTCATCTCTGGCTATAATGATTCTTTTTCTAAATTTAATAAATACCAGATTTTAATTAAACAAACATGCCTATGTTTCGTGTATTTGAGCATTATTTTATTGTTTTATGTACGAAATGTATCTTCTATTAACTCTGTCAACGTTAAAGATCGCGAACTATATCTCACTGGCGGAGTCATACTGCTCTGCTCCTTGTCAGTGTACCAGATTAACTTCGCCACGAGTATAGAGTTGTTTTTCGTAAAGAAGAAAAAGAGAGACCCTGTCGCGGTTGTAGTACTTCGGTTCATACGAAAGGTACCTGGTTCGATTCCGGGACGGAACGGTGTTACTTTTATTTCGTTATAAAAACAGCTCTAGTTTTAGCTTAAGTGTAGGTTTAAAAACATCATTTATCGTAAATTTCCCCCACACGAAAAATCATAAAAAGCTTGCCTTATATATCGACCAATATTTGGCTATTTCGTTATCTCTGTGAAAAGCAATAATATCCTATCAACAAGCCATAATATTGATATGTAAACCATGGCCTTCTCATTCATTAATAAAGGACTTTATATTACTTATACACTGAAGTGCCAGAAAAACTGGTACAGGCGTGCGTATGCAAATAACGGAGCTTTGCAACCAATCAGCGTAACGCGATGCGGTCGGCAGCGCCTATATAAGACAAGAGATGTCTGGCAAAGCTGTTAGATCGGTTCTTTCTGCTACAATGGCAGTTTATCAAGATTTAAGTGATTTTGAACGTGGCGTTATAGTCGGCACAAGAGAGATGGGACATAGCATCTCCGAGATAGCGACAAAATTTGGATTTTCGCGTACGACCATTTCACGGGTATACCGTGAATATCAGGAATCCGGTAAAACATCAAATCTTCGACAGCTGTGAGGTCGGAAAAAGACCTTGAAAGAACGGGACATTCGACGACTGACGAGAATCGTTAAACGAGATAGACGTGCAACACTTCCTCAAATTGCCGCGGATTTCAATGCTGGGGCATCAACAAGTGTCAGCGTGCGAACTGTTCAACGAACCATCATTGATATGGGCTTTCGGAGCCGAAGGCCCATTCGTGTACTATTGTTGACTGCACGGCACAAAGCTTTACGCCTCGTCTGGGCCCGCCAACACCGCCATTGGACTGTTGATGACTGGAAACACGTTGCCTGGTCTGATGAGTCTCGTTTCCAATTGCATCAGGCGGATGGACGTGTACGGGTATGGAGACAACCTCATGAATCCATGTCAACAGGGGACTGTTCAAGCTGGTGGAGCTTCTGTGATGGTATGGGGCGTGTGCAGTTGGCGTGATATGGGACCCCTGATACGTCTAGAGACAACTCTTGACAGGTACGTAAGCATCATGTCCGATCACCTACACCCATTCATGTCCATTGTGCATTCCGACGGACTTGGACAATTTCAGCATGATAATGCGACACCCCACACATCGAGAGTTGCTACCGAGTGGCTCCAGGAACACTCTTCTGACTTTAGACACTTCCATTGGCCACCTAAATCGCCAGACATGAACATTATCGAGCATATCTGGGATGCCTTGCAACGTGCTGTTCAGAAGAGATCTCCACCACCTCGCACTCCTATGGATTTGTGGACTGCCCTGCAGGATTCCTGGTGTGAATTGTCTCCAGGATACCTTCAGACATTATTCGAGTCCATGCCACGTCGTGTTGCGGCACTTTGGCATGCGCACGGAGGGGGGCTGCACGATATTAGGTAGGTGTGCCAATTTTTCTGGCACTTCAGTGTAAGTGCTTTAGGCAAAAGAAATGCACCTGCTGATAATGCCTCTGATGCAGTGGCATACATGGGGGGGGAGGGGTTGATAGGGTTATTTGATGGAATTAATTATTATTACTTAATTCGCCCTTTGCGATGGAATTTTGTATATATGCGTATGAATACATGGAATTGTAGTTCTGTAACTCCCTCATTGTAAGCCTGTAATACCCTCAGGAATTTTCTGTGTACACTTAAGCCCTGGTGGCTACCTTCAAAGGCAGAAAGCATAACATAAGAAAGAAGTAAAAGCAGCGAATAGGATAGATAAAATTAGAGAAGAAAATATAGATTGTGCTAGAATGTTCTGAGAAGAAAAACCTTTACCACAAAGATGAAGAAAGACACAGAAAATCATCAGGAGTGAAATAGCAATATCAAATCTAACTACATCAGCGAAGGCCCTTGGGGACAGTTGCATAGCAATTCAAAACTTATGGGGAGTAAACTATCTTTAAAGACAATCATGTGATGCAACCCTAAAAAAATAATGTGTTTCTATAACCAATAGGTTGATTAAGCCAGAAAGCCCCTATCCTAAGCCACTGCTTAAAGACATGTCGAGCCTTGATTTGGCACCCAGCGATGCTTCAGATAAGAAGCAATGGAAGCGTTGATGACACTTCGTGACTCCAAATGGGGAATTTACGAGGATAAACTTCTCATTTGTAAGTAGTGAATTTCGTATTTGTAAGCAACGAACTTTCCACTTGAAAATAATGAACTTTTCACTTGGAAATAATGAACTTTTCACTTGAAAATAATGAACTTTTACGTGCAGATAACGAACTTCCATTTTAGAAACGTAGTCAGTTTAAATGTTATAAATTCTACTTCTGCTCCCAGTCTTCAGATTAAGCAACTAGACGGCAGTAGGGGAATAAAATTCTTTATGCTCTGTGTAGCAAGAATATCGATATTGAGTTCATTAAACGATATTTTCCATAATCGATGAAGTTCAATGATTCGAAGGTTGAGTGCATCTCGAATGCTGTCTCGTAGCAGAAAGCTAATATTCTGTATCCACATATATTTTTTTTTTTTCAAATTTCAAAGCTCATGATTAATATTTTTTTCGGAATATTCAAGTCCGAAGTATTTTGAAATACAGACGAAGTTGTTCATGATATTGGATAAGGTTTTGTCGTATTTGATTGAACTGACTTCTTGAGCCAATTTTCCATAACTCAATTTCAGCTGTGGATGAAATATGAAAGATGAGGTTTGTAATGGGTTATCCCCGATGGGGAAAAATATTTGATTTTTGTTCATTTGGCAGATTGTGTTTATCTTGTAATATAATGGGCTTTCAGCTTCGGTTTATCTAAGCTGATTATGATTGTAATTGGACGAGGCAGATCCTGATTATTAAATTTAAAAATGACTTGCAGGAATAAAAAAAAGCAAAAGTCGAATTCTTTTATATGTAAAAGGGATGCTTTTCTCTTCTTAGATATAAAAATATCGATAGTATTGTATTTCAATATCCTCCAAGTGTTTAATCGCCAAAAATTGCATTATTCAATGAAACAAATTGGGCTTCTTACAATAAAATCATTGGCCAACGTTTTATCATTTCGAAGCATTGACGACATTGTCCTAGATTTCTGGTAGCCTATTGCCCAAGATCCTTGGTAATATATTGTCCTAGATCCCTGATAACCTATTGTCCTGAATTTCTGGCATCCTGTTGTCCTAGACTTTTAGCATACTATCATTCTAGATCCCCGGTAGCCTACTATCGTCCTAGATCCCTGGTAGCCTATTTTGTTGGATTATTGATATCCTTTTGTCCTAGAATATCGTTATACCATTGTCCGAGATTGCTGGTATCCTCTTGTCCTAGATCCCTAGTTTTTTATTGTCCTAGGCTCCTGGTCTCCCATTGTCCTTTTTCGTAGGCTCCTGGTACCCTGTTATGCTAGATTCCTACTATCCCATTGACAAAGAGTCCTGGTATCCTATTGTCCTAGATTTCTGACAGAAAGATTTAGGCTTATAGCCCACATAGGATTTTAACAGTGTTTGAGATTACGTATAATCCCCACCTCAATATTTGAATTCCATATGGTATACTCATTGATTTGCTTTTATATCTTTTTTACAGGACTCCGCTCGTGTCTATAAAAAACCAATTGATGCACTTAAGGTTTTACCCTAGAGGAACCCTAGAAATAATTCCCAAGCCTCAAGGACCCCAGTATTAAAACTTTCACATTGATATAAAGATATTTTTCTCGATCACAATCTCTTGCGGGAACCCTGGTGCCGTTTCCTGTTGCGCAATCTAATATCCAGAAACTGCTGCAGGATGTCATAAGTGGCACTGTCCGTATCAAATGCTGCTTGAATTTTGATGATCTTCAGGGAATAGCTTGATATTTTAGCACCGCAATATTGTGAAAGTTACAAGTAGAAGATGGTCGAGTGGATGGGTTTTGTATTTTTATGGCGCAATTACAGAAAGGGTCATTCTGCGCCAAATAGGGTGAGGTCACAAGTAGAAGAAATGAGATGTAAACCAACATTACAAACAATAGTTGTCGGTTAAGTGAATGTCTTCTTGGCATGCCAGCTAAATGAAAACAAAACATACGTTGAAAATGCCGAATTTTAAAATCCTTCCGGCGCAGTTCCGTGTTGGAAGAATTATAAGACTTTGACCTTTATAAAACCTGCCATTATTTGTCAACCTAAATGGCTTTTATGGTAGGCTTTCTTGAGATTTTCCACATTTATAAACCGTCAAAGAAGCACGTAAATGACCATAAATCTACTCTTAACTTCAGTGATGTATGGATGGAGCAAAAAATTCACACACTTATAACCGCCCCCATTTCAACTGCACCCTTTATTTCTCGGCTTCTAAAATATTTTTCGATAATAAGTGACGTTGCTGAAAACAGTGTTTGACGTGGCAACATACCGCGTTCACTATGAGTTCTTTCCGGTCTATTTCTGATGATGGGCAGTAACATTTGTATGAGACACTTACAACACTTACCTTACACCCAGACACTTACCTTACGCTCTACTTCATACCTAAAATATTAAACTATAAAACGTATTTACTAACCTTTAATGTATTTTTCGTTTTGCTTTATGGATTTCTACGTTTAATTAAAGATTGGGTAAAAAAACATAAAACTGATGAATCACTAAAGTAGGGATTCCGTAGATCAATTCCAAACGATGGAAAAGCTCAATTTTATTTCGTATGCATTACCATGCATAGTATTGCTACGGTTTCAATCAATGTTCAATAAATTTCATTCAGCTCTTTGTTCATTGCATCTCCTTTCTTTCAAGTTCTAACAAGATATACGTTTCTTTGATAATTGTTAATATGAGCTATCAAAACCTGCGAGACTTCTGTCATTAAAGCTTTGACTTCGATAGTATTCGGAACAGTGTTTCCTGAAATTCAATTATCCTTGACAATTGATGACAGTCCTTAAATCCTAGGATTCACATTTTTTCACTTAGCTTCTCGTGGGAATAAGATGCAAAATTAATTAAACGAGACGTTCTTTAATATCTATTAACAGAGATCGATGTGACTCAAGACCTTTAAGATAAAGATTAAATGTTCGTTATTTCGTTTATGTAGTATATTTCTTATATTTCGTGTGCCATATTTTCGGCGAAAATTATTAAATCCAACTTGGAACGTTTATAACAATTAATGGATACTAATTTTTAATCGCCATCTATTTGGCAATAATAAACTAATTTTCTTCGACTAAAATCCTAATTTGAATTTGAATTTTGAATCTAAAGTATTTTAAGCATTAGATACAATGTGGAAAAAATTCATCCTTCTTTCATTATACACAAATTTAAATAATAAAGAGAAGGAACCATATTAATTTCATTCAGTTCGTAAATTATATACATAAACTAAATGGCATCTTTGGAATTATTTTCTTTCAATACAATCCTATTTTGAGTGCGTAGTAATGGTAATACACATAGAATCTCTGCTGTTCATTTCTATATTTGCACTCGAGGATAAAGATCTTTTCAATGCGTTCAGCTCATTAATTGGTCTTCCTAATTAAGTAAACATATTTTCGGTAATAAACGTATTTTCCAATTAAATATAGCTAGTTTTCTCTTGGTTCAAAATTTACCGTTAATTCAGATAAACTCTATTTTCTTTAATTAACATTGCATGCAAGACCGTAGCAAGGATATAATTTCGTGGGGGGGTCCGATTTAATTTAAAATTAAATTTTGGGGGAACCGGTCCCTGAGATCACCCCCCCCCCTGGATTCAGGCATGATTTAGTTCTCAAGACAAAGATCTAAAGCTCTATGAATAAAGACCTAAATTCTCCTAAACTCTTTTTTTATCCAACACCCGCACTTGACTTTATGGCCATTTGGCGCCATATAGCCCAATATAAAGTGTTATTTCCAGAAACAGTGCCATTAGAGTCAAATCGTAGCTCTTGCGCCAGAAAGTCCAGGACACAGCGGAAGATGATCGGAGTCCATTAAATCATTGCTATTATAGAGTGGGCACATTTTTGAGTCTGACAGCCCTATTCGAAAAATGTTCAATTATTGGATATAATCATGTCCTATTAGAAGTCTGAAGTTTGCTACCGAAATGGATCCGTGAAGGTTTCTTAGTCATGTAGTGGTAAGCAATGAGGAGCATATTTTATGAAGAGTTTTTTCATTGTGGTTAGCTCACTGGAGTTTAGTAAAGGTTTTTTTCAATGTGAGAATAGGCTGTTAATAGCCCAATTCTTTTAATTTGCTGATTAACTCTCTTAAACTTATTTGACATTGCATAATTTTTTTATACAAATTCGACATAAAATATTTAATTTATGATAGCTGGCTATGTAACAATCTGTGTTATAGCTTTGTTTCACAGTCGTATATCGTTTGTGTTTTTAAAAATAAAATCATCTTCAATCTTCTTTGAACAGTCTACGAATTGTCGTAATCTAATCTGTTTTTACATGAATGGTTTAATAACGACAAAACGGATATAAATTTCAAATCATTTATGAAACCAAATTCAATTCTTTAAAAACCAAAGGAAATACGAAATTTTAAAAAATGATAAAACTCAAATTATAGCGAAAATGAAGACGCAGGTAGGATTTAAGAAAGAAAGGAAATCTCAAAAGAAATAAAAGCAGAACGTCAAAACTAAATCAGCTAAATAATATAACTAAGATATAAAAACGAAACATATTCTTTCATTTTTTCTTATTACCATCATCATCATCATATTCAACCATTATCTATCCACTGCTGGATGAAGGTCTCTCCAAATGCTTTCCACACAAGTCTATCCTGGGCCATTCGTTTCCACGTCACCCCAACCTGTTTTCTTATTTCATCCACCCATCTAGTTTGAGGACGTTTTCTAGGTCTTCGGTGGTCTCTTGGAATCCAGTTCAGAATTTCTGTTGTCCATCGTTGATCAGTTCTTCTTGCAATATGCCCAGCCCATCGCCATTTCAGCCCTTTTACTTTAACAATGATGTCCTCTACTCTAGTTTGCTCTCTCACCCAAGTGTTTCTTTTTCGATCTCTCCTAGTTATTCCAAGCATGCACCTCTCCATGCTCCTTTGCGTTGTCTGTAACTTTCGTATTGCTCCAACTGTTAGACTCCATGTCTCTGATCCATAAGAGAGGACTGGCAATACACACTGGTTGAAGACCTTTCTTTTTAGACACAAAGGCAATTTCCCCTTCAGGATAAAACTGTTTCTTCCAAATGCACTCCAGCCAAGTTTAATACGTCTGTTGAGTTCTTTCATAATGTTGCCATCCATTGAAATCAGCTGGCCAAGGTAAATATATGAATCAGCAATTTCTAGCTCAATGTTGTCAACTTGTATTTTTGTTTCCTCTACAAAATTATTGAACATGATCTTAGTTTTTTGTAGGTTCATCTTGAGTCCAACTTCTTTACTTCTAGTTGAGAGCTCCTGTACCATGTCTTGGAGTTCTAATGGGTTCGTTGAAAAAATAACAATGTCATCAGCAAACCGCAAATGATTTAAATATTCACCATTTATTTTTATTCCCTTGTTATTCCAATTTATCAGCTGAAAAATCATCTGTAAAGCTGAAGTAAAAAGTTTTGGAGAAATGGTATCTCCCTGCCTCACCCCTCTCCCTTCCGCCTTTCTATCCGTGTAGCAAATATTAATTTGCCACATAAATAGAAAGCTCAGCCTGCACCACTTGAAGGCGGGGTAGGACACTAGGTTACTGGCCTGGCCGGTTCCACACATCGTCACATACGTTCAGCGTGTGGGTCTCCTTCCAGTTAGATACCAGCAACCCTTTTGCATGCCCTTTATTATAGTAATGAATATATACATTCTACGCACTTGTATACATGGTTATTAAAAATTCGGATTTCCATTGTCCAAAGGCAATTTGCAAAATAACAATGCGATTTATTTGACTTTAACTGCATTTTTAGAATTGTACGCTACGTCTTTAGAATTTTAAACTTTTTTGCTGTAGTTTTAAGTTCCATCTCAAGGATTTAAACTGCTTGCTTTCTTTTCCTTTTTTTCTTTTTTACATTTGAAGATTTCTTAAATCGAGTCTTCAAATTTTGCTTATGTGACTACATCCAATGGTATGATAAAATTCGTATGGTAATCCTCTTTATTGTACTGTCAACATCGTATTTTTATTTATCGACAATACAATAAAAAGGTTTATCATATGAATTTTATATCACTGGATGGATGGATGGATGGATGGATGGATGGATGGATTGGGGGAAGAAAGGAGGGAGGGAAGGAAAGGAAAGGAAAGGAAAAGAAAGAAAGGAGTTTATATCACTGAAACGAAACTTGCAACGATAATAAAGAAGTTTAAAATGCTAAAGACGTAGTGTACAATTCTAAAAATGTAGTAAAAGTCAAATAATATCACAGGACACTTTATATGAAGAATTTAAATCTTCGCACCTTCCCAAAGAATGGGTGACACTAATCGGTAATTACGTGAGAACTGTGTGTTTAGGATAGAGACGATGTAATCTATCAGGGCCGAACCAGAAGTGTCACAGTAACGCATTAGCGCTGTCCAAACTTTAAGAATAGGTCGAAATGAATCGACAACGCTTTAAGGCAATTAATGAGATTAAATTGGTTGAGAATTTGAGAAACGAGCATACTGGAAATAATTACTTTAATTTCATGAAGAATTATTCCCGTTGGATACAGAATTTCGATTGAGGTCGGTGCGTCGTAGTTGACCCAAAAGCTTGAACGTAAAATGATCTCGACAACTTCTGGACTCGAATGGGTAATTTTCGGGTTATCTGCTGCATTTGATTAGCAACAAAATCGTGCATGGCTGGTGCTAGTAGCTCAATTGTCAGTGTTGGCAGGCTTTCAAGCCAGAAATTGCGGTTTGAGATCAGGGGAGCAATGGGACGCAAGCCAACCGGTCCCCAGATCGGGGCGCCCTCAGAACTCACACCTTCTAATAATCCGAGGTATGCACCCTTTGAAAGGACATAGTCTACCCCTGTTTGAGATTAGCTTTAAGCATATTCCCCTTTCAAATTCTAATGAGCCAAATGTAAAGTCGGACCAATGTAAGGTCCGAGCCAAATATAAAATCGAACCAATGTAAGGCTAGAGCCAAATGTAAAATCGGACCAATGAAGGGTCCGAACCAAGATTTTGGATACGTAAATGAATAGTTTTGGCTTAACACGTAAAAATCCCCTTTTCAATAAGCTCTCCATCCTTCGTTGGCCTAACTCCGGGGTCCTCTTACAGATAGGTTTGAAATCATAAAATAATAAACAAGTCCTAACAAACAAATATAACTTTAGAAACAATTTTGTATTTAAGCTTTTATGTGCTGGGTTTTAAATTAAAAATAATTCCCAAACATTCGCGAATTAAAAAACGAGGAATGCTGACAGAAAAACAGCAGGTAGCAAAAACCAAAAGATTACAAATATTTTGCTAATTGGGCATAATATTATTCGGTAAATAAATGCGCTGAAAGCGGAGTTAAAATTCCGGAAAGAAATTTGCTTGTCGCGAATATTTTCAATTTATTTTGAGTCTTTTAAAATGTCGCCGACTGTTATCTCACACTCGCTTTTTGTGGGCCTCTTCAGCGAATCGCAGAAAAAAATAGGAATGTAATTTCCTGTTCAAAAAGATAATTTTCTGTTCATACGTATCTCGAAATCTTGTATTAAAATTTCTGTTTTACAGAATAAAATCTCCGATTTGAGTAATTGCTACTGCAGCAAATGAGGTGTGGAGACAAGAAACAAACGTGAATGGTCACCAGATATTTTCCTGAATTTTTCTTCGTATCGTTCGAAGATACAAAACAAGAGTAATAGCAAATAAAGTACTTAAAGACAGACGAGTTTGAATGAAGCTATTGATATTAAGTAAAACATAATCAACTTTCGGCGACTCTTTTTCAAATATTAGTCTCCTACATTCTATTTATATATTTTAGGTCTATTCCTTTTTTGCTTGTCAAAGGCGGAGGTTAAAGGAGGATTTTTTTCAAAGGAGGACTTTTTTTTAAAAACATAATTTACGAGGGAGAAAGTGAAATTAGAATATATTGAAAAATCCCTATTATAATTACAAATAGTAGGCCTATTAACAACGTTGTTTAAAAAACGTATTTTCTTGATCCCACTATTACTTTTATTTGATAGTAAATTTGAACTTTTCAAAACGTTTGTATGAAGAGATTGGAGCGCCACCGCATAACAAAATAACATTATGAATGGTGGGTAAGCAGAGAAGTGAATTGAAAAATTGGAAGTTGGGATGGGGTGTTACTTGGGAATAAAGTTTAACAGGGCATAACGACAGTCGTTTTAATACTGGTGTGTGGTTTGAAAGCAAGACGTTTCGAGAGCCAAATCCTCCTTTTATCAAGTGAAGGCATAATTCACATTCATTCACGAACCTTCTGCCTTCACTTGATAAAAGGGAACAGTTGATTTCCCAAACCTTGTGCCAGTGCCGAAAGAACTGCCATTGTGGGATCTCCTGGCGAAACATTGTATTGTATTGTTTAAGGGGGCATCAACGTATTCTTTAACTTCAGAATATTTTCCGCCGGTAGGTAGCGCGATCGTCAGAGAAACAACAGTAGAATAAAATGGCAACACTTTAAATTCACTTCAGTCCATTTCTGATGAAGAACAGCGATGTTCATTTCTGAAACCTGTTAACCGTTTCGAACCAACATGAAACTTTACAACCTTATTACCAAGATTTCTTCTTTCGTTTGTCAATCTAAATAATCCTTTTAAATTTAGATTTTTTAGAAATTTTCTATATTTTTGTAGAGTTAAACAACAACTTGTTAAATTAGGTGTATACTTACATTTGTTCTCTCACTCTCACCCCTCTCCTTTTCCCTCTCTTTCTATCTCTCTCTCTCTCTTCCTCCCTTGTTTACTCTTTATTCATAACTGTTCTGCTCCTTTCTTCATAAGTTTTCTACAAGTTTTCATTAGATGTTTTCAGCAAGTTTTCTTTAAAAGTTTTCTACACGTTTTCCTTTTAAGTTTTCTACAAGTTTTCCTTATATGTTTCTTACAAGCTTTCCTTATAAGTTCTTCACAAATTACCTTTGTAAGTGTCTTTCAGCAACAATATTTTAGAAAAACAAGTTTACAAAACCTGGTGTTACCACTAAAAACATTATGCCGATGATGAGATAACCCCCCACCCACCTCAATAATTAAAGCTTCGTATAATTTTCATCACAGTGATAGCTTGGTAATATTGACCGCTAATAGAGAATCAACTTGCGATTTTGGTGATCAGTTTCGCAAACATTTGATACAATGTGTTTCGAGACATTCAATTATCTTTGACATTTCTAGCAGTTGTTCTGTGTTCAATTTCCCGTTCTTTGATTGAACTATCTGGGAAAGGACACGCGTAATCGATTATCGTCATTTCTCGACATGAAATCGATATTTCTACCTTTTGATGGCATATTAAACAGTTATTTCCGTTTTTCCTGGTACTTCTATGGTTGTGTTTTAGTCAAAAATAATTAGACTTTCTTGATATCTTCGCTGGGCTCGGTAAATTTCTAATTCTATTTTTGGCATCACTAAATTAGTTTCCTTTCAACAAACACTCAAACAATGAGGTTCAATTATATTTCCAAAACCATGGAAGTAGTCGGTTCCAACAATTACAATTTAATTAACTGGCAGAAGCATTAAAATTATTTAATTTCTTTGAATTCGTGATTAATTCCTGAAATTAAATTGGATTTGGACATGTCATTTTCAGTTATTGATTTTTATCACCGGTTACAACTCGACATTTGAAACTGGCGTTAAGTTCACACTACTCTGCGTATCTATTCGCACGTTTAAATAATATATACACTGCCAGAAAATGAAAAAAGAACACCAAGAAGGAATTGCTGAATGGTTATGAAATTTACATATGTTAATGGGATGGAGCACACGTAGACGTAATCTTAATTTCAGGATCAATCTATGATAGCTTATGCCAAAATACGCTGTAATATGCAAATTATAGTCGGTGGTATTTAAGGAGAAGGGCGAAGTGGATGCAGTCAGTAGTCGAATTATAGACACTTGCGAAGACTCTGAAGAAGCTACAATAAATGGACGTGGAAGACCTATACAATTTCAGTAGTTATCGAACTTTGAGAGAGGTCGTCTAGTGGGATTCCATGAGGCCGGTTGGTCGTATCGTCGTATTGCGGAGCGAATTGGACGGGAAGTATCGGTGGTGATACGATGGTGGCGTAGATGGTCCAAGGAACATTCCCACACGAGAAGACGTGGAACCAGGGCTCACAGACGGATTGATGAGCGGACAGATCGACGCATAAGAAGAGCGGCGTTGTCAAGCAGAACATGCACTGCGACGAAAATTCTAGCTGACTCTGCACCTGAGGTGACAGTACGAACAATCTGCAATCTTCTACTGCAAGCAGGACTACGTGCACGCGTACCTCTGGAATATGTACTTCTGACTCCAACCCATGATCGGGAACGGCTGCAGTGGTACCACCAAGGTCTGCACTGGAAAGGGCAATAGCGATCTGTCGTTTTCAGCGATGAAAGCGATTTTGTTTGGGAGCCTCAGATGGCCGTATGCTTATTCGCAGACGCACAGGGGAGCCTCTCCACCCTTCTTGCATCCGCCATTGACACGCATGGCCTACACCTGGTAACATAATAATAATAATAAATATAATAGTAATAATAATGATAAAGAGGAATTTTCAACATACCAGAGCTCAGTTTTAATACGTCACGTGGACGACGAGAATTTTCGCAAACTTGAGATATGACAAACCACACGGGCCAACGAGAAATTTTGATGAAACACCATTATATTGAATAACAAAAACCTTTTTGGTTGATTTAAAAAATGAATCGAAGTAAATTTAATTAAAAATGAATCGAACCGAGTTGAAAGATTATTAATGAAAATTATTTTAGGAAACACGCGTGAAGACATTATCAAAGAAGACCTCCACGGTGCTCCATAAGTAACAGGGTGTTTCTGTATAGTTTCTTAGCCAAAGGGAAAACTATGCGTCCCGACAACCTGTTAGAAATACAAATTAAAAACAAATTAAAATTAGATTGAAGAAAAATGAAGAAGAAGCCGTACATTAAGGACCTGCTCGTAAGGACTTCAATATCACTAGACCTTAGAAACTCGAATGCCCACGGACTTTAATGCTTCTGAATGATTCCATAGGGGGTGGTATAAGAATTTAGGAAACGTTATACTTCCACAAATTCGTTACGAGTATAATTATAAACAGTGAAAGAATCGTAAATTAGGGTTGACATCTTCTTCCTGCTATGGATATATAAGAAATAAGAAATAAATTTATTCGACCTATATGCAGTTATTGTTGATACATCTTTTTCAAAACTATTTTAAGGTTTTAGGAGAAATTCCAGTGATTCAGATATTATTGATGTGATTGGGTTCGAAATGGAGGAGAGCAGAAAGCAAAGCTTGTTTCGAAGCTCTCTACCAGTTACATACGCACTACGTTAAATCAACAATTTCCTCGTTTCAGGTTACCTCGATACACATTATTTTCCTACTATTAAAGAGTAGGAAAAAAATTATTTTTATTATCAGCATATATATATATATCTAAATGTACAATAAAAACAGCATTGTTTTCAAGTTGATTATGTGGCCTCATTTTGAAAGTGTGTGATATAAGCAGGGTTTTAAGTTCCAGTTTCCGGAATGATTTTTTGTAGTTGGCAACGCTGGCTGACGGGGCGGAGCTTCGGGCGGAGAAGTTGGTGGGGGATCTGAGCTTGGAAACGAGACCGGTATCAGTCGCCTGCGGGCAGTTGTTGAGGCAGGGTCACGCTCCGCGCAGAGGTATCTACTGCACCCTCGTCGATCAAAAAATGGACCAGTTTTTGGAGCAGCGTTATGCAATCAAATTTTGTGTGAAACTGGGTAAAAACGGGGCGGAGACACTCGAAATGCTTCGGAAAGCCTACGGTGACGGGGCGATGAAAAAAAGCCAAACTTTCATGTGGCACAAGCGGTTCCGGGAAGGTCGGGAGTCCGTCAACGACGACGACCGCTCTGGACGCCCGTCGACATCACAAACGGACGACTCGGTGCAAAAAGTGCGTCAAGTTTTGGACAATGACCGACGATTAAGTGTTCGGGTGATTGCAGAGGAGTGTGGAATACCCAAAACAATCGTTCATCGCATTTTAACGGAGGATCTTCAAATGAGGAAAGTCTGCTCGAAAATGGTGCCAAAAGTCCTGACGAGTGAGATGAAGGAGCAGCGTTTGTTGAAGTGCCAGGAATTGCATGAACGCTACGAAACGGACCCAGAATTTTTGGACAGAGTGATCACAGGGGACGAGACGTGGATTTTTCAGTACGATCCCGAATCAAAGCGCCAGAGCAGCGAGTGGCACACCAAGGAGTCTCCTCGCCCGAAAAAAGCAAGGATGAGCAAATCGCGAATCAAGGCAATGCTCATTGTGTTTTTTGACAGAAAAGGTGTAGTTCACAGTGAATTCGTGCCACAAGGACAAACAGTCAACAAGGAGTTTTACTGTGAAGTGCTCAAACGGTTGCGCAACAGGGTTCGACGCGTCCGAAACGAAATTCGCGACAATTGGATCTTGCACCATGACAACGCGTCAACCCACACCGCGCTCATTGTCTCCGAGTTGCTGGCCAAAATGGGTGTGGCAACGCTGCCCCAGCATTTTTTTTTTTGTTCATGAGTCAGAGGGCCGCGGGTTGAAGACTCCTGCCATAGGATCTTATAGCACTTATTGTTAAATCTGCCTTCACCGAAGGTATCGATGAGAAATGTCTTTACCGAAATTACAATGTGGGTTGGTACCCCAACCTACACAATTCTTGAGCAAGTTTTTGTAAGAAAGAAGCGTGATGCTTACTCTCTAGCATTTACCAGGATAGAACATGGGCGCCGTTAGCTAGGGGACAGGAGAGACCCGTCCCCCTCCCCCCTCCAATGTTGGTGTTCCGTATGTTCCGTGTGGTTCCGCAACCCCATTCAATTTCAAACAAAATGCCTTCTACTGGCATATTGCCCCTCCCCCAACATTTTTATGCCGTCGACGCCAATGGGATGGAACATCAGTTTACATACCGCGATTCTAATTCAGACATTTCTGTAGCTGTGAAGACGCAAGTGTGCACTATAAGATCTTACATCCTCCTCTATCTCCAGATTTGGCACCAGTTGATTTCTGTGATTACAGAGCATGCAAGTCTCGACTTTATAAATCAGCCCTTCAACATTGTTGGAAACTGAAAGATGACATTCAACAAGAGGTGGAGTTCACCATCCGGAATATGCAGCACTCCATGATTATAAGCGCAGTCACTCACCTGAATATGTTGGCACCTATGATGTAAAAATACAAACGACACACATAGTGGTCATTTTCAATTTCTTTCAAATGAATAGAATGGACTTAGAATATGAAAACAAATGCTCACCACCAAATATGTCATAATAATGATGTGTTGAATAATCAGAGCTCTATTTTACTTTAAAGGAAATAGTTAAAAATGGAGGGTATTAAAACCATTCCCCAAATTAATTCTACTTCCATTTTTTTTTATTTCGCTCTACTTTCTTGCGTAGTAATCCAAGCTTTTTATCACAGTAAAAAATTTATATAATTTTTAGAAATTGTATTCATTTCCTGCCGAAAAAATTGGAAAAATTAAATGAGAAATTTAGTTATAAAAATTTTAATTCCGACATCCCTATTTAAATATAACATAATTTTCCATTTATTTTCTCAGGCAGACCATACAAAGGGGTGCAAAATTTAAGACAATTTCCGCAATATCGGTTAAACGAATGTTCGGAGAATGTATGTAAATTTATGTTACATTTGACGGAACTAAATTCTCGATTCTCGTCAAGTACCCGGCATCGTTAACCGGTAATTAGATGAGAACCGGATGTTTAGGTCGCGGTCGATGTAATTTATTATCGGTGGAA
Organism: Dysdera silvatica; assembly: GCA_006491805.2. Classification (NCBI taxonomy): domain Eukaryota; kingdom Metazoa; phylum Arthropoda; class Arachnida; order Araneae; family Dysderidae; genus Dysdera; species Dysdera silvatica. Next base: position 67,540,575 of record QLNU02015270.1, read on the forward strand.
CCAGAATTGCCATAATTTTACATTATCGCTGTCCAAACTTTAGAATACATAGAAATAATTAGAAACGACTTAACACCTTAATCTGGGAATGCCTAGATAATGGACAGAAGTCAACGCATTAGGGAAATGAAATAATTAGACTAGTTCATTTGCAAAGGATGAATACTATGTGCGATAGTGGTTTACAAGTTTATTAATAACAAGTTGATGAAAAAGTATAAAACTAAACACGTTGCGTGCTGAATAACATGGAAGGACGCAATCATATTGTGAGCATGACATCATTAGACAGATATAAAGTACATTTAAAAGTACACTCTCCCACTCTTGATAGCAGTATATCTAATACTGTTCACTTTGAGGTTCTGTGCCTCGTCAGTTATATTAGAGTTATTTTGTTATATTAACCAGTTATTTTTACGTTGATGATTAGCAGTGCAATAAATTGTTATTGTTTTCACAATTAGATTCTTCATTTTAAGAACTTGCACTTACGCCTAGATAACTTGCAATATTTGTGGAGAAACCGATTCATTAACCATGTTTAAATACGATGTGGTTTGGATATGGAGTCAAATATGATCTGCCACAAATATATTTAATTAAATTTAAAATAAGGGATAATAAAAAGACAACAATAGAATTAATAACAATAATTAATAAGATAATAAAAAAATTATCGACATTTTAAAAGCCTTTAAAGCTTTCGAAAAGACCGATATATTTTCCTGTTATTATCACAACCTCCAAAAAAATTTAGGCTATTAGATGCATTTTAAAACAAACTTGAGCAAAATTCGTCTGTAATTAAGTTCACAGTGGTGAAAAGTAAAAAAACCTTTATTTGCAACTACTCATAAATAGAGTGGATGTTGTTGTTGAAGAGCTTGCACGCATGAGAAAACACGCAGGCAGAAAGTTTCATTTAATTAATGAAATTTTCTAGATAACTTTATTATATTGCACTATACAATCTCTACTTCTATGTTTGCTAAATTTATCCTACTTTTTAAATATGCACAAAATGGCGTCTTAAAAAATGCGTAGTTAAAAGTTGATATGCATATTTACCATTATTATTATTTATAAGCTCGCTATGAGTACACAATATTGTGCAATGTTGGGGATAGCTGGAGACGACTGTGTCGTCTGCAGCTATCCACAATTGCAGATCGTCGAATCGGCTTCCATTCTTGGTTTTAATTGCTGCATAGACAGAAAAGCCAGATTTACACACGATTAAGTAATGGCAAGGTGAAGAAGGAAATTGTGTAAGATAGAGAATTGGGAAAGGTGGTCTCCGAAGTCGGCACCGTAATCCCAGACAGGGCACGCGGTCTGCACAAAGTGGCAAACTGAATAAGCCTAACTTTTTGCTTTATCGGCCAGCAGTTTAAATTCGGTTTTTTTTTGTTTGTTTTTTAAATTTCACCAAAATTCAGAATAAGATTAACATTGGAAGGTAGTTTTTGAAAGCGGCGCCTGGCGTACTATCTACAAAGTATTTCTATATTGTTGATGTCCTACGCCTAGGTTTTGAAGTACATCAAAGCCTCTGGAGATCGAGGTCCCGTTAAATTCGAGGCGACAAAATTTTCGGAATTTCTTGCATTATTTTAAAGAGGGAAATCCAAGGAAACTCAGTTTGAAAGAGGACTGACAATTTCTTTAAGTTATACAATCCTTTGTTCCTCGTGATTAAAGAAATAAATGTATATGAGTATTTTGTGAAATATTTTCATGTGCAGAGCCGTTTCTGGCAGAGATGCAGAAGATGCCCCACACTTTGGCGACTAAGGTATGGGGCAAGGTGTGACACACCTTGGTGAACAATCTCAGGGACGCTGCAGAACGTTCATTGTATTATTTTTGATATTTTAATTAAAAAAAGGGCAATATCAGCGGTTTTAGTTTTATTTTATGAAAATAAAAATTAAAAAATATTGCTGTTTTGCATATGGCAACTGTTTTAAACTACATAGTTATAAAAGTAAACATTTTACATATCAAATTCGAAATGAAATTATACTAAATTAATAAGGGCGGCAGGATACTATATTTTTTTACCAAGGAAGCCAACAATCTAACAAGGGAACCTTACGAGAATTGATTCTGGAATTTTCGAATTATTGCTCTTAATCGACAGGAATTTTGATTGTGAGTTCAACGGTACCAATCGCTAACTCCTCCCACTCCTAGATTGGGAGATATATAGGTTTAAAGTTCGCATGTTAAGTCTGTGGGAAGGTTATTCACTGCTTAGCTCAAAATAATTTTGGCTGCGCAGCGTAATCTCAGCTTATGTGCCACCGTTGGTGTGTCGTTCAGAACCAAACACTCGGTTTAAAGTAAATTCAGTATTTAAAGAGAAAGCTTGAAATTAACGACATAATATGATTGCAGTGATCTTTTACGCTTGTCATTATCTACTAAATATTATCTACTTGTGTTGAATTAAGAAATTGATTAGTTTTATTATAATTTATATAAAATATGAGCGACGTTAATCTACATAACGTGTTGCAAATTGTAAATAATGAAATTCATATTTATTTAAAACAAAATAAAATATTAGACAAGCAATCTCCACATTCTAATCATGAGAAAAAGTTTGCAAAGTATTGTAAATACGATGAAAAATCACTATAATATGATAATCACTATATACGGTGATAAATCACTATATAATAATTAGGAATTTTCAGAAACAGCAGATTATAAACTTCCGGGCGTGTACTGTGATCGTCGCTTCTCACCTATGAAACAACTTCGTAGTTCTCAAGACAAAGACCACTCACCTTTTGAAGCCGGAGAGCATTCAGGTCGTAAAAAGAATAGCATTAAATTAACTATGTCACGGAAGGAAACAAATATAATTCAGAACATATGTTTTATAGTTCCAAAAACACATAAAAAGAGAATTAAATCCGATGTTAGTTTAAAAAAGATTGAAAAGGGTTATCGGCCACACATGCACGGCAATTTATACAATTAGATAAAACAAACTGAAACAAGCGATAGAGAGGAAATATGTTCTGCTATAGACAATCATGTTATTGAGCAGTTTAAAAAGGCTAGAGACCAAGCCGAGAAAGTCACTTATATACAAATTAGATATTGGGCTCTTAAAAAGCAGACGAGCTAGGTACTCTTGACTTCTTGGATTGAGAAATTTAAAATTAAACACGGAATTGTTAGCCGTAAATCAACTAAATTCAAACAGTGTCAATCCACCCCAAACTATTAGAGTTAAAGCAAAAGTCAAATAAGTTTGTTAAACAGGAAGCGCCAATAATTAAAAATTATGAGCTACAAAATATATATAACTTTGACCAAAGCGGGTTTAAATACGAACTTGTAGGCACACGAACCCTCTCATTTCAAGGTAAAAAAGATACATATTTAAAAACACAAAGAACGCATGCCACGACACATTCATGCACAATCATGCCTACTTTAGGATTTAATGGACAACTAGTTAGAAAACCATGTTTAGTATTACAAGAAACTACGGGTAATAATTTTGGTCCTATTGTACAAGAATGTATGTTGAAACCCTCTAATTTACTCATTTATTGTACAAAATCAGGAAAGTCAGGAACACGTGAAATTTTGAAATTTCTCGATGAAGATATAAATCAAGTGGCCGTTTCTAAATCGCTATTGGTTTGCGATTCATTTTATCAGTTTTATTGAAAAAAATCATGATGAAATGAAAGGTTGTTTCCCAAACAAAGATAGAGATATTTTGAACATTCCTGAACACTATACAAAATATGTCAACCTTTAGATGTCTGCGGATTTTATCATTATAAATCACTTGTCAAAGCCATTACAGATCATGCGTTAAGTTACCATTCCGATGTATTCATTTTATCGATACGAAACAATGTTATTAAACTACAAAGTCTAATTCGCAACCAAGTTCTCCATTATTCCTAAATATGTAGAGACATAGTATTTAAAAGGCCGGCTACACGTCAACTTGCCCTAAAGAGTTTGAAACGCCAAAGCAATATTGTATTAATTTTAAAACCTACTCTAATTATTCAAAGTGTAATAATCAAGCTTTTTTCAGGTGTTCTATTTGCTGTCACTTTTTTGTTTTAAATGTTTATTGTTATCTGTTGATGAGACGGATGTTTACGGTTTTCACTTTCATTCTGATGTTTAAATAAATAAATATTTAAATAAATGAATTATTTATTTCATTTTAACTTATTCCCATTTGATGATTAACCGAAGGGATTAATGGAAACTTTCTGACAACCTCCTCGTTATGTTTCCTGCCCAATGTGAAATGGCAGCAATTGTCACATTAATTTTGTTATTTTTCAATTAATTAACAAAATTAATTATAAAAATTAACTCATAGACTTAACATGGGAATTTTAAAAATCCTGGGCCTTAGTGATTATAAACTAATTGCCCTATTCCATAGACTCTCTAGAGTGATGTGGAAAAAAATATCGTCACGAAATTTTGTAGGTAGTGTAGTTTGCACATGGGAAACCAATTTGAATTTAGTTCAAATTTCGCCACCAGGGGGAAAATGGCATTTTGAAAGAAATGACTGTTGTTTCCAGTTAGTGTAGTATTCCGCACTTTACAGGGAGATTTAATTTTGCATACGAAACATATTTTTGTGTAAGTGAATCTAGATTTACAAATTGACGTGCAAATTTTTCTCCTAGTAGCAAAATTTGGATAACAGTTTTTTTGTTCACTAAATCGCTCCCCCATGCCCTAATTAAGCCACCTACAAAATTTTGTGGCGATATCTCCTTTCCTCATCGCTCTAGAAGGTTTAGAATAGGGTTACTTTTTTTTTAACCACACTGTATCTCCAAATTTAGGAGTGGGAGGAGTTAGCAATTGATGCCGTTGCACTCACTATCAAAATTCCTGTCGATTAAGACCAATAATTCAAAAATCCCAGAATCAATTCTCGTAAAGTCCCCTTGTAAGAATATGACTGTTCAAGTGAAATAACAATTTATGCATTTGTTAATATTTTTCGTAAAATCAAAATTTTCAACAATCCGATATGGTCTCGGTCCCGTTTAGCTTGAATTATCGAGACTGTACTACCATAAACGGCAAATGGACACCCTATAGGTTGATGCATACATTTGACACTGAAATAGTGTGAGTATAGTTCTAGTATAGTGTGAGTATAGTATACACTGCTTCAGTGTTACTTTTCGGGCAGTCGGAAAATAGTTCTGGAAGAAGTCGCTGAAACTTCGCGAGTACTCGCGAATGTTGCCTAATACACCTTCTGATGTTTCCGCCTGGTGTTTAAAAACGTAATGTAGTAGAACTCGGTGAATTCGAAGACGAATGGACCATAAGCTTAGTTCAAATTATACAAGAATTCAAATTAGAGAACTTTGAATGATTAATTTTAGATCCACTGGATTACATGAAAGTTCGAATTATTCACGAAGTTAAATTAAACGCGCTCGATTTATCAAAGTTGCAGCGTATTAAGGTAACGATGCGATAATTATATAATGAAAAATAATTTTTATAAATTACGATCATATATTTATGTTTTATTGGACAAGTGGGCTAATTTTTGTGAAAGTATTCTTTATTTTCAATGTTTCCACGCAGCCATTTAGCCAAGCTGTGTGAAGTTCCAATGGCTCCACGGATCATATATACTCCGTGACATGCAATGCTGTTTCTAAAGCGATTAATATTTTAATTAACATACCCGCATATTTTACAAAGCTTTTCACTATGAAGACAGTGTGGACTCCCACAATAGAAACACCATGTTCACTTCGCAGGCTTTCTTAACTGTTGCCACTTAGAAACGCAAGGAAAGGAAACTTAAGTTTAATTCCTAAAATTGGCAAAATGCCAAATGGTTTCTTTTTACATTATGTTTTCTAAATGCACGAATTTTACTTTTCCGTATCTGACAACAAATATATTATATAATTATAACTTCAATTTTTATATTTGGCAAGAGTATGTGTAATTGCGTTATGAAATTCCACAGAAATGGCTGTGAGCACGGTAAGTCATGCTCGTTGGACTCCATTCCTTATAAATACATTTCTACTCTTAGGTCAGTGGCTCTGAAACTTCTTAAACCACGGAAACTTTTGCTTACCACATGCGTAGACATTGAACCTTCTGCTCACCACATGCGTAGACACGAAGCCTTTTGCTTTCGACATGAATAACCACAGAGCCCCTCTCTATATATATATATTTAAATGACACATAAAGAGAGACTATTATTTATCACCACTTGGACATAAAAATAAGCAATAAATATATAAGTATAAAGGTAAGTAATACTTTTTTAGTGTTGCGGAATATTAATTATTATTAACTAACTCTATGTGGTTGTTATGAAGGAAAATTATGGAATCTACAGCTTTTCCCCGAAATTGTCCATGATGTTTTACAAAATGCTTGTGGACCCCCCCGGGGGGTAGTCGCGTTCCCTTGGAGCAGTATTAAATCAACCCCAATATTGCTTTTAAAATTGATTATTTAATGCAATAAAAAGATTTTTTAAATTCATTAAGCATTATGATGCAAATTATTGATTATTAACCATAGAAAAGGGTGCGGCTACTCTTGTATTTATTTACATTGGCTGCAAAGTATGCGTCTGTTCCTGAGTATCCCTATATCGAAAGTTTCTCTTTCCTCTCGGCACCATATTTCCTCCACTCTCTTCCTATGACACCACACTTCCTCTACTGCCTCCCTATGGCACCACACTTCCTCCCTTCTCCTCTCATGGCACCACATTTCCTTTTCTCCCTTTCAATGACCCACGCCTCTTAGACACGCTAACAAGACTTTCGCTTACGCTGTTAAGGGCTAATGCAAGATTGGGTTTTGGATCCTTCCTTATTAAAGCTTCGTCTCCGACAACAAGCGATCCCCTGTTTTTAAAAATTTAATTATCTTTGACATTTGCAGCAACTGCGTTATTCTCAAGTTGGATTCTTCCATTTGGTTCTCCATCGAGTACCATAGGAAACTAATTAAAGTCCCATTTCTCTTGAACTGGCAACCATTATTGCTGTCGAGATTGTTCAAATTCATATTAACTACTCAAATACCTTGCCTTGTCCCCCTCCCCCCACCTCCTGTAGTGTCTTCCATAGCTGCCCACTTTTAACGAAACTTTAAAATCTAACTGGATGTTACTTTGCAATGGTATGTGCTACGACTGTGCTTTAACGACGACTACGGTTTTAACTGAAATTCACATTAAATAGATTCTCCTTCCATGTGGCCCTTCGGTCATTGAAAATTTGATTAGCAAAACAAAACAACGACTGACCAGGGGTTATCCCGACTATTTAAATGTCAAGAAAAGATTCCGCAATGTTTCGAAAATTAATGTTCCTTTCATCAGGCGAAGTGCGAAAACTTCATCGTTTGCAAAATGAGGTATATAACGAGAGTTTTGATTTTGTGAGTTCGAATTTAATAAGCATAGAAACGCTTTATTATCAAAAGTATTCTAACCCCAATACAAAATACCAGACTAGGATCATGGGGGGGGGATTCAAGCCCCTCCCAGACAATATCAAGGCACATTCTTCCTTTTAATACCAAATTGCATGATCTTCTTTAAAGCCATTTGAATTCCCCTTACAATTTGCATTTCCTACGCTTCTGTATACTATTATATTTGTATTAAAGTATCCTTACTATAAGTTGCTCATTCACTGCGGATTTGCATGTTGTACCATTGTTCAGACTTAATTCCCAACTACCGTTGTAGTCAGTGTACTGATCCTAGGAAGGAAGATGACATGCAATTTTGTGATACAGATACACGGCATACAACAAACAAATGGCTTATGTTTCCTCAAATTAGAGTCTTTGGTTCGAAATTCATAGGAACAGAAACAGAGACGGATTAAGGTCATATAGCGCACGGTGGGAGCTCAAAATTTAGCCCACCCTCCAGCTAATAATTAAATATTCTCAATTATAAATTCGATTTATTGAAACTTATTAAACAATAAGCTCTTCGATGATCAAATTGGATTTGTCCCTGTCTGCAATTTGTCGCCTCTCACTTGACTTGGCGCCCAGTGAAACGGCACCGGTGCACCGCCCTTGATCCATTAATAAAAAGAAATAGAGATAGACAACATCTTACAGATAAATTATTAAAGAAAGGACAGTATCTGGTCTCATATATTATACAATGTTTCTTTTTGTTTGGTGTTGGGAGAGAGATGCGTTTTGAGTATAATGATGAATAAGTTTTGGAACTTGACATGATTCAAGTTAATGTTAGAAATTACTTTAAACAACTTGAGAAACAGCAACTGCAAATAAATGTGTGTGAAAATGAAAAAACAAAAATGAAACTCCCAAAGATGGAACTTGTGAAATTTGAAGAAGACATAAAAGAATAGCTTTCTTTCTGCAGTCAATTCAAAAGGATCCACGAAGACAAGTAAATGCAAAAGGAGAACAAGTTCCAACACTTGATTCAATGTATGACTGTAGGTAGCAGAACCAGAGAAATTGTCGACAGCCATCCTGCGACAGCGGAAAATTACAAAAAGGCAGTTGAAGGTGTGAAATCCAGATTTGGTCCTGAAGAATTACTCATCGAATATTATGTAAGAGAACTATTAGGAATAGTTGAAAAGAATGCTGCAAACCTTAAGACGAAGGTAAACCTCACACAATTATACGACAAATTAGAGACTCACTTGATAGCATTAGAATCAATGGGAATGACGTCAGACAGATACTCGGCTATGCTATTCCCGCTAGTGGAGTCTTGTATACCAGAAGAGATACTGAGAACATGGTTAAGAAATCACGCGGTTAATGTTGAAGCGAATAATTTTAGTGATAAGTTAACAAAGTTATTGAAATTTGTGAGTGCCGAAGTAGAAAGTGAAGAACGAATAACTCTTGCGAAAACTAGTTTTAAACAAACTGTAATGTCGAAACTAAAATATCAGTCATATGATTACAACGTGCCAACAGCAGAAGTGTTAATGACAGTCGCAGAAGAAGGGATTAAACTGCATCTATTTTGCGGAAAACGTCGTGAAACTGAAGATTGCTTTGTGTGGCAATGTGTGCTATATACTGAGAAACTAAACATTTTGAAAAGGAATAAGGGTTGTTTCGTCTGTCGTAAAGGACATTGGGGTATCATGTGCCCTAACATCTTCTACAACGCCCAATAAACAAAACAACTTCTGGAACTTTAGATGGGACTCGAAAGGTAGGAGATTGGAAAGACGAAGTTTTGGCTAACCAAGGTAGCAATCGGAGTGTTTAATTACAAACCTTGATTGTTTTATTAAAATCAAAAGGAAAACAAAGAAATGTAAGGGCTATAATGGATAGATTGCGGCTCACAGCATTCCAATGTTTTAAAATAAACCGTAAGGAAATTAGGAATAGGACCTTTACGAACCGAAACACTCACACAAGTGGTTTTTGGGGAAGAAGGAAGAACGCAATTATACAATAATTTTTTTATACAATATTTTTTTTTTGCCTCCCACGTGTATGTAGCTCTAAACTAGAGCTTATATAATTTTGGAGAAAAAGAGACGCTTTCCCCATCCTGGATTCGAACCAGGGTCCCTCCGTTTAGCCCGGAGTGTCTTGGACCGCTAGACGAATGAGGACAGGAAACAACGCTCTCTTTCTCCGTATGTAAAGGTGTTAAGGTATTATTACCCTCCGCAGGGATAACACAATTGCCAAATATGGTCAACACAGAAAAGCCTCCGGGGCGAGATTTTTGTGAGTTTTGTACAAAAATCTCGCCCCAGATATATAATAAGTATTTGGTTCGCAGATTTTCTCCCTTACTGGCCAACAATACATTTACTGTGAACAAAACCAACGAATTTATTTCCAGACTCAAGACCATTTCACCATGTTCTGCTAAAATGGTCTCCCATGTAAAGAGCCTTTTTACGAATGTTCCAATATAAGGTTCACTCAACACTCTACGACAATGTTTAATGGAATTCCATATTCCTGACTTTAAAATAACTGAATTAATCAAACTCACGGAGGTATGCATCACCCAAGCTTGTTTCTCATTTCAAGGACGATTGTATAAACAACTTGAGGGTCTCGCAATGGGCAACCCCCTCTCTCCTATCTTGTGTGACGTGTACATGCATCATGTAGAAGCTGAGATCCTAAAATGAATCCCATTCAAGTTTTGGACAAGATATGTGGACGACACTTTTGCAATCCTTCCTGATGATGACTCCGATCTTTTATGTGTCATTGTTATACCAAATTCAGTCGATCTACATATCTCGTTTACTCTCGAAGAAGAAGCCAATAGCTCATTTCGATTTCTGGACGTCTACGTCATAAGAACCCCGCCTGCTTTCCAAACCAGTGTATACAGAAAACCGTTCTCTGTGTCTCTCCCACCGCACTCACTATCTGCGCATCCACAATGACAAAAAATGAGTTCATTTTATTGGCTTATCTCCCGTGAGACAAAATTTAATTCTACTAGGCAAGCCTTGGATATTGAACTCAATATCCTACCGAAAATTGCGTCGGATCCTGGTTACGATCCGTCCATTGTCAACGAGATCTTTTCTAAACTCAATAGACCTAAACTGGCCACCACTCTCTCCAATAACTCTTCTCCTATGATCAATACTGTGTGCATCCCCTTCGTTCCGAAAATGTCATCCAAAATCTCCGCTATCCTACATAAATTCAATTTCCGTGTGGTTTTCACCCCAGTCAATAAGTTGAGTTTTTCAAAATTGAAAGATAGCATTCCGGACAATGATAATTGGGGAATGTGTATTGGGGAGTGAATATACACATTCAATGTAAAAATTATTTTTAATTACGAAGACTGTTTCGGATTGCATCTCGATGCAATCCGAAACAGAAACAGCCCCCCACCCTCCCCGTGTCACACGAATCTGAGGAAAAGATCACCCCCCTTTTTTTAAAAAAAAAAACGAAAGAAATAGATAAGATGGGATTTCGAAGTACGCACGTGCCCATGGTCGGACTGTGCCGCCTCCCCACCAGCTTGCGGGTCGTGTGAAACTTGGTCGTCACGGTAAGATAAAAAAAAAACTCAAAAATAAGATTTCCAAGTTTGACTATGTTGAAAAATTTTGCCTGTAGTATTAATATGGAATAAATATAAGTTTAATGTCTTTGCTGCCATAAATTGTTCGTAAATGGGATTATATGGAGCCCCTAGAATTATAGGCCGACCCATCGACCGCCATTTTATTGTACACTTCCGGTATAGTTTACCTTGGCGATAAAGGTTTTCAGTTTTGGAGCAATGATCGCTATTTTGGCATAAAAATAATCAACACTCCGCGATTATCCGACTATTGTAAACATTGGCGCAACTTTTAAGATGTCGCCAATAAAAACAATTTGTAACCATAAGTTAGGCAACAAAATGCCTTATGCTCCAGCTCTCTTTTTTTAAGGGTCTTAGGATAACGTAAACTTATGCATAACATCAAGTTTGAAACGCTTTTTACGTGGCGTGCCTAATAATTATGTCCATAAATTATAAAGGACGGCATCTGAGCGCCCAAAAATTATCTTTTACTACTGGATAGCGGAATCCGAAAAAGTGGCCCCAGCATTTTGCCCCTTGTAGATAATCCGTAGGGTACATAAATACATAAATTATACACTCAATTATTTAACAGGAAATCCCTGTCATCCGAACTTCGCTTAACCGAAATGATCTACTATACAATTTATTTTTTAATTATTGTTTTTTTAAGCGGACACACGTTCAATGTTTTTTGGTAAACACGCTCACATAGTGGAAATCTTTTATAGCGAACTCCGGTTCTCTGAACTTAGCTTAACCGAAATAAACTTCCATACCAATTTTTTAAGCGTCCACTTAAAAAAAAAGAGTAAAGAGACAGTATAGAAGGTTTTTTTGTTAAGCGAAGTTCAGATAACCGGGGTTCGTTATGAACGATATCCACTCTGAGCGTTTTTGCGAAAAATCATTGAACGAGTATCCACTTAAAAAATCAATTGTGTAGCAGGTCTTTTCGGTTAAGCGAAGTTCGGTTGACCGGGGTTCTACTGTTAAATAATTGACTGTACTATTTACATATTTATATAGCCTAACTACAGGGAGGTGAAATATCCGAGAGGTGAAAGGCCAAGAGCGAGATTCTTGGGGAGAGAGCTTAATATATAAAATTATTAATTAAAATATTCGTTTGCTTATGCGAGCTTTTCCGACAAAAGGACGGTAAATAAAATTTTAGTTTGAATGGCAACGGGAAAAATCGCTTTCACATATGAAAAGCTAATATGATAAGTGTGAGTTTTTTTTTTTTTAATCAAAACTACTCCTTTCCTTTGTTTTGAAAGAGAAAATTGTTGCCAAGAAGTTCATACCTAGCGGCTGATAATCTCTAAACCTACTACAGGATATAGATCTAGAAAAAGTAAACAGAATATAGAAGAATACATTTTAAAAAGATAGAATCTATTTAAAATGAAAAGAGAAACTTTATATCTCCCTTGTAACATCGAGAACTCTATTAAAAACTCGTCTGCTCTTTAATAATTTAGCTCTTGTAACTGTTGTTTTTCATGTTCAAATTGTATGCGAACAAAATTCAGGAAAAATGGCCCATGATTATTCACGTTTGTTCGCTTTTTTCCACACCTCATTTGCCGCTGCAGTAGCAATTGCTCAAATCGGGGACTTTATTCCGTAAAGCAGAAATTTTAATGCGAGATTCCAAGATACATATAAACAGAAAATTATCTTTTTGAGCAGGAAATTGCATTCATATTTTCCCTGCGATTCGCTAAAGAGGCTAAAAAAAAAAGCGAGGTCGCGATAGCAGTCGACGACGTTTTAAAAGGCACAAAATAAATGGGAAAATATTCGCAGCAGAGAAATTTCTTTTTGGAATTCTAACTTTGCTTTCAGCTCTGTTATTTAATGAAAACTATTGCGTTCAATTAGTAAAATATTTCTAATCTTCGGTTTTCATTATTGTTGTTTTTTTTATTTTAGTTGGCATTCCTTCCTTTTAATTCCTAAGCATTTTTGGGGATTACTTTTATTTAAAGACAGAATATAACGGCTTATATATAAGGTATTTTTAAAAGTTACATTTGTTTGTTGCAGCTCGTTTATTATTTTCCATTTTTAAACCCATCAGTGAGCGGACTTGTTGAAAAAATTGTCGAGGGACAATTCAAGTTTGTTCTTATAAGCGGGTTTCAATAGATATTGAACCCGCTATTGCTTTTGGTTTTTCTGTCTGTATGTATGCATGTGTGTGTGTATGTATGTATGTACGCAATAAAAAGGGTAATGTAAAGGTCTTCCGTAAATGCAATAATGGTGGCTATTGTTAACATTGAAAACCTACCGAGTTACTTGAGAATTAGAGAGTTGCGGATTAGAGAGTTGCGAATTAGAGAGTTGCTGATTAGAGAGCTGCGGATTAGAGAACTGCTGATTAGATAGTTGCAAATTAGAAAGTTGCGGTTTAGAGAGTTACGGATTAGAGAGTTGAGAATTAGAGAGTCAAGCATTAGAGAGCTGTGGATGAGAGAGTTGGGAATTAGAGAGTTGCGGAATAGAGATTTGTGGGTTAGAGAGCTGCTGATTAGATAGTTGCGAATTAGGAAGTTGCGGGTTAGAGAGTTGCGGATTAGAGAGTTGAGGATTAAAGAGTCAAGCATTAGAGGGTTGTGGATTAGAAAGTTGCGAATTAAAATTGAATTAAAATTGACCTTAGGCAATTTTCTTTCACTTGCTTGTTTGTTTTCACAAGCATTCGCAATTTCGATTCTGTCCACAACCGTACATTTAGCTCATGAAAATTTTGAAAGAATGGGAACACGCTGAAAGCTGGACGGTAACCCGAGTTCTTCGGCTTGCGAATTTACCGATTGACTGTTAAAACACCAAAACTAGCCATACACGATATTTCTGTATGACAGAATCGAAGCAACCCGTGAGTCGCTAATTCGAGTCGAATGCAATCATGCTCAACCTGATTATAAAATGATTATAAAATCATTTTATAATCAGGAGTTTGAGTCAACAATGGAACACCCACCTGAATCAAGATTTTAGATGCAACAACAATGGTTCCTCCTGAAATTTCACAACTGTTTCCATTACAAAAGATTACAACGATTCACCTAGGTTTACCATATCGAATAAAAATTTGTGTTTTCATACGCAAATGGGTTACATTTGCGTACATCCTAAATGTGTACAAGTCAAAAACTCTCCCACTTGCGTAAAAAGTTGTAAAAAGTAGTAAAAAGCACAATGGGGATGAAGTATGCATCTCTATTTGAAGTGTTTATTTGAATACCTATTGAAGAAAAAAAAAACCATACAAAGCATCTGCTACATAACATAATTATGATTCAGGATAGTTTTTGATATTTTTTTAAAGGTTAAAATTTTAAAAATACGGAAAATGTTTCTTAACCTTTAGCTTAATGTGCGTATAACTTACTGTAATTTCTGATGTATTGGTCGTTTCTTTCGACAATTTTAACAAAATTGATTCTTTAATTTACTTTGTAATTTTTCCTTATAAATGTATAATATACTATATACGATCGAATCCCTTTAAGACGAGTCCCTGCGGTGGCGCAGTGTGGTAACGCGTTCGCCTAGTACGCCGTTAATCCGGGTTCGACTCCCAACAGTGTACAAAGAACGCTTACTCAGAGATCTCATAAAAAGATCGCACTGCTCACTGTAGTCCGGGGTTTGGTTCCCTAGGCCATAAGAGGTTCGGATTCCTCGGAAAACAGTAGGTCCCGGCGCAGCATGACCATTGTAGTCTTTGAGCCGCAAAAACAAACAAACCTTTAAGACGAAGACCGAGGGGAACAAAAATCTGTTTTTATTAACAGTAATTTTCCTTATACGGGAAGAATTATATACTATACAGATACAGTATGACGGAACTTCAGAAAACGGTTCGTATTAAAAGTAATTCGTCTTAACGAGGTTCGACTGTACTATCTATATAAACTTTAAACAGCAATAAGCTGCCAGTCCGAAGCCTGGATGGAAAATAATTGTGAAAATTTTCACTTATACAAAATTACAGTACAGAAATAAAGGATTATATTTGTGTACCGCCTAATGGTAGTAACCATAGCTATGAGCTCATTTTCTGATTTTGTACGCAAATAGGAAAATACCAAATTTTGTCACTGGCCGACAAAAACTTTTGCGAAAACAGAAAGAAAAATAAGTAAAGTAGAAAAATGAATTAGAAATAAATAAGAATAGTAAAATAACGAAAGGAGGAAATTAACTTAGAAAAAGTTAAGAGAATAAAGGAGAATAAGGAAAACAGAAGAAAGTTAAATAAAACAAAAATTAAGTATAAAGAAGTAGAGAGAGATTAAGAAACAGGAAAACTTACCAACTGCATAAGAATTTTTATTTTATTATGCTGTTTAATTCAATTATGTTTTTAACGCCAAAGAACTATTTCCATTTTTGCGTATAATTTTGTAGAAAACAAAAATAAAATAAAACGAAGTCTACAATAATTAATTCTGACAAAAATACCACCAATATATTTTCTAGAGGAGTGACAGCACCCCCCACCCTTGTCCAAGCGTGGCTAAGGTCTTGATTCCAGGCATTTCTCAGATCCTCATGATTCAATTGCGTTAATTATATTAAAGCATTCGCAACTCCAGCAAACATTTCCAGCTATTTTAAAAGTTTTAGATGACATTAGATGACAGTAATGAATATTGTGACACTTCTGGTCCAGCCCTGATAAAGTACATCGGGGCAATAACTTAAACATACAATTCCCTCTGAATTACCCGTTGATGCCATCCATTCTCCAGGAAATTGCGAAAATGGAACTTCGTCACATAAAGCATTGGCGTGTGAAAATGGGAGGCTCATGGGCTTAAGGCCCCCCATTGGATAACAAAATATATTATTCTCTTTAACGTCTAATCACTTAATATGCGTTGCTTGAAATCAAATCACATAAAGCAGTGGCGTGTGAAAATGGGAGTCTCATGGGCTTAAGGCCCCCCATTGGATAACAAAATATATTGTTCTCTTTAACGTCTAATCACTTAATATATTTTAAAGTTGCTTGAAATCAAATTCTCCCAAATTTTTTAATTGCTACGCCCTTGATGTAAACACGGTTCTACCTCAATCCTTTAAATATGAATTTTACTATATCTTTAGCGCTTTTAAGTATATACTCAGCGTTTTAATAAAGCTCAAGTCTTTAGCATTTTAATAAAGCTCAAGTCTTTAGCATTTTAACAAAACTCAAGTCTTTAGCGTTTTAATAAATATCAAGTCTTTAGCAATTTAATGAAGCTCAAGTTTTTATCATTTTAATAAAGCTGTCTTTATCATTTTAATAAAACTCAAGTCTTTAGAATTTAATAAAGCTCCAATTAGCATTTTAATAAAGCTCAAGTCTTTAGAATTTTAGTAAAGCTCAAGTCTTTAGCATTTTAATAAAGCTCAAGTCTTTAGCATTTTAATAAAGCTCAAGTCTTTAGCATTTATATGGGTATTGCATAATTGGCGACAAAATAATGGCAGAACTATGTTAAGAGCAGTGTTGAGGAGATAAACGTAAAAAATGAGGTAGTCAACGGCACAAAACTATAATTTGAGAAAGACACAGAGGACAAAACTATAAGAAAGACACAGAGGACAAAACTATAAACGGAAAATGCAAAGTTCAAGTTCTTACCAGTGTCACAGAAGTGTAATTCTAGAATCAGAAGAAAGCACACGTGGAACTTAACATAACTATATTAAATGTAGGTTTTAAAACAAGGAAGGGCAGTAAATAAAAGCAAAAATTTAGGAGCGAAAACACATGCGGCCGTTCTCAATGAAAATCTCTATTACTCTCAACTCTCACTCAAAAACTCTGATGCTCTCAACTCTCTCTCAAAAACTCTGATGCTCTCAATGAATTTTATTTATGAAGATTTCTGCAAAAGAACAAACAAAAGGAAACTCTTACCTTTTTGCTTTAATTCATTTTAATTCGTTACATTTTTACCTCATTACCTTAATTTGTTTTAATTCATCGTCATTTTAGTTAATTATTTTAATTAATCATCTTTGCAATCTTCTTTACTTCATTTCATTTTAATTCATTACACCCTTTTTGTAAGAAATTAACATCAATGATGCATGAAAATCCCTGTTAGTTAAAAACAAATTACGCTACCACTTTTGATTTTCTTTTCCCTCGTTCATTAAAAAGTAATAATTTTAGATGAAAAAAATTTTTTCATTATTGTATTATCGTTCAAAAATAACATTATACTTTTTATTTTCTCTTAGTGAAGGAGTCTTCGGATGATGAAAAATGTTTTTTCTCGTCGATTTATTTAGTTTTAGCTGAGATCTAGACTTAAAATTTTGGAGTTAATTTCCTCAAGAATTGTAATTGCTTCAAATTGGGAATAAAGTGAGTTCTTAACATTCTTTTCAACAAACATAGAAACATAATTTTCATTAATAAAGAAAATATCACACACATTTTCATTTAAAGATCCAAAATTCTTATCAGATCTTCATTATCGATTCATATCAGAAGATTTTTATCAGATTCTATCCTTTTTGGATCATTTTTACATAATTTCTTATCCTTATCAACAAAAGTAAGTTGGATGACAAACTAGGATTCTTCAGATTCGCACTTATTTTCACTTTCCAAGATCTAGCTGTGTTTGCAATTTTTACACATAAACATACATTTTTGCATAATATATTGTTACACATAAATATACATTTGTACATGTTCATCTACTCCGAGATGGGGTAAGGCGTTTATCTCTAATTCTAAAATCTATTTGCTATCTCTATTTAATCTCTATTCTAAAAACCGGGTGCTTGAATTCTAGTGATGCTCTGCGATTTTTACCTACCGATCAGAAGTTTCATTCGATAAATATCCGAACATCGGATTCCACGAAAAGCCGACGCAACAAGGTCTTGGAAGACTTTGCGCCGTGAATAATAAAAACAACTTGAAACTCATTATTATGGTGTGCTTCCACAATAAGTAATTTTAACCCTAGAAAGTGGACGTAGATCTGTGGTAAATAAAGTAGGCGATTTTGTAAAATTGTCGTTATTTTGCACAGAAAGTTGACCAGAATCGATAGTTTGGTTACCCTTGAGCATTTTATTGTCATCTCATTAAACAAATGTAGCTTTTGAAAAGGTTAACGCTTTCATTTTAAACACTATAAATGTTCTTCCTTTCCCCCTACAGTCGCTACCTGGAGGGCGCTATTAAAATGTAGGCGTTAATTTTACAAGCGTCTACCCATCCAGAGAGAGAGAGAGAGAAGAAATAAAAAGACTTAGACAAGATACGGGGATAGGAAGGGTGGCCGCTGGAGGCGGCGCTGTAATCCCAGATAGGGCACACAATCTGCATAACAAACTACCATAGGCAGATAGAAAAACCGCTCTTGGGTTAAAATGACTGCAGCTAGCCTCTAATAGTATATCTCTTCCAAGGTCCTTAAATTACCAAAAAGAAAGCGGCTTAATTTGCATATGCTAGTTCCAAATAAAGCATCTTTTTGCAATTAGTATATTTTTATCTTTTCCATATTTTATGCGTAGCTATGGCGTTAATTTTTTAATTTTTTCAAATGCATCTATTACGATGGTGGATGCTTTTATACGCTCTTTGCTTTCACGATTGTTTTATTTTAATTTGCAATTCCTCATATTTAATGTCTGATGTTTTTTCAATTCTTTTCTATTTCAGCAGCCGGCTGTAGAGTTGTGTTTACAGTCCGGAGGTAATTATTTCATCTATTTTAAAATCCACTTTGTTTCGGAGCCAGAGAGAGGAAGAGAGAGAGGGAGGGAGAACTCGAATTTCATTTAATCAGAAAATATGTTCATTGCAGAAAACGTGTTTAGTTAATTAAGAAGGAGAATTAATATTCTGAGTGTACTGAGAAGGAGTGCACAACCCAACCAAATGCAAATTTAGAAATAAATGACATGTGTTCTTTTTGCATTGTCATCACCAATGCACTTCAGATAGCGTAGCATTGAAGAAAATTAACTGCAAAAATGCAATTGAGTTTCAATTAAAAGCTGAGGAGAATTAATATGAAAAATTCTCTCTCTTTATCATTTAAATACGTGTGCATCAAAGGCAACAAGTTCAAAGAGTACTCAATGCTCAGAAAAATGCCATTTCCTCATTGGAGTAGTTTCTATAAAAAAAAAACCATTAAATTATTATTGAGACATAGATTAAAAATTACTTGCCTATTAGTTGCCTGCACAAAGATGCTAGGTTGGATCTAATTATTTTGCTGAGAATGGGGTAGACAAAATATATGTAACTGCACGACAAAAGCGAAGAAAACCATGTTTGTCTTAAAGGTCTCGAGCCACATTGATTCCTATTAGGAGTTAATAAAGGAAGCCAGAGTTTAATTAATTTTGAATCTGCTCCCCTTGAGGTGTACATGAAAGACTGAGAATCTTATAATGTACGGACTGTTGCCAAATGTCAAAGATAATTGAATTTCGGGAAACAATACTCCGGATTCTTCCGGAGTCAAAATTCTAATAATAGAGATCGCAGGTTTTGATACATTTAAAACAATTAATATTGTGCATCGCGTTAGAATATCAAAGAAAGGATGCCATGAAGAGTTGAATAGAATTTGTTGAACACGGGGAGAAACGTAGAAACATGTTACATAGTACGGAAATAAATTAAAGCTTAGTCCTTTTATTAATTAGAAACGAATAATGAAATCAATGCTGTAACTGGTTCAAAAGTGCCTTGTTTTTTTGTTTGGGTTATTTACTTATTCATTTATTTATCTTCCAGAAAGAAGGAATAAAAAATTATTCAACCAATATATAATTACATGTGATACATTTGTTTTAAGATAATTCAAATGAGCTTAAGAATAAATTCATTCTATGAATTGAATATTGTCAAAATATACTTACGGTTTACGATGACTGACACCCATCTCAAAGCTTTCGCTTTAATTCTAATTGAAAATGGCTTTTCTTCTTAAGACTTTACACATTTGATAGATATTTCATTAACCAAAAATCTAGAAAAAAAATTTTATAAGTTATAATAGTGTAATAAAAATGGCCGTATTCAAGTGAGTTAGCTTTTTATTAATTCGTTATAACTGTAATAACAATAAATTGTAATAACAATAAATTGTAATAATATTAAATTGTAACAATAATAATCTGTAATAATAATAAACTGTAATAATAATAAACTGTAATAATAATAAACTGTAATAGTAAATAGCAATAATAATTTGTAACAATAATAAACTGTAATAATTATAAATTGTAATAGTAAATAGCAATAATAATTTGTAACAATAATAAACTGCAATAATTATAAATTTTAATAGTAAATAGCAATAATAAATTATAATAATTATAATGGTGTAAGATATTGTCACCATTCTCAGGCAGGGTTTAAGCTGCAGTCGCATTTTTCGCAAAATGCGACGAGTTGCTCGAAAATGCGAAGAAAAAATTATTGCCCATCGCGAAAATGCGACAGGCATTTTTAACCACAGTTTATTCTCTGAAAACAGGATTCCTCGATTCCAGAATATCCGTTTTGCACTTCAGCGATCTTTTCTTGTTCCTTTTTGTTTCCTCTTCAAAATTCTTAACAGCACCTGTTAAGCATCGTTGATATAAATAATTTCATTGATACGATTTTTCGAGCAACGAAAGCAACTAATATTTTTTAGCATTTTGCTACAAATTATTTTCCCATTTTAGCATTTTTACGCCAGCTTTAACCCTGTTCTCAGGAATAACACAATTGACAAATAATGGTTAATACACAAGCCACCAAGGCGAGTTTTTTGTGAGCTTTTGTAGGAGAATTTATTATACAATAATTTTCGGCACATGCGTATAAGTATCTCAAGCTAGAACTTAAAAAAAAATCATTGCATAATAAATTCCCCCACGAAAACTCACAAAAATCTCGCCCCGGTGGCTTTGTGTGTTGACCATTATTTGGCAATTGTGTTATCCCTATGAAGGGTAATAATATCTTATATCCATATATACAGAGAAAGAGAACGTTATTCCTGTCCTCGTTTGTCCAGCAATCAAGACATATTTCATTTAAATTTGCGCCTTTTGAAACCCGGTAAATACTCCATTCCATCAGTTCATTATTGAGATTTTGCGCCTAGGGCTTTCGCCCCGGCGGAACCCCCCATTCTACCCCACTGGTATACTAGTACTGGTATACGCACTGGTATACTGGTGTACGCACTCTATGATATTATATACTTTACTACTAAAGATATGTCATCACCCTTTCGGACTGCTTGACAACCATTGAGGAAAATGAAAAGATACAAGATATTTAAAGCGCATGCGCGTAAAACCCTTGAAAAAAATTTTTGGAAAAAAATGCGCAGTCGATTTTCATTCCTCCTGAAGTAAGCAATAGTGCGTGAGGAAACGATATTACCTAAAATTATTCTATGATGTGTTATTATTTTCCAGTAATATAAACGTTTTCGTTTACATTACCCATAGCTTCAATTATATTCTAAGAATATCTAAGAAAATGTCTAAAAATATCTTAGAAAATGCCTAAAATTATCTAGAAAAATCTCCAAAAATATCTAAAAAGTCAAGTAATATCTAAGAAAATGTGTAAAATATCTAAGAAAATGTAAATATCTAAGAAAATGTCTAAGAATATCTAAGAAAATGTCTAAAAATATCTTAGAAAATGATTTCAACGAATTATAAAATAATTCTGCTTGAATTTGGTAAGCATTTGAACATTTATGATCAAAATTGCAAACTACTTAGATTACAAATTAATAAGGCGATGCATATAGGGATATTTGGCCAATCTAGCTGTCCAAAAGTCAATTTTATAAATTTTACTCCAGGAAGAAATAAATAGCTACGATACGAAGTTGAATAATAATTTAATGATATGCTACCAATTTTCCTTCCCTCAGTGTAATTACATGGCCATGGAGTCAGACGAAACTTGATTGTCTCATGATAAGCACGTATCTGTTCTCGGCTCGTTCTTTGTGCAAACACTCTTTCAACAGCGTCTCTATTTCATTCCAAATATAATTGGAAATAAGTAGTTATGAATTATGATAAAGCAGATAAGTGTAAATGAATTTTAAATATTTTATTTTAGCATTTTTAATTTTATTTTAGCATTTTTAATTTTATTTTAGCATTTTTAATTTTATTTAAACAACTTTAAATTAACTTCCAATGTTACTTTAATGATTTGAAATAAATTTCCGATTTTAACAATTTTGAAGATATTTGTTGTATATTCAGTCGTTATCAGGCTATTATTTTTGCTATAATACAAAGATAAAATCATTATGAAACCGTCACGTAAATATCAGCTGCTTTTGCCTATATATTTGATGATTTAGAAGTTCCTTAAGGAGGAGAATCACCGACGACGAAACCACTAACATGGGAGAAACTGGGTATGACCTTTTCTGGAAATAAGGCCGTAAGAAATAAAATAAACGTTTTAAAGCGTAGAATTTTATTGACAATTAAATTTTTTACGCAAAATGAGGTATATAACGAGAGTTTTGATTTTGTGAGTTCGAATTTAATAAGCATAGAAACGCTTTATTATCAAAAGTATTCTAACCCCAATACAAAATACCAGACTAGGATCATGGGGGGGGGATTCAAGCCCCTCCCAGACAATATCAAGGCACATTCTTCCTTTTAATACCAAATTGCATGATCTTCTTTAAAGCCATTTGAATTCCCCTTACAATTTGCATTTCCTACGCTTCTGTATACTATTATATTTGTATTAAAGTATCCTTACTATAAGTTGCTCATTCACTGCGGATTTGCATGTTGTACCATTGTTCAGACTTAATTCCCAACTACCGTTGTAGTCAGTGTACTGATCCTAGGAAGGAAGATGACATGCAATTTTGTGATACAGATACACGGCATACAACAAACAAATGGCTTATGTTTCCTCAAATTAGAGTCTTTGGTTCGAAATTCATAGGAACAGAAACAGAGCCGGATTAAGGTCATATAGCGCACGGTGGGAGCTCAA
>QLNU02015270.1:67563824-67594556 GCA_006491805.2 Dysdera silvatica
GATTGAAAAAATTTTGTTTGCATGTCTGTAGTGTTATATATATTATATGCAGTTTTTTAATGATAAAATGTATGTGCATATTCATAATGATATACGGATAATGTGAAATGAATGCATGAATATTTGTACGGGTTCTGTTAAATTTAGATAAAGAAAGGGGTAAACTAAATTACAGTGATAACAAGATTTGTGTGGGAAAAATAATTTTTTTTTCTAAGAAGTATTAGGCATTATAAAGATTAAGTTTTGGAAAAGAAGGGAAAATGCCACATACACGATCACAGGATAACGGTAAGGATAGTGATGCAGGGGCGTCAGAAGGGGAATCTCAAGGGACCGAAATTATGACATCCATGGGTAACCTGACATTTAATGAAAGAATGCAATTAAAGCAAATGCAGTTGGAAACGGAGATAAAGTTAAAAACCATGGAATTGGAGGCGCAGGAAAGATTAGAATTTGCGCGCCTACAACATGAGTTGCAGCTAGCACAGCTTAGAACAAACCAGTCATCAGGCATTCAAACCACGGGAATCAGGCCACCCGCGATTAAAATAAGCATGCTATCGGATAAGGCAGATATAGAAGCGATTCTACTCTCATTTGAGCGAATGTGCAAGTTATACCATGTAGAAGACACAAATTATGTTAGTCAATTAATCCCGTTTATGGAAGGGAAGGCCCTGAGCGCATTTTCGAGATTGTCAGAAGAGGATTCAAAAAACTATGAGAAAGTGAAAAAAGCAATATTAAATGCATTCATGATTTCCCCAGCACAACATTTACACAAATTCAGAAACACAAAAAGAGAAGGCAATGAGAATTATACGCAACTTCTGTGGCGATTAGAATCTTCATTTAGTGAATTCATAAAAGGGAATGAGGCCCACACGTTTGAAGAATTAAAAAATCTTATGTTAATCGAACAAATGCACACGCATTTCTCCGCACATTTAAAACTTTGGCTCCTAGATCACGAAGAGAAAGATCCAAATAAAATTGCTAAATTAGCTGATCATTATTTGGAAACGCGCGAAAACAAAGTCAATGAATTTAAATTTGAAAAGAAACGAGATGAAAGGACCTTCGGAAATAGACAAAATTTCAACAGGGAGCAAGAAAATAAAACCAATATCTTTTGTTTCAAATGCGGGAGAGCGGGACACAAAAAACAATTTTGCAGGACAAGAGAAGTAAATTTCGGCCCAACACCTACCACAGGCCGCACAAGAAACATAATGGGAGACACAAGAAATA
This sequence comes from Dysdera silvatica, assembly GCA_006491805.2. Taxonomy (NCBI): domain Eukaryota; kingdom Metazoa; phylum Arthropoda; class Arachnida; order Araneae; family Dysderidae; genus Dysdera; species Dysdera silvatica. Next base: position 67,565,082 of record QLNU02015270.1, read on the forward strand.
GGAAAAAAGAGGCTGGCGGGTTATATAACGTAACACTGAAGGATCAACAACCTTCAACCGAGTATATGGGAAAATTAAAGCTGAATGGAAAATTAATTAATACATTAAGGGATACCGGCGCGGACCGAAGCATACTAAGGAAAGACTTCATGAAAAAAGGTCAATTAACAGGCAAAACTGTGGCATTACAAACACTATCGGGGAAAATTTTTGAGCAACCATTAGCCATGATAGAAATTGAAAGGTTTGGAAAACAAGAAATGGTTGAAGTAGCCGTGGCAGATAAACTAAATGGGAAAATTCAAATGTTAGTAGGGAATGATATAGGTGAGATTCTACATGCCCCAATAACAGAGGGAGGAGGAAGCAATGTAAGCACAGGAAAATGGTTATTTAGCAACAAGAATCATTATATGAACAATGGGCTCATCGAAGCACGGTATGGAAAAATTCTGTATGACACTGGTTCGTCATTAAATATAGTGAAAAAAGCATTGGTTCACCCTACTGCTTACACAAAAAAGAAGTTACTAGTAATCACTGTCGCCAGTGAAGTCTTAGAATTACCGGAGGCGGAAATAGACATCCACGATACGTTTGGCAGGCGAAAAATTAAAGCGTTAGTTGTAGAAAATTTACCATTTGAGTTATTAATGGGAACAAATGACTCCGTTAAATTTAAACCCGTACAACAATGCTTTGTGATTACCAGGGCACAAGCGGGAAAAAGGGAAAGTATGGGGCAAAGTTCAGCGAATTCCAAAGAAAGGACCAAGATGGGGGAAGAAAACCCTCAGGCCAAAGGGGAAATTGAAGAAAATAAACAAACTGACCCACACCCCAGGAAAAAGGCAATAAATGGAGAGGAAAAATTGACACTTCTTAATGAGGAGGGGACATACAATACTGATAGTCTGCGGTTAGACAGTATTATAGATAAGGGAAGTTTTCTAAGGGAACAGAAAAGCGATAGTGAGTTGAAATCTCTTTGGGATTCTGTAAATGAAGTTAGGGAAGGAAAACCACAGCAAATCATAGTAAAAGATGATATACTAATGCGAATATGGGAATGTCGAAGACAAAAGAATTGTTAAGGTGAAAATTCAAAATTCTCTTTTTAATAAAAAAAGCCTAATCAAAATAAAACACTCATAATTAGACGAGCATCAGTAGACTATTTAATTAAAAATAAAAAAAAATATATATATAAAGAAAAAGAAAAGAAACGGCACACACACTCTCTCTCTCTCTCACACCATTGTATATATATTGTGTATAAATGTATGTTAAATGTATTGGTCAACATGTTATTTCGAGATTCTGCCGCTCTTGTTTTTTAATTTTCAGAAAAAAAAAGAACGTAACTTCAGATGGTGTACCTTAATCCTTTGAAGACATTTCCCTTCTTCACGTCAAATCAATTAATCTCTTCAGCTCCTCATCTATTGTTCCCCTACGTTCATGGTCAACTCGGTGGCGTCAACCTAGCCTCTTCATCCTGAAGCCAGTGCAACAGAATATAACAGAACAATCTTTAATCATCAGAAGGAGCCAAATGAAATTTAACTATCTATGAACTACAGAGGACTAACTGTCTCTTCAATCATCAATGAACAGTTCGATTTTTTTTATAATATTTATAATTTGATTGATTGTGTAATTCATTATTAATGTCAAATTCTAAAAATGTTCAAAACTTGAAATAATAATAATTGAAAGTACTGATACATGTTGTACAATAGTAAGATTGCAATTCTAAAAATTCCCCATTTACCCTCTTAAACCCTTAAAAGCATAAAGTTCTTCTTTCTCCTTTTCCCTTTTGCTTCTCAGTAAGGTTACCCTTTTGACCTCCTATTTTTACCATTTGCAAGACGCAGCTGCGAAATAAGCCCCCTAGCTAATTTAACCTAAACATTTCCCTTGTATCTGCCGCAGTCCATACCAGATCGTACCATCTCTCCCTCAACAACTAAACATACCATATAAATTCTAGCCCCCTTTCTTCAACTTCGACCCTTCAGGCTATAACTTGAACGTTTCTCGAAGGCCTGCGAACAGAAAAATCTGAACAACTTCCACGAAATCCCTGGTCGAGGGAGAAGTTGTAGGACTCCTTCGGCGAAAAACAGTCAAACCACCCACAGAGATCTCGGACTCACGCAAAAAGCACATCTGCATAAAGACCTCCGATATCCAGTTCTTGGAAAAGGGCCACCAACAAAGTATAACAAATTCACGTTTATGGGTAAAAGCTGTCCAGAATGGATAGTCTTTAAAGTTAACGAAAAGCAGACCCTCGCCCCCACAGAGGGGTAAATCGAGGGGTTAAATCAGCCAATTGAAAAAGAGATTACTTTTACGTCATACTTCAATTGGCCAATCACACTCCATGTTTCTCCTCGATATAGAGTAAAGCCCGGCCATTTTTATCAGAGTTAGGGTGAGAGAGTGGGCCTCATGATGACCTAACAGAGAGAGAGGGAAAGAAGTTGGTTCACTAAGATGTAATAAGAACGCCTAAAAACTTGCTGGTCACTGCCATCCTCGCCGACTATGATTCTGAAATCTTAAGGGCCGAGACCCAAGCCGAAGAAAGACATGAGCCACCCACAACCATAAAGTAAAATGTGAGTAATAACCTTTTCTTTCCTTTCATTAACTAGTAATGATAAGTGCCTCCTCTTCCCCCCCTTAAATTTTAATGTAAGAAGTAAATAAATTTTTCCTGGGCTTTATGTCCCCAGTGTTAACATGTCAAGAAATTGATTGTATAAATATTATATGTGTTTTGATGTTTAACTAGTATTTCAGATAGAAAGTTGAATAGTGATAATTGATAATATGTTAATTTGTTATACGCTAAATTTTAAATGGCACTGTGAAGGCCCAACTCCCAGTATTGAAAAATTACTAAATTATGTTGTTTAAATTAATAAAAAAAAAACAACTTTTAAACCAAGTTTTGTTCTCATGTTTGTTTTAAATAACCTGGTGTTATGAATTTTATATTATTTTGGGTTATGGGTAATAATTATTCTGTTTATTATTATTGGGTTATTATTATCACAACGCAATGCAATGTTTCTTTAAACCTTAATCATTTAAAAATATTTAATTGAATTTTATCTAAAGCAATGAATTTTCACCATAATGTTTATTATTATTACATATTTAAAACACAACGAAATTTAAACTACCAATTTGAAATTATAATTTACGAATTTTCCCGTAACAAAGCAGGTGTAAATGAATTCTTTTAATTTTATTTTAGCATTTTTAATTTTATTTAAACAACTTTAAATTAACTTCCAATGTTACTTTAATGATTTGAAATAAATTTCCGATTTTAACAATTTTGAAGATATTTGTTGTATATTCAGTCGTTATCAGGCTATTATTTTTGCTATAATACAAAGATAAAATCGTATAGCAAACAAATGCGTAAAAATCAGCTGCCAATTTTTGCCTATGTTAATGATTTAGGGTCCTTAAGGAGAATCACCGACGCGACGAAACCACTAACATGGGAGAAACTGGTACGTAGCACTACGCGGAAAATAAGATGTAAAATAAAATAAACGTTTTAAGCGTAGAATTTTATTTTTTAATTAAACTTAATGCGTTTCGGACAGAACTTTGGTCACCCATCGTCAGGAGAGCCACTTAGGACGAGTGGTGGTAAACAAACGAAGTGTTGCCGATGTACAAGTTAGTTGTGTTGCCAGATGGTGGCGTTTGGTTTTGACTGCCGCGCCATCTATCCGAAGCAGAACGAAGCAAATTAAATAGCGGGCTGTCACTCTATTATTATATTCTTCCAAGCTTGGCTGAGAAACAGAGTAGACCGAAGATCGTTGATAATTTGATCGGAGTGTTTAAAAATGCAGAACGCTTCCAAAAAATCCAATTTTATTGGAGATCTGGGTTGATGGATGATGGTGGCGTCACCGAAATTAAAAACGATGACCACTCTCCCAGCAGTGGACTGCGATTGAAAACTTATTAAATTCAGCCTTCTCGACGTATTTTTGGTGTTCTTTTAATCGATGGCGTTGGGCGCGTTTGGTCTGGCCAATGTACGATAAATTGCACTGGCAAAAGATCTGATATACTCCCCAGAGTTGAAGCGATGGGAGATAATCTTTGAGCCTAGATGGGTGGATTTTGTTGGTTGGCGAGAAAGTTACCTTGAAGTTGGCGTTGCGAAGAATTTTTGCAACGGCGACACTGATTTTTGGGAAGAACAGAAGCACAACGAAACTGGAAAATTCTTTAGGAAGGTGTGGAGAGAAAGTGATGTAAGTAACATGTTTTGAAAATTTGGTGACTGCTAGGTCGATGATGTTGGGGTGGAAACCTTTATCAAAGGCGATGGATTTTAAGAGATTATGTTCCTGAGAGAGCGTTGAAGGGGTTGAACAAACCTTAAGAGTTCTGTTTGCGAATGTGTAAAACGCAGACATTTTTTGTTGAAATGGATGACGAGACTTCACGTGAGGTGGAAGCGAAACTCCGGAAGTCTTACGGTAAACAGATGTGTTAAATTGGCGGCCAACATTTTTAACCAAAACATCGACGAAAGGCAGGGCGTTGTTCTGTTCTATTTCGAGTGAGAATTCCAGGTGCGAGTCCATTGCGTTAACTACCGGGAGAATGGAATCGATTTGGTTGGAAGGTTCTCCCCAAATGATGAAAACGTCACCAACGTAACGAGTCCAAAATTTAACGTAGATGTTCTTGAAAAGTTGAACTTCAAAATAGTGTACATAGATGTCGTCAATAACCGGGGATAAAGGATTCCATTCCATTCCATTATCCCCGATTATTTACACACACATGCATACACATGTCACACTCATATACCATGATCATATACACATAGGGTATTATCATGTATAACTTCTTGATATATATAAATATGACATCACCCCAATAATCTAAAAGTAAGTCGGGCCAATGACTGAACAAACCCAAAATTTTCTTCATAGTATTAAAAAGAAATCCCCAACATCCAAAACACCCATTCAATAGTACAGAATACTAATATTTTTGGAAAAAATCCCTGGACCACGGATCCAAAGCAGTGACGCCCAAGCAATTTATTCAGTCTGAAATTCAAGGCAGCAGTGCCATGCTTGACAAACACATATCAATGTCGACATGTATCTATAACTCAAAAACAATTGCATGTGTCACAATTTTAGCCATAAATCTGCAAAAGTTCAATAAGTGGATCATTATAAGGTCCAGATTGATGGAAATGTATGGAATTCAAATGTCTACTTACTTAAATCTGTATCATTTGACAATATTTTCGTAGTTCGTTTTGGCAAACTATGCAATTGCATATAATCATGAATAATTGATTATCATTGTACAATTTCAGAAGCTGCAGGCAGCATATACGATGCCGTGGCGGTGTACGTGGACTGCACATCGCAATCGCTGGTCAAAGTCCTGCACGGTACCAAATCCAAGGCAGTGGCCAATATCGATATAATCCATGACAGTGGCCAATATCGATATAATCCATGGCAGTGGCCAATATCGATATATGATCGCAATAAAAATCACATAAGCATTTGGAATGATCTTTACTACCATGACGGTAGTAACTATGGTGAGCATTCCTAAAGTGACCAGATTTCCAAGCCTTGAATCCGGGACGCTAAATTTGAAAACCTAGGTCTACTTTGACGGGGAGGGGGTAGGGTTGGGACTCACAGATCAGAGGTCACGTGTATGGAAAAAAACAATGTATAAACACGTGACTTTTTTTTAAATCTCGGACCCAAACGCAGGATTTAATTTCTTTTGGGGGAGTGGAGCTGAACCTCATTTTCTACTGCCCTTGCTCGGACCCAGAACGTGCAAAAAGATCCGTTGAAAGTATATTCATTCATACATTAATCAGAATAATAGCCTGTTACATGCAATACCATAGTTCTCATTTTAACAATTAGAAGCAGAGCTGCTGTAGTTTTCAGAGCTGTGAATTTTTTTAAGGCGGTCTTTCTTTGTCAGGAGCATTTTATAAAATTCAACACAAGTTTCATCATAGTTGATCTTAGTCACTAAAATTGCCTTCAGAATGTTTACATCGAGCTGAGTTTTGTCAAAAGCCCATATGCCATTCATGACAGAAAATACCTTTCAGTGGTAGCATTGGTTCCAGGAAGGAAGAAAAGAAATTCTGCTAATTACAATATATTTGAGAATATATTTCCCCTTTTCCCACAAAAAAACAAGGTTCTAACCAAAATTTCCCTACCCTGTGACAAATTATCTTATAGCAAGAAAAATTCTTTAAAGCAGGATAAATCGTGACATTTTCGCCAAATCCGGGACAAATTGGCATCCTTGAGGGACTTCGAAAAAAGGGTCAAAATCCGAGACTGTCCCGGAAAATCCGGGACGTCTGGTCACATTAGCATTCCATAAGTAACGTGTTTGAGGAGCAAATGCAAAAGACGGTGACAAAATGAGATCAAATCCGAAGAAAAAACTCAAAGTAAAATTCATTATACTGTTAAACAGCAACCCTAGGTAGGTGTGGCGCAAGGACAAGGGTTAATTAACGCCATATAAGTTTAAAACCTACATATGGTCCATATGAAAATGAAAACAGTAAGCTTGCATTCGGTGAAAAAGCAGTTGATGAAAACAACTGTGTTAATACGAGTATGCATAAGCATATAAAAATAATATTAAGCTACTTTAAAGATTGTCACTACAGGAATCCTTCCATTGATGATGTGGTCAGGACGTAATTTTGAAGTATGGGAGTAAATTAAGATATTAGCAAGAAATACGCATTATATAAACGAAGTAAACACGTAGATATACGTATATGAGCATGACATCACACATAAAAACCAATGACAACATCTCATAAATCGTCGCAAAAATATATACACATGACATTATTTCAGCAATAGCAAAGAAAAATGAGCTAAGGGCAATCCACACCCCACAATTTTCTTCTCCAGTATTAAAAAGATGTCCCCAGACATCAAACACCTCTTTCAATAATATTGAATGATTAAATTTTCAACGTCATCCGAGGACCACGGATCCGATGTCCAAGCCAAAGCTCCAGTCCGAAACCCAGAGTGGTTTTGCCATGATTGATATACATATAGCTATACTGACACACAAAAATAATTTCGAAGTAAATAGGTGTGTCACCATTCTAGCCAAAATTTATAAAATTCTAACATATTGATCACCCACAGGGCTTAGATTGATCTCAGCGTGTTAATTTGAAATGTCTGCTCACCCAAATTTGTAGTTCTGTCAACGTTTTCTTATATCTGTTTAGTAATTAATGCAATTGCATGTGAACATAGTTAACTGGTTATCACTAGAGAGTATTGGTGAAAAAATACCTACAGCATCTACGATGTCATGGATGGTATATTACAACCGCTGGCAAGCGCCCTACACCGCATCTAGTCCAATGGCAATGGGTGAATACATCAACAACGAATATCAATATAGGATCGTAGTAACGTAGTGAATGACGATCGTAGCTCATTTACGCTAAATTCCGAGATTGTAGTTCCGAAAGTCATCGGCTGTTTTGAGAACTTGCCTTGTCCCCGATACATCTATAAAGAACATAATCCCAAAATGAATCCAATGTATCGTTCTTTTCATTCTCAGATCATCAAAGATGCGTTTCCTTTCTTGAAGTCAGGCTTTTCGTTATTGCTATTTTTGTACCGTTCAAGGGTTTTTTATTTCTGAATATGAACTCCCTCTGAGACATTCTCAAGAATTCAACAATAATTGATCTTGGTCTTTTCTCAGCAGATAGCGAGTTTACAATTCGTCTTAATCAGTGTGCACTAACAAAGTCTGTAGATAGCATGCTGGACTTCAGCTTTTGATTAAAAATATCAATGATGAGAATAAGAGGATCGTCATTATCCACTTCTGGAATTCCATGTATTAGCAAACAAGGTCTTCTGGTGTACTGGTTCTGTTCGTCTATCTCGTTTTCAATTTGTTTAGATTGTCGCTCAAGGTGAGAAATTCTCTTCTAGCAATCAGAGCATTGAGACTTCCATTCGACGCTAATTTTGTTAATCTCCGAGTTAACCTCTCACCTTGTTTCTTTTCTCCGTTTGTCGGAAACTACACCACTTTGGGCATAGGTCTGTTCTGTGCAAAGTTTTTCGTCTATTCTGTTTATGAGCGTCGTTCTCAGTTGCTCGAACTGGCTGGACCAATGAAGCTGAATGCTCGCAAGCTCGTCCGCCATTGTGGGAGTTCTTTTCGCATCTGGAGCTGGTGATGGTGTGGATGTCCTCGATTTTATGGTCTCCGGAGCCATTTTAGTAATTAATAAAAATATATTATATCTATCATTTTCGCAATAATGTACTCATCGCTGTTCATGTCATATATAATCGTTCAATTACCGTAAATAAATCACATGCATTGAATTACAATTGTAGAGCTAGAATAGAATTCCAACTGTTGTGCGTTCCCATCGTCTCCCTCCACAAGCGGGAGCAACTCGAAACATGACCACCGCTGGCGGCTGCTGACGGTTGAATGCCTGTGTATCTAATTATCTCTATTATTCTTGTGTATCTAAGTAAACTTCCTAACAATTACATCCTTTCCCAAATAACTATATAAACAGAACCAACGAAAACATATTTAATCCGAATATTTAATAAGATAATTGCCTGGGTAATCAGTGCACTATATTTTTGAATCACAGGGTAGTTGAGAGATGATTCCAACATCTTTAAAACAACTCGATGAAATAAATGGTTTCAGTTTAATTTTGAAGAATCGCGGAATTAAACTTGGTGATGAGCGTTTGCGTACAAAGATAGTTACGTAATTCAATTTTGAGTGAAATCCGTTGGGTGTTGCTTCAACAGCTTTCAAAAGAAAAAGGACGACTTCGCATCAACTTGAAATATTAATAAATTCGTATTTGTGAATAAAAATATGGCAGGGGGTTGTATTTCAGACGTCGGTTTAAAACTGTTTTGGAAATTTCGAGCAAATCGGTGAGATTCCTATCAGATACTTCCTTTGCAAGCAAAACTTAAAAAGCAATTGCGTAATCTACAGCTTTTGGTCGACCTGTTTTCGTAGAAATCTGGTTACACTTCTCCCACCAGAACAGTAAACAGTAAGAACAATGACTTTTAAACACAAAATATTTGATTAGCAAACAGTAAAATGCTTCCTGAAGTAACATGTTATTGTGAGAGTTTTCGAGCGTAGAACATCGATTGCTCAATTGAAGGTTAGTTCGCGCCTGCAAACAGTTTTCCTAAATTCAGAGTAACTTTTTCAGTATATAAAAAAAATTTTACCCTTGACACGAAATTCGATTTGGAAAGTGGCGTGACGAAATTGCCGTGTGCATTACTATTATAGCCATCGTCATTATACTACTTAAGTGAGATCGTAGGCAGTTGGAACTGACTGAGCTGAAAATTGCTCTATTTATTTGACTAGCAGTTGTCCATGTTTTGAAAACAGCAAATCCCATCGATCGAATTGTAACATGTTAAGGAACACAGATTTTGCTTTTCTCTTGTTACCAATGGTTACTCTCAATAGTGTGGAATATGGTCTGCAAGAAATTTTTCTCACTCAAAACAATTTTTATGTCTTAAGGGAAAACAGCAAGTTTTCAACTGCTCAATGCATTTCCTGGAATAATGGCATGTACTCAACTTTTAAGTTCGTAAGCTTTTTCAATAAGTAGTAATTTAGTCATCATGCATGTAAAAGTAGCTGCCATAAATTATCCAGGGGTATTTTCATTCAGGAGAGAAAATGATTCCTATATCGGTGTGGAAGGCTATGAATTTGGCTTTTTACATGTGTTGTCTCAAGCTTTGAAATTTAAGTACGAGATCGTAGCTCCACCTTCAAACGACTGGAGTATTGAAAAAAGACGATGGAGCTGGTCTGGCTTTGTTGGAGCTCTTCAACGAGGAACAGCGTATATAGTTATTGAAAAGATGACTGTAGTTCACAGAACGAAAAATGTGGTGCATTATTCCTTTCCATATTATTTCGACAGGTTTGCAATACCAGTTGCAGGTGAAGCGGCAAAAGATTATGCTTTCTTGTGTTCGTTCAAATTTTCATTGTGGATTTGCATTTTCTTGACAATTTTCATTTGCTTGCTTATGCACTGTGTCTGCTGGAAATTTTACTGGAAACACTTGAAAAACAAAATAACTTTACTGTCGATATTTGAGATGCTCATTGGTTTCCGGAGTTTGATTGATTTCCATTAAAATCAAGTACACATTTCTTGGAATAATTTTTACATTTTATCTGCTGTCGATGTGCGTACGCGTATATATTTATAAAAAGGCATTCCTTTCTTTCATTCTCAAACCAATGATGGACCATCAAATCAATAGTTTGGAAGATTTGATGTTCGCCATTAAGAATGGTCGGGTGAACGCCATAACTTAAGAAACACCTTACAATTGGCAATTCTCATCAAAAAAGTTCCAGAATTCTAAATCCTTCATGGCATTCCTACGTCAATATCGGAAGAAACATTAAAAACTAATTGTAAAAAGTTCATAAGATGCTTCACCGTGGATTCTGAGGAGATACGCATTTGTAAGTACAAAAACGTACCTTAATATGCGAAGATGCCATACGTGAACTGCGGGAATAATTCATATGTCATCAGATGGATTTTACGCAATACCCATGACCGTCGCTTTCAGGAAAATCTTCTGCTGCGGAAAAAATTCAATAAAATAATTTACAAAATTTGGGAAGCATGGATATATAACAAAATTTTCGATGACAATATGTTTCACCTGCAGCTTTGTGCTCGATCGCAAAAAACTGAGGAAGAAGTTGATAGGCCGCTTGCAATCACAGACGCAGTTGGAGTATTATGGATTGTCCTGCCATTTTATTTACTATCTATTCTGGTACTGTGCTTGGAAATGTTTCACTTCAAATTATCTTTGTTTTACAGACGGCGAGGCACACGTTCAAGAAAAAGCAAAGTATAAGTTTGAAAATTTTGTACGTTGGAAAATTTTTTATGTATGTTAGCTATTGGGATCTTAAATAAAGATAAACATTTCAAAGGCTCTAGATTATCTCAGATGGGCCAAGTAACTCACTACTTTTTAACAGATTTTTGTAATAACTCTTTTTCTTTTCATACACAGAATTTAACTGTGCACAAAGAAGAAAAGCCATTTTGTAGAAACTTTTTGTCCAAAAGAAGCAGTATCCTTCAATTCTGCATCATTGGTGTGAAGTCAATCTAATTATAAATATACAAAGTGTCCTTTAACCCCTTAACTGTTGAAGCTATTTTACAAAACATAATGATGAAAGGTCAATGAAAAATGCAATTAGCAATGATGATAAAAATGAAAAGCCAAACACAAAAGACCTTCAAAGTTTCAGAAAAAGAATTATTCATGAAAAGCTAAACACAAAAGACCTTCAAAGTTTTAGAGAAATAATAGAATTTAGAAAAATATGTTATTATTATTAAAAATCTTGTAATTATTATAAATTTGGTAAAATAAAACAAAAGAAGCTTTTATAAGTGCAGTTTAAAAATATCTGGAATGGCACATTTGTTTTAATTTATTTATCATTTCACGTAATTTCAATGTTATGAAACGTTCTTAAAAAAATTGCAATGTGAATCAGAAAAACTGCAAGGTAACATTTTTCTTTTATTTCATTCTAGTTTAATATTATTTTGGTATAGAATTGTTTAATTTTGCGAAAGTATGTTTACACTGGAATGTTGGCACTTCTCACCCGCGTAACAAAAAACTATTAACAATAGAATTTTTCAAATTTAATGAAATAAGTAGAAATCATATGTCTTTATTTCTCGAAAGTTAGACTTGTAACACAAATTTGTTTTATATATTTAAACCCCCTTCAGTGTATGAAAGGCAAAATTAAGTTTACAGATAAATAAAACATCAAAAACAGTAAAATTAAAAGCAAATTTCTGTGTCTGCAAAATTCTGTAATTTGCATATAATCTAATTTGCATAATCAACTATTCATGAAAATGTATGAGTCATGGGCTGATAAAGGGTAGAGTGAAAATGGTGAAAACATCGGAACTATCAGTGATTGAAAGAACAGCCTTAATTAAAGACAGATTGGATGGCAAATTATCCTACAGACAGTTAGGAGAAAAGTATGAAATACATTACAGTTATGTTACAATTTAGGTTACAATTTGAGCTCAGAAAATAGTGGAAAGATATGAAACCAATGGATATCTTGTAAGCGCCCAAAAGATAGGTAGAAAACCAAAGTTCACAGAAAGGGAGCGCAAGACGATTATGAGAATCATAAACAAAAATCCATTTACATCAAGAAGGGAAATTCAAGAAACATTTCAAGATCAATTCAAAAAGACAATATCACGGAGACAAATTTCAAGGGTGTTAAACAAGGTGGGATATAAAGAAAGAATTACACGTAAGAAACCTTATATCTCTTCCAAAAATAAACAAAGGAGTTCAAAATTTGCAATTCAACATGCTGATAAGCCACTCAAATTTGGGGAAATGTGATGTGCAGCGATGGAAGCAAGTTTGAACTATTAAAACAACAGAAGAAAATAGTGTTTAGAAAAGATGGAACAGCGTTTAATGTCAAGAATTTGCAGCCAACAATCAAACACCCATCATCAGTTATGGTTTGGGGTTGTTTTGCCAACAATGCAACGAGAAATTTGGTATTCATTGATGGCCTTATGAACTCCCACAAGTATAAGGAGATTTTGGAATCAAATTTGGCTCAATGAAAGATGAAGTTGGGATTGAAAAGGGGTTGGTCTTTCCAACAAGACAATGACCCCAAACATAAATCTCGTATTTTAGTTGCTTATTTTACCTCCAAGAAGATAAAGATGCTCGAATGGCCATCTCAGTCACCTGATTTGAACCCCACTGAACATCTTTGGGGGATTTTAGACAACCGTGTGCCATTATCATGTCGCACAAACATTCCTGCATTCAAGACTGCATTGCGGGAAGCTTGGAATAAAATCCCACCAAATGTTATGACTAACTTGGTCCACAGCATGACTCAACGTATCCATGAAGTCATTCGGGCCAAGGGAGGCCCTATCCAGTACTAGATTTTTACTTTTTTTGATGTTTTATTTATTTGTAAACTTAATTTTGCTCTTCATATTCTGGAGAGGGTTCAAATGTTGTTTAAATACATAAAACCAATTTGTGTTACAAGTCCGTAAGTTTCAAGAAATAAAGACATATGATTTGTACTTATTCCATTAAATTTGAAAAATTCTACTGTTATAGTTTTTTGTTAAACGGGTGAGAAGGGTCAACATTCCAGCGTAAGCATGCTTTCGCCCCCCACTGTGCATATATATATAGACCATTTTTTGGCCACCACAAAGTAAAACCTATTTTGAAAATGATTACAAACACTCTTTCTTTCGCGAACATTTTGTCGAACGGCAATTGATGCCAAATTGTCGCCAATTTTCACATCGCTTCCAAGTAGCTGTGTTAAAGGTGAAAATTCAAAATTCTATTTTTAATAAAAAAAAGCCTAATCAAAATCAAACACCCCTAATTAGACGAGCGTCAGTTAGGCTATAAAATTAAAAATAATAAATAAATAAAAAAAATATATAAAGAAAAGAAAAGAAACGGCACACACTCTCTCTCTCTCTCTCACCATTGTATATATATATGTTAAATGTATTAAGTGTTGTATGATGTTATTTTCGATATTCTGCCGCTCTTTTTTCTTTTAATTTTCAGAAAAAGGTAACTTCAAAACCTTTAACGACATGATACCCAGGGATGATGTCCCATGTCTACTGTATATCGTTCACTGTGGTTATAATTATATTTTATAATAGTACAATTTGGGTTATGGGTAAATAATAATTATTCAATTAATTATTCTGTTCACATCATTATTTATGTAAATCCACAACGCAATGTCCTATTTGTGCTTGAAAAGAAATTCAATTAATTATTCTGTTTATTAATTATTTGATTAAATATAAATAACTTTAACGCAATGATTATAACCATTAACTCAAAATTTAATTAATTAATATACTATTTAAGGGTTCAAAAATCATTTTAACATAATTCAGTAAGTTATCGCGGGTCCTTCGGCTACCAGGAGTTCGGTCTCAGCTCTGGTGGCGTGCGGATGTCTGTCCGGGCTGGCGGGTGTTGGTTCCAGCTTGCTTAAGACGGAGTGCTTGGGATATTCACTTTGGCCGCCGGGCGGAGTTGGATGGATGCCTGCTTCTGCTATTCTGGGACAGGACTCAGCCCTCTCTCGTAATTCGGACTTCGTCGCTGGGGCCGTGCTTGGCCTTCTGTCCATGACGGGCGTTCGCCATTGTCTTCGTCCGCTGCGATCGCTTGGGGGCCAGCTTTCGCAAACAGTGGATGATAATTTGGTATGTAATGCCTGTCCGGACTATGCTGGTCTCGCGCGCCCTGGTTGCGGGGAATGTTTTACGCCTGTTCGCTGCCGCTCGCGGCACCTCACCCACTCAACGGTGTCCGGTGGTCTCCTGTAGGAGTACCGGCCGGCCCGGGGTGTTCTTCCGCGCCATCCATCTATTTCGGCCGCTCTTCGGGGCGGACTGATCGTGGATGGCCTCCGGTCGACGTTGAATGACGACAATCATGTGAGCTGTGCGTCTCTGTACGCCTGTTTCGATCGACAATCCCCTGCAATGCTCCCTCCCCCCCAGTGTCCCTTCTCGGTCCACTGGTCGTCATTTTATGTGACAAAAGCCAGTCTGGGAATACAGCGCTGCCCCATTCGGCGGCCACCTTTCCCATTACACTTCTTGCGTAATTCACTCACACTCCTTCGGCTACCACCCTTCCCAAATCCTCCCCCTCTCCTTGCATAATTCCATTCTCTCTCGTTCTCCTCCTCCAGCTGCCACTTAGCAAGTATTTCGTCCTTCTCTGCCCCTCCCCCTCCCCCGAGTTGTTCGTGTATTTCTCGTTATACTCCAAGTCAGAAGCAGCCGGGGGCGGGCCTGAACTCCGAGCCGGGCTTGAAATCCAACGGGTTGACTTTCGGGTTCTGGGCCGGGACGGGCCTAAAAAAACAGGTCTGTGCTGGGCTCGGGTCCCTGGCTCTACATGCAGAGACGAGAACCGTAAGCGATCATGGTGATAAAGGCGAAATATGTTGAAAAAATATGAAATATTTTAAATAAGTCATAGGTAAAGGCGAAATATGTTGCCCAGTAAGTTAACCCACCCCATCTTTCCACAGCTGAGGGATCCACCCTTTTCTTTACGTTTTTCTTTGTCTGCGACCCAAGCACACATGGAGCACCTGGAGAATCTAGCTTTTATTTCAATGAAGTTCTTGGGGGTGAACAGGAGGTTGAATACTTCCGACAATGAGTATTTGGGAAGCAATCCTAAAACTATGGGGGTGTATACATTTAGGGGGAACCCCTCCCAATTTTAAAAAATGTTTAGATGGCTCGACACTTAAGAATTTTTCATTGGGGCCAGAAGCCACTCCCAAAAGTCTTTAAAGTACTGAAAACAAAATTGTAATTCAGAAATAATTTGAAGAAAAAAATTTTGACATTTTTAAAATTGGTAAAAATACCTAAAAATAGATTTTACTTTTTTTTACTTTTATGAAAATAATTGGATTGGAAACAACAATATCTGTATGTTGTAAATAATAATGTTGCGCCTACAAAAGAAAATAAACGATTTTCTAGAAAAAAATATTTTCCTATAATTAGCCATAATTTGCTTCATCTTAAAATTTCAGGTGTTTTATTGTACCAGATAATCTGATAATGAAATTTAACTTACTCTTAAATCCTTTGAAAAATGCTTCAGTTATTCAATTTAAAATTTTTGGAACCCCCCAATAAATTTTCAGATCGACGCCCATGGCTGAGACAGTACGTAAACTGTCAACCAGTGCAATTATCAGTAAGCCCATACAGTTCATAAACGCGAGTAAGGCAAGCAATGGTGTAGTCCTAAAACAAAAAGTAGCCTAGCGCTCTTCTAAATCAGGGATGTATCCACGGGGGGATCAAAGGACCCCCTAACCAGTCAATAGCCCATTAATCTGATAGGGACAGAAACTATCATCATGTATGGGTTGTTGAGCCAGCATTGCAAGACCCCCTAAAATGTCTCTCTGGATCCGACACTGCTTATAGCATAAAGCTTCGGGGCATATAAGCGTAAAATACTGCGATACAAGCGCATGAGCCCAAGCCGAACTAAACCAGGAATGACCTCTGAAGTGAGATAATAAAATAAAGAAAACAATTGAAAAAATAGCCAAAATTCCTCCTTTTCGCCCTTGTCGCCTTCATTGTGTCAAACAGCGCATTTTGGCTCTATCTATTTTCGGAACACAGTTTATGATATGTGTTCCAAGCTGTAATTTCCTTTAAATTCCCACGATTCTTAGTTGATTTATTCAAAATTTTAGGGTCATTGCTCTAAAGCAATTTTCTTAATAAAATTGTAGAGCCACATATTTTTTATTTACAACTTGAACAGGATTTCGTTTGTAGAATGTATGATTTCCAAAAACTTTGCCCTAGTGCCGCTAGGCTGTGCTATGCCTCAACTACACACACACCTGAAGGCGAGACAATACACTGAGCAAATCACCGCACGAAGTAAACGAAATTCGAAACTATCAGAAGAATTCAAATCAATTTTTGTTCAGTTGTTTCTCCACTAATCGTCCATTTGAAAATATGCGTTCACACACTCACACACACATTTAACCTGAATATTGAACAAGGTAATTTCAGGGGCGGACTGGGTCCTCTCAAAGGGTGCATACTTCGGGTTATAGGAGGGCGCAAGTCCTATCGTCCATGAGGATGCATGGCCCTAGGGCCGGTTTGTCAGCGGTCCAGTCCGCCCCTGGTAATCTCAAAAAAAAAAAAAACACTCTTAATTACGTTATTACAAATATTTAATGTACGTGCTCATAAAGTCACAAAACTTCCATGAAGTGCCGCCATCTAGTGATAATTAAGAAAAATACTTTTTTGGTGAAGAAGGTTGAAGTAAAATTTTGCTTTTTCGAAGAGATACATTAAATAAATAATTCGTCTCAGAAAGGGATCATTTGCCGAAATCACAGTAGGCTGCCGCTAATTACGCCGTTTTTTGCATAAATTACCGAGAGTGGTAAATTAACAAAAGATACCCCATTAACGAATGTGTCGGGTTACTGAGATTATATAAAAATTGTTTAATTGTTTATTAAATCTTTCCGTTTGTAATGTCATATGGAATAAGCCCAGCTCATGATATTACATAGGAATATAACTCTATGCCCAGGATGGATTATCGAAGAGCAGGATAGCGAAAGCTTACTTTATTTTACTCACAGCAGGATAATTGCATAGACTAGGGGTTACCAAATTCAGGTCGCGACCCGAATCAAAGTCGCGAAAGCTTGACTCAGGGTGACGAGAGAATTATGGATGGCCCAATAATTATTATTAGTAAAAAAGCTGATTTTTTTATTACGATGGTTATTATGGAGCATCACAGAATAATTTTAAAAAATTATTGAGAGGGCCCAAGCACGTATTTTGTACATATATACATTACAGTATATCTAAAATTGTAATTTATTGCGAATTATTGGGGGCTCGGGGCCCCACGGGCCCATGTAACTCTACGCCCATGTTATGGAGGGAAAAACAATTCGTAAAACTGAGAGACTAACTAAAAATATTTTAGATAGTTACTAAAATTTTCTCAAAACACCATTAATAGTCAAAAAAGTTACTCATTTGTTTAAATTAAAATTACAGCATTTGATCTTTTCAATTAATAAGTCCTGTCATTTTAATTTTGGCGTTCAATGTTAGCAATGAATGCATATTTCTTTTAATGTAATTGTAAAGCAGTGTATCAAAATTGTTTCCTTTAATTTTACCATTATTGCCATTTAATTTTCCATAATATTTTCATTTGACAGTAAATATTGTATAGAAAATTTAATTAATTCGTAAATCACATCACATAGAAGTACTGTGGCTTAAATAGTGAATAAACATCGATGTAAGACAATTAACGATTTAATCGATTAAATCGTGTGTTCTAAAACCATCGCTGGTCCAACCCTAGCGTTGGGTCGCGGACATGGAAATCCTTGGTTACATATAAATCACTATTTAGGTTTCGCGGCAACATACGGTTTAGAACAGCTGATTATGTACGTTTTATTATTGTCCATGTTTATAATATTATTTGCCACCTATAGATGGCGCCGTATATCACAGTTTTTAGGAGACTTTGGGGTCATAAAGTCTGGATTATATGCAAATGCATACGTGCATATGCAATTAGATATTTTAGCTCGTTTCGTTGTTAGTGTATATAAATGCATAAAAACAAATTTTCAGAAAAAATGCATATTTCAAGAGTTTTAACGATTTAAAGAATTTTATTATTCTTTTACTGAAAAATTTTCACAAATAACGATTAAACTCAACTTTCCTATTACCCCCAGGGGCGTCTCGAGGTTGCCTACCGCCGGGGTTCAAAATATTCCGTGCCGCCCCCTTCAGAGTATGGGAGGTACTGAAGTCTAAAAAAGTTAGAGGAGGGTTATGATTTGAGCTGAGTGAAAATTAATAGAGAGAGAGAAGCATTCTTATTATAAATCAAACATTTATAAATCTATTTTTGCTTTTGGAGAAAAAGAGGCGCCGTCTCTCCTGAACCATTTTTCTACAAAAACAAAAAAGCTCTAGCTTGAGCTAAATATACGTGGGTGGCAAACATTATTGTATAATAAATTCCCCCACGAAAAACTCACAAAAATCTCGCCCCGGAGGCTTTTCTGTGTTGACCATTATTTGGCAATTGTGTTATCCCTGTGAAGGGTAATAATATCTGACGTCGTTATACAAGAAATGCTGTTTTAAAAATGGAAAATGAAAGATTCTTTTACTCAAGTTTTTACGCCTTAACCTTTAACTGATGAACCATGTCCCTTTGCTATCCTTGCGCCTTAAAACTTGCAATCAATGACTGAATTGAAAATAAACAGGCGTCTGTGTGAAGTAAAATTCAGTAAACTCTTCTCTGGTATAAGAAACACCTAGTTACGCTTCATAGTGACGTCATTAGCTAGGGTTATCCGTATGACGTCACAAAGGGGGGAATAAGGAATTAAACTATTTTTGTGTACTCTTCGTAATCCGGCACTCCCATTAATTTGGCACTTTTGTTAATCTATGGAAAAAAAATAACCAGATTAGCAAGAATCTGGCATAGTTTGGGGTATAAGCTTTTTTTGAAAAATATTGAATAATAATAATTGAATAATTATAATTGAATTCCTATCTTTCATTGTAGAGACGGATTTAGGTCCCTGTGCAAGTTCAAAATTTGGCGCGTCCCCTCCCCTCACGCTAAATATTATTTTCAAAAATAATTTCTTTTGTGGCGCAGTATTTTCTATTTCTAGGGATCTCCTCAATGAGCTACTGAATATTATTACAAGAAGACAGCAAGTCACGATAACAATTGAAGTTTCCTCTCAATGAATAACACGTAACCAAACCACAAGAACTTTTTCTGATGAGCCAAAAATTAAATTGTTTTAATATAAAAATTAAAGCCTTACATAAATTTCAATGATCTTGTATAGCTCTGTGCAATCAAATAAATTCATACGTTTTGATGTAGTTTTTACTTTCCTAAATTCTTACGTACAGTATCGTATTGTGTTTTTGTTGGAAAGAGACTTCTTCACTTTCTTACACACTTAGTCAAATATTTCATTAATTTATATACAGTATAAATGAATTAATTGATTTATTGAACTTTATTTAAGAATAAGCGCTTAGATGATCCAATTGGATTTGGCCTTGTCTGCACTACGGCGTCATCGGGAAATTTTATGACTCAATTTGGGCTGAGGCCGAGTGCGACGGCACCGATCTCACCGCAATTAATCATCTATTGCTCTTTGAAATACAAAATCTCACTGCAACTTGTTCAATCAAAAGAAATTTTTTTATTTGCCAATAGATGGCGGCACCTTATACATGTTCTTGGGCTTTTCTTTGGCAAACCATAAATTAAATTATTATTATTATTATTAAATCAGTAACTATTTATATAATCAATTTAACGTCATAGAATGAATTGTTCGTAAATTTTCGGGTTAATTTTTATTAGGTTTCATTTCATTCAATGCAAATATTTACAAATTATTGAACACAGCCCGTATCCGGGTGGGATCTTAGAAACCGGTCCCCCCTCCGAAACTAAAGGACTGGCTACGATTTTGTATGCTGTGAATGTATCGATACAAGCTTTAAAAAAATTGTGAACACCCCCTGAAATTAAATTCTGGCAACGGTCTTCACTGAACACTTACACAGAGCCATGGGTGCCCATATGAGTAATTCTAGGAGGTCTTATAAAAATTATTACTTTCTTCTCAAGACTGTCAAACATTTTAGTGAATGTACAAGATACTAAAATGCTACAAAAATAATTGATACTGCTTGACAATTAGTAATGAGCTAAAAAGTACCTTATTTTAAAATCTACTTGTAAAACCTTTGAAAGTAAATGCATAGCAGAATACGGCAAATAAAATTTTTAAACGGCCAAGCGGGCTCGAGCGCCCCCTCTGCCCCCATATGGGCACCCATGCACGGAGCTGTTCTTGGGTTGCGGGCCGCCAAGGTGCAAAACCTGTTTTGGCTCCATTATTAATTTCATAATGTTTAAGAATTTCACATGCCGTGTTTAATTTACAGCTATTTACAGGGTGATCCAAATTAAACAGAAGGTGTTTAGATCTCTCTGTGCACGGAGCTGTTCTTGGGTTGCGGGCCGCCAAGGTGCAAAACCTGTTTTGGCTCCATTATTAATTTCATAATGTTTAAGAATTTCACATGCCGTGTTTAATTTACAGCTATTTACAGGGTGATCCAAATTAAACAGGAGGTGTTTAGACCTCTCTGTAGAGAAAACTACTCTGTCAATTTCACCCAAATTTCGTACACATGCTCCCCTGAGTATGCGGTTTCGATTTCTGAAAGAAAAAAATTGAGTTCATATTTCGGCCGCTAGGGGAGGAAATGGCGCTGCGGAGCAGGCAATTTATTAATATTAACAACGAAAAAGTGTTTTAACATGCAATAACCTTTATTGCAATCACATGAAATTAACTACAAATTACAGTATACCGTAGGATAGTAGGTATGACTAAAAAAAGATTTGTGCAATAACTTTATTGCTATCATATGTGGAACCACACTATCATCACAGATACGGCTCGATATGTCCTCCGTCTCTTTGCTCTAGAAATTGCATTCGATGCACAACACATTCCACGGCAGAACGTAACTCATTCGCTTGGAGGTGGGATACATGTTGCGAAATTCTGTCTTTTAAGACTGCTAAGTTCGGAACATTGCCTTTATAAACGCAGCTCTTTAAATATCCCCACAGCCAAAAGTCACAAGGGTTAAGATCGGGTGACCGAGGCGGCCAAGATGTTGAAAATGACCTGCTAATCACTCTGTCATCCGAAAAGTTTTGCCGTAATAATGTTTGAACAGGCAACGCGATGTGCGGGGGTGCACCATCTTGCATGAAAATTGTAGTGTCAAGACAATTTCTCTGTTGAAGCAAAGGAATGACAAAGTTCCAGAGCATAAATGCATACCTAGAGCCAGTAACAGAACATGTCATTGGCCCCGAGGCCGTATTTTCTTCAAAGAAGTAAGGACCAATGACGAAAGATGAGGTGAAGCTACACCACACTGTCACTTTTGGAGCATGTAGCGGAATTTGTTGATGAACGTGGGGATTTGTGTCAGACCAAATACGGCAGTTACATGTGTTTACAGCGCCATTCAAGTGGAAATGGGCCTCATCACTCCACAGTATCTGCCAAGGCCATTCATCATCCACTGTCATCCGAGCAATGAACATCAAAGCAAATGTTTTCCGCACGTCATTATCACCAGAAAGCAATTGCTGAGTGTGGGCTATCTTATATGGATAAAACTTCAGGACATTTCTCATAACTCTCCACACTGTCGTATATGGCATGTCCAATTCCCGTGATATCGCACGTGCACTACTGCTACCATGTGCACTTGCTGCTCCCTGCTCCACTACTGCAGTTGCAACTTCTTCAATTTGCTGCACTCGAGTTGGTTTGCGGCCTCGTCCTGATTTAATGGCGAATGTTCCAGTCTCCTCAAAATACAAGACCATTTTTCGAAGATTTGTAATTGTGAGAGTGCGTCTGCGTAAACCTTTTACCTGCCGAAATGCTTTAAGTGCAGCAGAAGCATTGCTATTTCGTTGATAAAAGAGCTTAACAAGTAACGCGAGATCTGGTAAAGTAAGTTTCATGACGGAGTCCTCGTATGGTGAAAAAATGCTTCACGACTCAATGTATTAAATACACATTGTTGTCCTTCGTCAGGAATCAAATAGAGTGAATTCTTGGTGACCACAGAAAACATTGCCAATTTTAGCTACTATTGGTAGCATGTTTTGAAGACACAACGCGATAAATTTAATGAACAAAAATAGATAAAGATGATAGTAACAATAGATAAAACAAAGACAACATATTGAGTGCAAGTAGAACTTATTTAATAATTAAAAACGCTTTATTTTTTTAAAATAGCTGTCTTCCAATCAAGTCTAAAGGATTGCTGGATCTACAGGGAGATGAGCAAGAAGATAAATATCAAAGTTTATTCATGCTACACTGAAGCATCTAGTGAAATGCGAACAACCTCTATGCGAATTTGGTATATTTGAGTGAAATGATATTAACTCTGCTTCAAATTCTTCACAAATAGAAAGGTAGAAAAGATTTTAAAATGCTTAATGGAAAATTGTCAAAATAAATGGTGAATTAATACTTGAACATGAATTTGCAAATACGAAAAACTACTCATTAAAGATAAGTGATTTTCATCAACTTCATTGTAATATGCAAGGCCGTAAATGAGGAGGGATTTTAGGGGCGAAACCCTTCCAATTTAAGCAATATTATTGCTATAAAGTAAATTTACTTATGAGGGATTTTTCTGTTTCCACCAAAACCCTGGCTTATTTTCTTCCTTCGCATCGCAGTGGTGAAAAGGTTTCTTCCTTCGATCGCAGTGGTGAAAAGGTCCGAACAGACTATCCACTGGCAACAATTCTTGTCTCGTTTCTATTAGCAACTACAGGATCAATGAACTTCGAACGTATTGAATCCCATAAATTTTATTAAGTTGATGCTACCTAAATATAAACTTGACACTTACAATTAATAATGTAGCAATTATATGATCATATAATATATCTTGGAAATAAACAATTTTCTGCCCCAAATTCGTGCTAGTAAAACACTATAACATACATGTATAATATTCCTTAATAGGGAAATAAATATCTATCACTTACTCTACTTTAACATGAAATTAAGATTCGTCCTATAGTAGCCTAACATATATTATTCTCATTAAAAACCTTTCAGCGATGTCGTGAATAAAATATAAATAGAAGTCAGCTGTTCTTCAAATACTGTTAGCTGGACCTAACAGCTAAAAGTACTTTAAGCAGAAACAAAATTCTCGCCATTAAATTATGTAGTCATTGACTTAATGGTTGCTAGCATGCATACATAATTTTCCGACATACTTAACAGTTTCCAACAGCACACATAGCATTTTCTAACTTACAATTTTCTTTTCCTCGAGCGTTTCTTTCGCCGTCTATAAAATAAAGACAATTTGAAGTGAAGTATTTCCAGGCACAGTACCAGAACGGATAGTAAATAAAAAGGTAAAACAACCCACAATGCTCCAACCACGTCTGTGGTAGCAAGGGGCCTATTAATGTTTTCGTCAGCTTTCTGGGATCGACCACGAAGCTGTAAATGGAACATATTGTGATTGAAAATTTTATCGTATATCCCTGCTTCCCGAATTTTGTTAATCATATTATTGAATTGCTCCCTGCAGCAGAAGTTCTTCCTGAAAGCGACTGCCATAGGTATTGTATAAAACCCCTCTGATGACATATGAATTTGTTCCGCAGTTCCAGACTTGTATTTTCGCATGTCAAGGTACGTTTCTGTAGTGATAACTGCGTATCTCCTCAAAATCCACGGTAAAGCATCATCTGAGCCTTTAATGAGCAGTTCAGGACGTTCCTTCCAATATTGGTGTAGAAATGCCATGGATGTTTTAGCACCCTGGAACTTTTTTAATGAGAACTGCAAACCGTAAGTTGTTTTGTAAGTTATGGCATTTACCCGACCACCCTTCATGGCAAACACCAAATCTTCCACTGAGTCGATTTGGTAATCAATTACTGGCTTGAGAATAAAAGAAAGGAATGCGCCTTGATAACTGTGCGTGAGTATGCTCGTCGACAGCAGATAAAATGCAAAAAATATTACAAGAAATGCATTTTGGCCTTTGGTTGAGATCAAGCTGCGGAAACCCAAGAACATCTCAAATATCGACCTCAAAGTTATTTTCTGTTTCAAGATCTTCTGGCAAAGTTTCCAGTAGACACCGAGCACAAGCAAGCAAATGCAAATTGTCAAGAAAATGCAAAGCCACACTGAAAGTTTGAAAGGTAACAAGAAAGCATAATCCTTTGACCCTTCACCTGCAACTGGTATTGCAAAGGTTAACCTGTCGAAATAATATGGAAAGGAATAATCCACCACATTTTCCGTTCTGTGAACTACAGTCATCTTTTCAATAACTATGTCTGCTGTTCCTTGTTGAAGAGCTCCAACAAAGCCAGACCAGCTCCCATCCTCTTTTTCAATGCCCCAGTCCTTTGAAGGTGGAGCTACGATCTCGTACTTAAATTTCAAAGCTTGAGACAACACATGTAAAAAGTCAAATTCATATCCTTCCACACCGATATAGGAATCATTTTCTCTCCTAAATGAAAATACTCCTGGATAATTTATGGCAGCTACTTTTAGATGCATCGCAACTAAAGTATTACTTACTAAAGAAATCTTAACGGTTAAGTGCTTGCTATTATACCAGAAAATGAGTTGAGAAGTTAAATACTTGCTGTTTTCCCACAGAACTAAAGTATTTTGTAGGAAAAAAATTGTTTACTTGCCATATTCAACGATTTTGAGCGTTACCATTGGTAATAAGAGGGCAATAAAGTTTGTTTTTGCTAGCCCATTGCAACAAAAAATATTTGTGATTTCCTATTTACAAAAAATGGATAATTGCTAGTCAAATAAATAGAGCATTTTTTTTAGCTCAGTTTTGACTTTTTATGGTCTTTCGTAATAGGATAATAACCGTGACCTTGATGTTAATGCATTCAGCAAAACAGTCACGCTACCTTCAAAATACAATTTCATTTCACGGGCAAAATATTTCTATGTATTGTAAAAGTCACTCCATGTCTAGGGATATTTTATCCGCACGAACAAACGCTTAATTAAAGAAATCAATATTCAATTTCAACAAACTCCCACAAAAAATATTATTTCGGGTTATTATTTCTGATGATTGCTGCTACTCAAAGATTTTGTGTTGAAAAAACGTTGTTCTCATTGTTTGCTTATCAACCATTCACGACGGAGTGTAAACAAGATGGAGCATAAACAGGTTGCCGAAAAATCTTTAGCTTTAGCAATTCCTTTTTAATTTTTGCTAACGAGGGATGTACCCGGTGCCGATCTCGCCTATTTGCTTGAAATCTACAAAATAGGTTCAGACCAATGTAGGTCTACCGCGTTTGAAAAATCAAAACGCCAGATTGCCATGGTGATAATAGCGTCATTTATCGATATGTGTTTTCACTACGAAGATTCGAGTTTTAGAGGACATCATCTCACAGTTTAAATGGTAAGATCATGATTGCGGTTACAAGGTTCATAGCCACCGAGTAGCAAAAAGTAAGCAATGCTTATGGGCCCCAGGTTTCAGTGGGGCCCCGCAGAGGGCAAAGCGGTGCA
Source organism: Dysdera silvatica (assembly GCA_006491805.2). Taxonomy (NCBI): domain Eukaryota; kingdom Metazoa; phylum Arthropoda; class Arachnida; order Araneae; family Dysderidae; genus Dysdera; species Dysdera silvatica. The sequence goes on from QLNU02015270.1 coordinate 67,591,107, forward strand.
GGCAGATTTTTTAAAAAATTTCTGGGATTTTTAATTTTTCTTTTCCGATAATTCTAAGTCTACTTCTATTATTTCCTGAGGAAAAAGTATGGTCTTCTGGGTAAGAGGGTGTATGAGTGTTAACCCCCAAGTCCACCCCCTGGACGAGCCAGCGGGACGGACCATAGTCCAGGGCTGAAAAAACCGGCAGTGTGTCACACCGAGGGCCTCCCGTCCAGCTTCTCTGTTTTCATATAATAATTTTTTTCCATCCACGTACATGTAGCTCAAACTAAATTTTTTTTTAGGAGAAAAACGACACCGTCTCCATTTTGGATTCGAATCAGAGTTCCTCCGTTGAGCTTGGAGTGCTTTGATCGCTAGACCAACGAAGACAGGAACAAAGCTTTCTTTCTCCGTATATAAGGATGTAAGATATTATTACCCTTCTCAGGGATAACACAATTGCCAAATATGGTCAACACAAGAAAGCCTCCGGGGCGAGATTTTTGTGAGTTTTCGTGGGGGAATTTATTATACAATAATTTTTGCCACCCACGTATTAATTAGCTCAAACTAGAGATTTTTTTGTTGTTTTTTTTATTTGGGAGAAGAAAATGCCGCCGTCCCCATCCTGGATTCGAACCAGGGTTCTTCCATTTAGCCCGGAGTGTCTTAGACCGCTAGACGAATGAGGACAGGAACAACGCTCTCTTTCTCCGTATATAATTACGTAAAATATTATTACCCTTTTCGAGGATAACACGATTGCCAAATAATGGTCATCACACAAAGCCACCGGGCCAAACTTAGTGTATAATAAAATTCTGATATCACGAAAACTTACAAAAATCTCGCCCCGGAGGCTTTGTGTGTTGACCATTATTTGGCAATTGTGTTATCCCTGTGAAGGGTAATAATATCTTACATTCCTTGTTTTTATTCCGAAAGAACACTTGTTTCCCTAAATCAGTTCATTTTCCTTTTTCTTAAAATTTCAGTATTTTTCCCTCGTTGTGGGAATTTTCCCTAGATCTGGCATCACTGCTACCCTTTCTGCAAATTGACATAGCCGCAACTCTACCTTGGGACCTCCTGCGATTAGTCGCAGTCTGGTGGGGAGACACGCTGATCACATGTTTCTGGGATTACAGTGACGCCTTCGGCGGCCACCTTGTAGTAGTAGTAGTAACTGGCTTACCACGTGATAACTTATTTAGGCAAAAACTTGATCATTATACAGGGTGTCCCAAAAATCACTGGACTGCATTTCAAAAATTAATAAAAAAAAAAGTGGGGAGAGAAACGATAGAGATCCAACGTTTGCTTTTGATTTTCTGTTTAACTGAAAATTTACTAGTTTTCCCCCCAAGTACCGTGTAGAAGACCGTGCATCTCTGTCACTTCCAGTTTTTCCTTCATTTTTCAAATAGGCCAATTATTTTTGAGACACCCTGTATATCATTGTATTTCTCTAAAAACTATAGCTGTTGTATTTGATTGTTTGAAGTGTGCGGTCCAAGTGCTTTGTCATCAAACATATCACTTTTTTATGTTATACGTATACGTTAGACATATCGTATACGTTAGACATATCATATACGTATACGTTCGACATATCGTATACGTATACGTTATACATACGTATCTTCAGGACTGATTAGCATTAGGTGTTTAAATAACGAGATGACAGAGAGAGAGAATTTTTAATTGGTAAGATCGTTTCAAATTGTAAATTTTAGCTTGAAGTAATGTACCCGTTTAAAAGTAGTCCAAATAATGAATTTGGTGAAAATTATACCCTTTATACAAGCAATGTAAGCGTGTTGATTAAAATATATTTTTGGATAATTTAATTTAGAATTATTATTTTATGTTTTGGTGCAGTGTGTCACTACGTTTATATAAATTATTAAACAAGATGTATGTACAGGAGCGGACTGGTCTGGTGAACCTTCATGGGCGATAAGACTCACGCCTCCGAATGGGCAAGGACCGCCTCTTCCGAATATCCAATGTATGAGTCTTTTGTGAGGACTTTGTCCGCCCTTATGTATGTAATGATTAAAAACGAGGGTTAGTCCTTTAGTTCCTTGGCTACCACAATACTTACTCTATTTCTCCCTCTCACAGCGGCTCCGCTGTAGAAAATCTTATATCCTCATCTTATATCATTTATATTATTGTTATCTTATATTATCTTATTCATACTATTAAATCATCTTATTCTTATAAATCTTATAATTTTCTTATTATTAATTATCTTCTTAAATTTACTAAATAATGTTTTACCTAAAATGGGGGAAAGGAAATGTGCTTGTGGTGCACGAAAAAGAAAAGAAAAAGAAGCAAATGCAAGAAAATTAACCAGTTTTTTACAAACAATTTGGAAAATGAAAGAAGAGTAGATGACACCTATTTTGCTACCGAATCTTTTGAACAATCCCCAACAACTTAACTTAGACGAAGTTAAAAGTAGTAAAGTAATCTAACACAAGGCAGAAAAACCAAGTAAATTAAAATAGTAGAAACAGCTTAGAATAAAAACTGAAATTGGAGTAGTAAAAGGTGAAGAGGAGTAAAAGATTAAACAATACCAAGAATTTTGTTCTTCATCAGAGACTGCACAAAATCCCTGTTATTGGTTTGCTTTTTCTGACTACAATAATTGAGATTTGTGATTAATACTGAATAAACCAGCATTGACCAAAACTTAGCTAAAAACAGTATAAACCCAGAATATAATTAGTTTAACAATATTTTAGTAATTTAGAAGGGTCTCTTTATTAATACTGAGAAAAATCTCAATTGTTGTAAGTGGCCCAAAAGCAAACTTACAACAAGTAGATAGAGCTATGGAAAGTGATTAAAGTGTAAAAGTTGAATTAACAAGAATAGAAAAGATGATAAAGTGAGAAAATTCATTACTTATACCAAAAATTATAACAAAAAGTTTTACATGAATATGTCACACTCAAGATAAACACTTAATTATTAACTAGTAAAAATATATAAGTTTAAGTTTAAATAAATCCGTATATTCAAAATAAACAAATTGTTTCTTTGCACTCATAATAGACCCAGAAGTGTGCAATCAGAATAAAGACATATATATATATATTTTTTTTTTTTTTTAATTTGAATAGTTAGCAAGCTATTATTCATAGAAAGGAATTAATAGATATAAGAGAAAGGAGGTACTTAATAGTCAAAACAAACAATAATTAGTCCTCCAGTGATAGTTAATGCAGCTTAAAAAAACCATTATTATCAATAGCAAAATTGTAGTATGATTGTGACATGTAGTACCTTCTAATGTAATATACATGAATACACATATCTAAATGTATATTAACTTGGACAAAGTTAAAGTTGTAAAGTAATATCACACAAGGTAGTAAACCCAAGTAAATTTAAGTAGTAGAAACATCTCAGAATAAAAATTGACATGTAGTAGTAAAAGGTGAAGAG
>QLNU02015270.1:67602106-67620438 GCA_006491805.2 Dysdera silvatica
GGGGGAATATGTCCATGACTAGGAGGTGCAATCTGGACGTTTCTGCCAGGTACGCAAGATCATCTAACTACAATCTAGCTAAACTCTACAACCGATAGGAAATAGTCTAAACGACGAGGTCAATGACCTTAATTTCAAACCCGCACGAAATATTTCGTGCGGGCCAACTGCCTCTACAAATTCTATCCACATGTTTTAAATATCAGGCACATCCATGTAGCGCGCCGAAACTGGACATATGAGGTGACGTGCTAAAGGACTGAAAACTTTTCAAATTATATTTAACAAGGCCAAATGGTTATGTTCCACGAAATTTGCGTTTTACTGAGTATTTTTCTATGTAATAGCGCCTATGAGTACAAAACACTCTTTTTCAAGCAGAAAGTGAGTTTATATCTTAATGATTTTTATAATTTTTTAAATTTACTTTATATATATATTTGTTTGTTTGTTTGGCTTTTTTATGGCGCAAGAGCATCTGGGCTATACTGCGCCAAACATGGTAAAATCAAAGACTGTAGTAAAAACCAGTACTTTTTAAAAATTTAAAAACGTGCGTATGGTCAGCATGGTCATTTAAAATGTCAGAGAGTGATGAAGAGTTAAAAGTAAGAGTGCGGGCAAGTCTATGATAGGGGCATTGAGTTAAAATGTGTAAAACACTCATGGGTTCATTGCACACTTGGCAAATTGGTGCTGGTTTTCCTTCCAACAGATGTCTATGGGTGAGATGGGAATGCCCAATGCGAAGTCTAGCAAGGAGAACCTCCTCTTTCCGATTTTTACGGTATGAGGAGGGCCAGTTACCAATTGTATGTTTAATATTACGCAATTTGTTATTGGTTTGATGATCCCATTCTTCTTGCCACTTTTGATTCACACAGGTCTTGATAATTGGTTTCTTTATATATATATATATATATTATACTTTATATATATTTAGACGAGAAGTTCGGTGTTCCACACGAGTGCTATTTTGCTTGTTTGTGGGTTTTACAAGGCAAGGGACAGTCTGCGCCGGGACCGAAGTTGTCCGAGGAATGCAAACCATTTAAGGCCTAGGGAATCAGCCCCCGGACTTCGATGAACAGCAAGTCGGTAAGCGACTCTTTTTTTCACAGTAAGGAATCGAACCCGAGATAACCGACATGTTAAGAGAACGCCTAACTTCGAGGCCTTCCTCATATTTATTTATCAAAAATCCAGACTTTTTTTAAATACTAGTGAGAGAGTTTGCGTGTGTACCAGGATAGAGCAAATAGTTTGCCCCTTTAAAATGTGGCAAAATAAACAAATAAAGACTAGTTTCTGATGTTTTTTGTTAAAATGAAACAAGATGATTTATATTTCTATGCGATAAAATATCGTAATTGTAGTTTTGATCACTAGATTTATACAAAACCACGGAGCACATACGCCGCGCACTAGCGTACAGTTTCTCAAGGAATTCAAACCCCCGACGACGATGGGCAGACAAATGGCACGCCTTCCAGGGTACCATTGGAAGTAGAACTTGAGTTAGTGGCACGATAAGGTGGCCCGTTATCACCGGGGTTGGATCCAGAGAGGGATTTAGGGGGATGTAAGCTGCAGCAGAACCCACTTAGATAAGGCCCGCATTTAGCGAATTTTCGGCTGTAGGGAGAAAAACATGGATTTTGGTTGGTATAATGATTAAGCGCAATACAATTTAACCGCTTTTAGCGAACAAGTCTTTTTGAACCTCGGATTTAAAGAACAATTTAAAAAACTAAAGAAATCATACTTTTTTTTATAAAAATTCCGTCGTTATATGCAGTTGGTCGTTATAATCGGCGCTCGTTATAACCGATTTCCACCGCATTTTTATGGATTTTTGAGGGGGGTTTCCTTATCCCCCCCACGGATCCGCCACTGGTTACGACTCCGCCACCGTAAATGGGTCTACATCTTTCCAAGGGATCATCTAAACTTCTTGGGACTTGGAGGACCATCTCTGAGAACTACAGTCAGTCGATGGACCCTGTTTTATTGTTAGTTTCATAGCGCAAGGATAGCAAGGGTCATGCTGCGCCTGAACCTATAGTTTCCAAGGAATCCGAACCTCTTAAGACCCAGGGAACCAATCCCCCCGACTACTGTGGACAATTTTGTTTTGGCGCCTCTGGGAGTCGAAACCGTATGAACGCACTATCACTGGATCAGTGGTTCCCAACCTGGGGTTCGCCACAACTATTTTTAGTTGCAATTATTTTTATAAGGAATGTCATACTGTTTCCAACGCTTTTATATTTCAACATGGCTACATTGCAATGTTCTACTAACGGTTGTTAACTTCATATCTATAATATACATTAATTTATATAATTAATATAATTTTGTATTTAATGTGTTTTCTTTACTCTGGGGAAAAATGCTTTCATTATGCAAATCTGGTGGCGGCGGACAATGAGGGCCGCGGATGGCTTGACTATTATAAAAGTGGGTCGCGACTTGAAGGTGGTGGGGAACCACTGCACTAGATGAACGCATTATTATTATACAACAACAGGGCCTGTTCTATTTAACTTCAAGGCGTTTCATATTAAAGTTATGCATAATCGATCACTAACCGATCCAGTGAACTATACCCATGATTGCAAAAATTGCAACACGATGAAGGAATCACGTGATTGTGCTGAAACTTTCAGCTGAATCACAATCATGATACGCTATTCAAATGATTAGAATTTCAGAGTCATCGCCTCTGCGTGGGCTGAGCAGCGCCCTCTGAACTGCTGATGGATCCGTATAAATAGAGGGCTGTAGCGGGGCGTGTATGGCTATCTGCTAGTGGTAAACGTTACATGAGACGTCACTATGCCTCTACGACGAAAGAGGACGACATTTCAGCAAGTTACGGAGTTTGAACGGGGACGAATGATCGGCTTTCGTGAAGGAGGGTTTTCTTATCGTGCAATAGCAGCTCGTATGGGGCGTAACAGCAGCACAGTGATGCGAGTGTGGAAGCAGTGGGTTCAAGAGAACCAGACAACTCGGAAATCCAGAAGTGGACGCCGAAAGGTGACGTCAGCACGGGATGATAGACACCTGGTCCGCATGGCGGTGACGGACCGTTTTGCTTCATCTGGACAGTTGGCAGAACGTTGGTGCACTGCTACAGGTGTATCATTGTGTGCTTCATCAATTCGTCGGCGTCTACTGCACCGTGGACTGCGTGCAAGAGTTCCTTTATACAGGATCCTCCTGACGCAAAACCATCGGCGCCTGCGCTTACAATGGGCTTGTGGTGAACTCCACTTTACAGACTTCGATATCCTTGCCACTGGATTACCATGACTGCATGACTTTTGTTTTTGAATTTTTATGATAATCGAGAACAATATAAATCTGATTATAATTTTATATTTTTATATTTTAATGTTTGGTAACGGAATTTTATAAATGTATTCTGGATTCTTAAAAATAAATCAGTCCCTGGTTTACCATCAACCAGCGTGTACGTTAGATCGAAGGCTCCTCAATAAAATGGCGTATGTATATTGTATACCACCACGTACCTTTTTCTCTTCGAATAAACGTGTGTGTTTCCAAATAGCCAAGTGTGTTTGTTAATTATTTCCAATCTGAACTTTAAAATATGTGGGAGAATGAAAACTGGAGTAACATTCTCCACAGGCTCATGGACATAGAGACTGGCGTGCTGATTGGCAACAAGTGGTGTTTTCTGATGAATCCCGCTTTAATTTGGGGTACAGTGATGGCCGCATCCGTGTTAGACGCTATACCGGTGAACGCCACCTTCCGGAGTGCGTTATCCAACGTCATAGTGGACGAACCCCCAGCGTTATGGTCTGGGGTGCGATTGCGTATCATGGACGATCTCAGCTGCTACGAATTGTGGGTAATCTTAACAGCAACCGGTACATCAATGAAGTTCTGGAGCCCGAAGTTGTTCCCTTCCTTCAAGGCATTCCCGGAGCTGTATTTCAACAGGACAATGCCCGCCCACATATTGCCAGGAATGTTCAAGACTTCTTTTCATCACAACAGATACAGCTTCTTCCTTGGCCTGCCTATTCGCCGGATATGTCGCCGATTGAACATGTGTGGGATTTCGTTGGTCGGCGTCTCGCTCGTGATCCTCGTCCCATAGCTACTACAGATGAACTTTGGGGTCGCATACAAGCAATCTGGAATGCTCTTCCTCAGGCACACATTCAACATCTGTTTGATTCCATGCCACGTCGTATAGCATCACTTATTGCAGCGCGTGGTGGCTTCACCAAATACTGATTTTCGACATGCAATATTATTTTTTTGCTTTGTAATTTTAATCGTTTATTTGTATCAACACAGGTCGTTTGTACATTAAATTTCATTCAATTCGGACGAGTCCTTCATGGTGTTGCAATTTTTACAAACATGAGTTTATTTTGCCCGTCTCTCGTTCATATCAGTACCGTAGCAGTTCAAAACTCGTGGGGGGTCTCAAGTGGTTATGGGGAGCTCCAGAGCCTTTAAAGGTGATTTTGTGATGCGGCCTACAAAAAAATAATGTATTTTATATCGAATGGGGGCTTGAGCCCCCTTTCCTACATCACTGATTTATACATTCCTTAGAATTGAGTTGATTGATCGGTTGGATCTTTATGGCGTAAGGACAGCAAATATCATTCTGAGCCCAACAAATGACAGTCATGTGACGTACGGTTTCTAAAATGAAAGCAAATTAATATTATACAATAGTAGTTAGAATTGAGTGATCCGATTTTGCTTCCTTTGGATTTAACGGTTGATTCGCTCCAGGCATAAAAGGCTAGCCAATTTGTAAATACAACTTTTTTATTTCGCACCTGGTCTGGCGCAAAATGGCGGTTGATATCCTTGCGCCATAAAAATACGACCAACCGACCTTTATTTCACATCGAAACACGAAGACAATTCCTGGCTTCAAATAACACACAATAGAAATACCTTACATTACTCCTTCATTGGCGTAGCTTACCTCAAATTCTTAACGGGTAAGGTTTGAATGGAGTAATTTGCATGGAGGCCCTATTTGGCACCAGGGCCACTACTACTACTACTAGGCAGGGTGCGAAAGGTGGCCGCCGAAAGCGGCGCTGTAATCCTAGCAGAACCAGGGCCAGGACGGGATTTATTATGTGTCCCCAGCTAATTAGGTTTAATGAAAAATCATATTTGCTATATTATTGATGTTTCTCGTCGAACCTCCATTCCGGGCTTTTTCCCCTCCTTGCTGCTTGGCACATCTTTATTGATTTTCGCATTTCTACATCGGTGGGCAAGCCAATCCTACCCCGCCCAGTTATACTGATGGTTTTGTTTCAGCGGCAAGACGCAATTTAATTAACTAGGTTTGCAACATTTTACTTCGACTTTTGATAGTTCTCGTAACAGCTCTCGTCGTTCTTCTGCCGGAAGTCCATTTTTTCCGGTAGATGCGTGGCCAGGGAAAATTAGAAAGCTCCTAAATTAATACAGCATTTTTGCCATTGACAAATTCCATCGCACAAATCTGGTGTGACGAATTGATCGCCAATGGCGAAGAAATTCAAACATTATGAGGGTGAGTTTAAATAACTTTAAAGAAAATCATGTGATGCGAAATTATAGAGAAGAATGTGTCTGAATATACAACATTAATAATAGTAATAATTTTATTTAACCTGAGGTATATATTTAATGTTGCATACAATGAGTATACATGCGGTATACCGATTAATTGGTTGTATTTTCATGGCGCAAGGTACACGAATTAAATACGAGGATGGTGGTTAATTACTAGAACAATTATCAAGTCAAAAATGGAGGTCAGTAGAAAACCGTAGTTTGTAGAGATGAAAGTCTCAACCCTAACCAGTTTCGGGCTGGGGCTCTATATTTCATATTGTTTTAGGGCTCGAGCTCATCCGACGGATATAATTGAAGCCGAAAACTAACTTTTCTGTATCAAAATTCTCCAAGGAATACAATTATGTGACTTGTTTTCCAGGATTGTAGAAAAACGCAGGTATAGGAGAACTAGAAGGGAATTAAATGGAGTAATTTAGCAATTTTTTTAATTTAAATCGTATGTCAAGGGGTTAAAGTTATACTTGAGGGCTGGGCTCAAATTTCCGCAAAGTATTTAGGGCTCGAGAGGGCTCAAATTCGTCGGGCTCTGGCCTCGAAAAGTGAGCCGGAACTCTTCTCTAGTAGCTTGTTACGAGATTCTCCCCAGACGACAAGCATAAATAATTAAAAACTAAAATGAAAGAATGAACTTCAATTCTAACGCCACCTTTCATTTTAGTTTTTAATTTGAATTATTTATGCTTGTCTGGGGAAGAATCTCGTATATATATATATTATATCGTTTATCTTCGTCGTAGTTTTTCAGAAGTACAATCAAATAGATCTAGTTTGTAAGATTTGTCATATATATAACATTTATTGGCATTTTACTGTTTTTGAAGATATTTAGGCTTCATTCGGAAAAATTGTGATGAAGGAGTAAAAAATTGCGAGTAGAACTGTTTAAGAGAATCTTTCTAATTTGAATGGAGGGGATTGAATGGCAATGGGGTGTTTGAGCCAGCGCCCCCCCCCCCCCATTTTTCTGCACCAGTTTTAGTCCGGGCCAACATTTATATGGTTTACCTTTTCACTTACAGTTAGACCTTTACATGTATAGTTAAATCTTTATATGTATAATTCATGGTTGTGTGTAATTTTCTTTCCGATTTTAACTGATCATGTGAAGAATAAATAAATTGATTTATTGATTTAGGTCGATCATTTCAGTTATAACAATAGGCGCTATTTTCGTCAGCGATACCTAATAGCAGATCAGTACTGGAATGGAACGACAGGACCGTTGTTTATTTATACTGGAAATGAGAACGATATTACAGTGTTCGCTAACAATTCGGTAAGATTCGTTAAGTTATTATTACTAATTAAGCCTGTTTAGCTTACATGTAAAAACACGTTAAAACACAGTAAAAAAATAGATACCGTAGTATAAACATGATCATAGGTGCCACCTTGAAAGATCATTGGGGTTCCAAAAATTTTAAATCGATTGACCCACGCCATTTTTAAAAGGATTTAAGTGTAATTTAAATTTCATTATCAGATTATCTGATATATACAATAAGACACCTGAAATATTTAAAATGAGGCAAATTATAGGTTATTATAGAAAAATATTTTTTCTCTAGATAATTATTTAATGTTCTCCTAAATGTATACACCCTTTATAGTTTTACGATTGCTGCCAAAATACTCAGATGTGTGCAGCCCCCTCCCGCCCATCCATCTCTCTTTAAAAAGAAGTTGGCTGAAATAAAAGCCAGATTCCTCAGGTGCTCCAAGGGTGTTTGGGAAGCAAAACGAAGTAAAAAGTAAAGAAAAAGTAGAGTGTAAATCCTCTAGATGTTAAAAGATAAGGTTGGGTCAACTTACTGGACAACATATTTTCGCCTTCATCACTATAGCCACTAAAGTTCCTTGTCTCTGTGTGTGTAGAGCTAGAGACTGAACTTTTGTATTTTGTGTGAACCCAGACAAAACGAAAAATTTGCTTTTATAAAAGGTGCAGTGAACAGGGTATAAATAATGAAAATCTTGAAGAATTGATGACGAAAAACTTCGTGCATGTATTTCCGTACGTGTATTTTCCCCACGAGCAAAAATATTAGGGGTTCGAGGAACCCACAACAAAATTATTGAGGGTGCAAAAAGTGTCTCGAACCCATGAAGTCGGCGCCACTGGACATGATTTAATTGGTTTAATTAGATGCCTACTCCTCTTGCTTGTCGCACTCCTGTTTTTATGGAGTAAAACCATCCTTGTAGATGGTGGCCCGCCAGTTATGCAGAACTCTCCTTTTCCCCCTACTAACTCAATTGGCAGCAAATTATTTCGTTGTAACAAAATGTTCTTGTGGTGAAAATTTATATATATCTTATTCTAAAAGCTTAACGACTGAAATTCCCCCTCAATTTCGAATTGAACTTCTGAATTCGAGTGAACAAATATATATATTCAAACAGCCACTTAGTGCTTCCGCAATGGAATAAAGAAATTATATTTATGAAGAAGTCAGTGAAGTATATTAACCTGATATATACAGAACTATATGAAGATCTTAATGGAGGGGGGATACATAGCGTTATGGCGTACTATATTAATATGCATTTATACAAAATTTCATCAGAATTGAGGAATTATGACCCCCTACTTCAGCCCACCGCTGCGTATGTCAGTGTCTAAGGGTGAACTCATATATATATTACAGAGTCAGTTGGATAGCATTCATACTATGAACGCAAAACAAAGATACTCGTATTATAGAGCCAACATGAGGAAACACATGCTGTGGAGCCATTATTAGGCGAGCTTTAACTTGAAAAATCCTTTAATATTTCAATAAGGCTTTATTGTTATATAAATACGAAAGAAAATAATCAAATAATTGGTAGACAGTTCATTCTAACCCATTTAAGCCTACCTTATCCGTTAATGTACCTCCAAAAGAAACATATAGATTTGCTCCAATATGCTGATTTTAATATCGTAAGATAAACTCCACAAAAATAGGATCCTCAAGCCAAATTATAACGCAAACCGAAGTGATGATGTGTTCAGAAATTTTATGGAACTAAAAATGCAACCACAGTCTGATTACAAATGGTTTGGAGCAATTATTTTTCAAAGCAAGCCTGGCCTCCACCTAAATCAAGGCAGAAATAGTAATGCTTTTCGCTCAATTATATAATTTTATTATATAACATAAGCAGTTTAATTATTACATGATATAATTTTAAGCAGATTAATATCTTATTTAAGTGAATAACTATCGTTGATATAAATTTCAGATTTTTGTGCTTTTGAATTCTGAAGAATGATATCATCCTCTTCTGACAGATTAAGAAACAATTGACGTTTTGACATACTTGTATACTTGGGAGCTATTTACCAGCTATTTATGAAAAGTCTCGAATGCCTTCGTGCATATGCGCAAACTGAGTTTACTATCAATGTAGTCAGGGCCGGCTTTCCATATTTTGCGGCCATGGGAGATTTCAAATATGTTGCCATGTGAAAGTGCAGGTACACGAGGGCCATAAGCTCCCCCATCCCCATCGACGAAAAAATGACACTAGTTCTACAAAAAAAATTAAAGTTCATTCTTTCAAATTCAACAGTTCTCTAAAGTTCCACTTTAAAAACGAAATTTAACACTGTAACCCCGTCACGAGCACTTCGGTCATTGGTCATGCCGTCCTTCGAGATCCTGGCTACACCAATAGCGAAGGAAAAGATAAACAAAAAGTGTATTCTTGGAGGTGAATAAATGTGTACAAAGAATGTCATAATACGTGAATAAATACAGTAATTATACAAGAATTAATAGCAAGAGCTTACTTTAGAAGCTCGACCATCGGCCATCCAGAACCAAGCCTGCGAAGCGAGAGAAGCCAGTAATAAATAAAACTCTACGCTCAACCCATTTCGTTGGTGGCCTCCGAGGTTCACCTACTGCTAAAGTCTGCCTTGAATACAGTTAATCCCATGACTATTTGTAAATTATTTGCATTCGTTTTACGCTTAACCCGTAACTGGTATGGTGCCTTTTATGTTCCATCGTTAAACATGGTATGGTGGGGTCAGTGGTGCGAAGGTGGTCGAGACAGACGCTAATCCCTCATTTCATTGGTTGCAAAAGTAATCTGTTTCTGATCCTTGTTTTTGGAAACACTACTAGACTATATTTTAGTGCCAACTAGATTTAGAGGAATATTTATTAAAAGAAATGCAAGGTTTATGCTATATAAGTATAAAGGTTTATGTTATATAAGTCACACTTCGAGTATTGAATGACAGGAGGAGCACGGTCCCGTGGTTAGTGGGTAATTGTTACTAGGTGGGGTGTGAAGATAGTGGGATGCAGGGAAGGGAGAGGTTTCTGCGGTTTACCATTACCAAGATGGCTGTCAAGCTGTTCCACTGCTTTTACTCCACCTTCTCTTCCCCACTTGATTCCCGCGTTCTCCGGACGACGACGACCAGCTTGTTTTATTAATGAATTGACTACTTTTTAACATAACCAAAAATATTAACTCACACACACAAAAAAAAAGGTGTAATGATATTTAACAATGTACAGTCAAATCCCGCTTTAACGAACCCGGCTTGTAACGAATTTTTTAATCCCGTCCAATTTCCTCTGCCTATAACACTATTTTATACGGCTATAGAGAACCTTCAGACGTATGAAATTAGAATATAATGAAGTTTATCAATCTCTGCGACAAAAAAAAAAAATCGGGGGGTGCATAGGCAGAAAGTTCATAAGGGGGTTATAGGCTCAATGAGGTGGGGTTACAGAGCTACAACTCATACATTCCTATGTTAAATATACAAAATTTCATTGCAATGGGGGCGTTACAACCCCCAAAACACCCCCTGAGGGGGTGGAGTGGTATTTTGCTAGATTATTATGGCAGAAATCAATACCTTTACGCGTTATTGCACTTGTGTTCTTTTACCTAATGCATTTTACCTATTGGATTACCGATTGCATTTTTTTTTTAATTTCGGGGGTGGGGGGGTTGTGATCTCATTAACTCCCTCTAGTCAACAACCAGTAATGATGGATGCTGATGTGTTGTATTGACTGTTAAAAGCGTTTGAAAGTCAACGAAATGGTGTAAAGGAGCAAAATACTTACTTGCATAAATGAACGATCATCCATGAAGAACAACTGTAATTTTTTTTGCTATTTCTACTTAAAAAATTAGCGGAGAAACGATACTACACCAGCGTGTTAATGTGCGCCAAATTCGTTTGTTTTGTAACCACCAAGATGGAGGATGCCCCCTGCTGCGCGGCTTTCCATCAATACTCCCTCCTGTCAGTTCAATACTCGAAGGTGGTGGGGGTCAGACTGGCATACCAGTTACGGGTTAAACAAGTTGATACTACATGTGTAAAGTAACCTGTTTGGTTTCATTTTTCAGGGTTTTCTGTGGGAACTGGCATCAAAATACCACGCTCTACTGATATTTGCGGAGCATCGATACTATGGTTTATCTCTGCCATACGGAAAATTATCTCTCTTTGTAATATTATTTTCAAATATTCAAAATTATATAAATGTCATTTTTGTCACATGAAAACGATTCTCTCTTATCAGGTAAACTTCGCATGCATAACTATAAGGCGCGTTTCATAATGTTTAGAACACTTCACGAAATGTAATCCTATTTACATGGATAACAAAATTGCCATGAATATATCTGCTGGTATAAAAACAATGAAAATCCGCGAAAGTCTAAATTTAAAAAAATTCAAATAATGCCCAAAAAATTTATTTTTGATAAATTTGCAGTTTTGTTTATTCGGACAATATTCATTTGAATACAATGGCCTGTAAATAACCCATTCAGATGAATGGTTGTATGATTTTACGGCGCAAGAGCCCTAAAATCATGCTGCGCCTGGATCTGCAGTTTTCAGAAGAAACACACTTTACGGCGGTGATTCCTAATATGCGGCCCGCTGGCAGATCCGACCTGCGAACAGCAAAAACTGGCCCAACTATAAAAAAAAAGAAAATAAAATTTTTCCCAGGGGGGGGGGGCCTAAATCTCTTACCTTAATGCTATTTCATTAAATCAGGAAATTTCTAGGTGGAATAGGCCCCTATCCCCCCCATGTCTATATAGCGTGTAAGCTAATTTCTTAAGCTATTATTTAAGGTATTATTTAGGATTTATTTCACATCAAAATTTTGTTTTTGGACATATGAAAGCTTTTCTTGAAATCAAAAGTACCTGCGTGAGATCATTACAGCCGCAAAAGTTATCAATGGCGTCCAAAGCGTAAAAAGTTGAAGTAAATAATAATTATTATACATTTTACCAGAATTTTTATTTTTATTCCTATATTTCTTTTAAAAAAATGCTTATTATATCGCCACAAATTATACTTTTTAACTGTTCAAACCGTTTCTAAAATAGACATTGTGTTTAAAATTGTTAAAGAACTTTGTTTTGTACTAGCCAACTGAAAATCGTGGATATTTAACATCAGAACAAGCTCTTGCCGATTTTGCCACCCTCATTCATCATTTTAGGAAACTTTCCTCCAAGAAACTAAGTTCAGTCATTGCTTTTGGCGGTTCTTACGGAGGTATGCTGGCTGCGTGGTTGCGCATGAAGTACCCGCACATTGTACAAGGGTATGTACTTTCTTTTATTAATAAAACCAATGGTGACGTATGGAAAAAAGCGTTTGGGAAAGGAATATTCCATGCTCTGATTGGTTGCTTTCAACCTAATCGATGAAGACGTGGCTTAGAGCGATGACGTCATCACATTTCAACTATTCAGACGTAACTCGAAATCTATCCAAACGGACAGCGAGGAGTTTACCCAGAAGCGGGAGTGGGGGCCTACCGCTACTAACCCTTCTCTGATATAGTTAAGAGTAATTTGATTTCAGGTAAGGATTTTGTAAAAAGTAAATACTAACTTTGTAAAAAAAAATTATATATAGACCACACCCTCAGGTTAAAAGCACAGAATTCATAGCCACGCCCTCAGGTTAAAAGCAATTAATCAGAGCATAAAATATTCAATTGTCGTTCGTAGTAACCCAGGTTCGAATGTAATGGTACGGCAGAACGCGTACGCTCTTTTACCCATCGTAGTCCGGGGTTTTAATTCTTTAAGCGATAAACGAATAGATCCTCAGAAAAGTGCAGGTCTCGGCGCTGTAAAACCTTACCTGCCCTTGCTCCATAAAACTGAATTATCAGTGACTGCATATTTTAGTATTTGAATCATTAGCGAATCGCATATTTGAATCACATCGAATCGCAAGAAAAGGATTTGTTTATAATGAACGCACTCAAAACTGTGTCTAATTGATTTTTCACGCAAGCTCTTGCTCCCTATTATGATTAGGTATTAGTCAAAGGCATGGGCGGCATATGGGAGGGCAGAGGGACGCGAGCCCCCCCCCCCCGTGCCATTCAAAAATTTTATTTGCCTAATTCTGCTATGCATTTAGTTTCAAAGGTTTTACAAGTAGGTTTTAAAATAAGGTACTTTTTAGCTCATTACTAATTGTCAAACGGTATCAATTACTTTTGTAGCATTTTAGTATCTTGTACATTCATTAAAATGTTTGACAGCCTATAGACGGAGGTAATCATTCCATCCACCCAGAAGTACTCATATGGGCACCCATGGCCGAGGATAGAAGAGAAATTAATGTTCACTTATTAGAAAATAAAACCAAGATATTGTCAAGATCGAAAAATAAATATTGTAGCGTTTCGTCTCTTCCGACCTTCGAGTATTCGTATTACCTAATTATTGAGACAACGCTAAAACGTGTGGACAACAAGAGAAGCATGGAAAGAACGAAATGATATTCCCTCAAAGATTGTTGTGATATTGCCGCAAAGTTGCAAAAAACCGCTGACAATTATCCCCAAATTTCATTAAAAAATTACAAATTACATGAATTCACACTTAAAAGCAATAACATGCAGCAGAAATTCTTTAACTTTCCTAGACCGCGGACCCCCTTCAGAGATCAGTCGCCCTCGCAGAGTTTCAAAAATTAACTCAAAGTTTAAAGCCCGGAATTTGCATCATACATATTTATTTCTAGTGTTTCATCACTAATTTTCACTATTTAAGGAAAGAATTTTTCGTTCCCTCATAATTTATTCTTAGCATTAAAGAGTAAATGCTCTTGTTTCGGTATTTTTTCGAATCTTTGTGGAACACCATGAGGAACGAACTACAGTTGAAGAACCGCTGAAATGGATCATATTGAGTATGCAGAAGACTGTTGCATATAATCGTACAGATAAAGAAAAAAATGGTGAGATGGGTTCAGGGCCGAGAGCAAAAGTGTTCAAGAACATAGTATCTTAAGGGAAGGGGGCCCCGCATTTAATTTTAATGCCTTAACCTAATTTGTGATTGAATATAATTAGTTAGAGGCCCGATCTAGTAAACGACCTAGGGGCCCAGAAATTCTTTCCTCCGCACTGGTTGTGTTGCATAAGAAAACAAAAATCGCCAAGGTGGTAAAAGAGTGAGGGCTTGAATATATTAAACATATAATGCGACATCCTGAAAAATACAACATATTTCACATCATCGTATGATTAGAGTTGGTTGTATTTTTATCGTGCAAGGACAACATCGGTCATTCTGTGGACAAACTAGGGATATAAGAAGGGACCTTGGGTAGATGAAGACCAGTTAGCAAAGCCTGCGCAAGCAAATTTGCCGCCCTAGGCGGAAGACGTGCGTGCCCCCTCATTAAAAAAAAAAAAAGCGATACTCCAATACACATTGCAACAATCGAGAAGTGAGAAAATACGGCACATTCCTCCCTCTCACTATAGTTCTGGTTAAAACTAAGCATAATCAATCACAGCAGTGGTTTATACACATCCCAACAGCCCTCCAGATTTTTGATACCCGCCCCCCTTAATGAAATCTAAACACACCCAAAATCTAATCCTCATTCCCCCTAAAAATCTTGAACACCCCCAGTTTATGAATTCTGGATAAGCCCCTGAATTACATGAGCTTATCTCATGACGCACAAATGAACAATCCAAAAAACATATGATGTTATTTTTCTGTTGAACAAAACTATTGTAAATCTCAATGCCTTGTAGTAAAGCACGAAGATTCAAAAACAAAAAAAAGGATTTCCTCCAACCCACTAGTGCGGCAGTGGGAAAATGTTATTATTGTATTATTAATTATTATCATAAAGCAGGAAGCTTATTATGTTTATTATTTGTGGATGATATCTTTCATTCCAGTGCCTTGGCCTCCAGCGCGCCTATTTTCAACTTTCCCAATTTGACCGATTGCCACAGATATCACGAAATTGCAACAAAGAACTTCGCTGACGTTAATCATGAATGCGGTCAATCCATTAGGAAGTCGTGGAAGATCCTGAGAGCCCTTGGAAGTACAAGTAATTATAGTCCAAAGCCAGTTAACCCTCCGAAACTTCACATTTCATCACAAAAAAAATAAAAAATAAAAAATAAAAAAAAAGTGGATGGTATACTATGAACTACATATCAGTTACTACATCCAATCGGTTACAACAAAATCCAAAACATAATGAAAATTCAATCATTATAACCAACAGTTCTTAAAAACAATATTTTTTTAAAAAATTATGGTTAGTTGGTTGTATTTTATGGCGCAAGGACAATGGTCATTCTGCACCAAAAAATCATGGTATGGTAATACACTTCAGAGTGTTATAAATCGTTTTTAGTAAAAAGTATTAAACTTATGGTTTTAAAATTAAAGGCATAATACCATAGCAATACCTGTTTAAAGTGACCACCTTTGGGACTGGACTGCAATCATCACCATAGACAAATGGTCACTATATGCAATACACTTTATGTGGGCAAGTTCTTACCAGTACTCTCTCAAGAAAATGGTCATTTTATTCAAGTAGTCAATTTACCAAGATGGCCACTTTACCAGGGTACACTGCATATTGAATTACCACATACACTCGGGTTTCTTTCCATGCGGATCTTTCGTATGCGGTTCTGAGGTTATATTTTACATTAAAGTTTGCATTTTTATATTGCATCCTTTTTTTTTTTTTTTAGTGTGCATATGTAGAATAAAATTTAAAAAAATTTACTGTACATGATTCAACACATTCTCATGCGCAATATTCGGCGCATGAGAATGTATCATGCGCAATATTCGGCGCATGAGAATGTATCATGCGCAATATTCGGCGCATGAGAATGTATCATGCGCAATATTCGGCGCATGAGAATGTATCATGCACAATATTCAGTGCATGAGAATGTGTCGCGTTTTTACTCTCTTTTCTAAAGTGGACCCACGTATGGCCAAGTCACTCTTCCCAACGTGATCTGAAAAACTATATATCTGGATTCATATATGTACCTACCTCTAGACAACCATACCAGGTTTCCGCGAAATATAATAACACCTACATAACCACACACAAAGAAGTCAAATGCATGCACCCTTTTCTACGCATTTAGCTTAGAAGTTTAAAGAAAAACGAAATTGAGTTCATTTAACCGAACAATGCGTTGGATTTCTTTTATTTGAACGGAACAATGTGATTCCAGCGTTTTCTCAAACTCACGTAGTTCCAATAAATAGCTGTTAAATCATGTCGTTATACTCGATACGGATTTTCCTACCTTGAAAAAAAATCTCCGTCGTTATATGCAATGTCATTAGAGCCGACATATTTAGTAAGTAATAGAACAGGAAATCAAACTACTTGTAAAAATTCCGTCGTTATATGCGATTGGTCGTTATCAACGATTTTTCACTGTACTTGCTTCGAAAGAGACTCGATTGTGACCATAAAGGTCTTTACGACTCTGACATGAGGAATCAAAAAGTCGTGTGAGATCATGATAGCTCTTAGAAATACAAGTAATAGCCTAAACCTTTGAAACTTCACATTCCCCCACAGAAACAAAGAAATAGAAGACATACTATGAATTACTTTTTTTAAAAGAAGGACCTGATTGTGATCATGAAAGTGATTACCATCCTAAGGGAAAGTTGTCACCTAAAAGATTAACTTGCATAAATTAAAAAAATCGAAAATGTTTACTTAAACGTTCATCTCGAAAATTTTTAATAATCATTTACATTACTAGTTATTACTATTAACTACTAGTTAATACTATTAAAATTACAACTTTCGTGGATATGGTTATTTTTAGTGTGAGAAAAATTCACATAGCATATTCACATAGTACCTATCTATCACGACAGTTATAAATTTCTGGTCTAAATCATATGTGTGCTACGTATGACATATAGTTCGTTCGCGGAAAGTTGACCGATGGTACCTTTAGAATTCACGGGAGCTGACGTCACAAACGGGCTAGTTCATTACAGCAGAGGGGAGGACGTCATTTCAGAACTGGTTTTGGTACTTCCGTACTATAGCGACGTCTGACTTTATTTGGCGACTTCTAAATTTCGCCAAGATCGCAGCTTTTATATATCAGGCAATAGCACACCTCCGTATTTGTATCTCCGTTAATATAATATTTTGATTATGAACTAGTACTTTTATAAATAAATCAGTACTTACCTGAATCACAGAGACCGAACTGGGGGGAGACCCCACTCCCCCGCTTGTCGCTTTGCGATTCATGCCGTTTCGATCACATTCGATATGCGCTGCCTGGATCAGTATCTGTTGAATTGGTATTCGTTGAATCAGTATATGTTGAATCAGTATCTTCACGCAAAGTATATTTGAATAAAAGGCCTCAAATATCCTCAGCAAAAATGCAACACCATGCTAATATAAGAATACTTGGCAAAATTTTGGCGACATTTTCACCAAAATTACCAACTATCTTGGCGATGTATTTCGGACGTCGCTATGACACTGGAGAACCCTGGTTTTAGCGAACGTTTGTCTGCGTCAAAAATCGGTTCTGAAATGACCTCTGCTCTAATGAACTAGCCCGTTTGTATCGTCAACTTCCGTAAATTTTAACGGTAACATCGGCCAACTTTCCTCGAACGAATTATATATAGAGGACTATATCTCAAAAACTCTCTACTTCGATTTTATTTTCGTTTCCGCGAGATTCGACATAGCCAGATTGTATTGTATATAATT
Source organism: Dysdera silvatica (assembly GCA_006491805.2). Lineage (NCBI taxonomy): Eukaryota > Metazoa > Arthropoda > Arachnida > Araneae > Dysderidae > Dysdera > Dysdera silvatica. The sequence goes on from QLNU02015270.1 coordinate 67,619,811, forward strand.
TGATAATTTTTATTATCTTTAGTTTAATAGACACGAGTGTTATATTATAATTTGGTGTCAGATTAATATATATATGGTCTTGATATCCATGTTTCGATACGATCGATATACGCATAATTAAAAACTGATTTATAATTATTGCTTTCATTTAAATGAAAAGATGAACCTAATTTTGCAATTTCTGTCGTTATTGTTATTATTATATTATTCAGCTATCGTTATCGAAATCATTGGAAGTCCCTTCAAAGCTTGGTTTTCTTTTTAGCCAATGGTAGACGGTGGTTGTCGTCGTTTTTCAAACTTTGCAATCAGCTATCAACACACACTTTCGAGGCATTTATGGATTGGATATCAAAAAGTTGGACATATTTGGCAATATTAAATTACCCGTATGAGACCAATTTCAAAACCCCATTGCCAGCGTATCCCGTTAAAGTAAGTACAGTAGAACTTGAAAATAATCCAGTCCTAAAATGACTACCTTTAGAGCTGAACTGCAATGGTGGTCATTAAACACGACAGATTTTGGTACAGGCAAAACTAAGTCCGTACAAGCTCTCTCTTATCAAAAGTGATCATTATCAGGTTCCACTATATACTTGTGTAAAAACAATATACATCCATCTAG
>QLNU02015270.1:67620538-67645765 GCA_006491805.2 Dysdera silvatica
GTGAAAAGGTCGTCTTCTAAGGGTCGGAGCTCGGACTCTTCCTGAAAAGTGTGGACAAGGACGGCCATTTTTCGATAGCAAACAGAAACAAATTTGATTAAACTAAATTGAATGCGGAGGTCCAAATGACAACTACTACCACCATTGGCCTTAGACTGTCGCCAACTATATTTGCTGTTTTCACCTATGAACCAACCCTGTTTTTCTTTAACTTCCACTTGTCTTCAAACCTTTCCTGAACCGTGTCCTAAAAGATGACGCTAAAATCGGAAGAGACCACTGATATAAACAAGAGGAGCCTGTTGCTATTAGATGCACAGCTTATTACCCCCCAACCTGTCTTCTCAAGCTCTCCCTTTTACTAAACGAAGAAAGTTGACTGGGGCAAGTACATTACCTTGATGAACAACTTCAGTTAATGTAAGTTTACAACTTTAATGCCCTTTTCCCTTCCCTTTTATGTTTTCCTCCCAAGTTGTTCCCTTCCCTAAGTAGTTAGTAAAATTTGGGTTATTGGGAAATTGGCTGTTGATATATATTTTGTGTAATAATGTGAGAAAAATATCGAGATTTAGTGTAATATTCATTGGTTTCTAATTCCCAAAAGGAATAAAAATATTTATTAAATGTTCCCCTCCTAATTGTAAAAAAATTTGGTTTTGGTATGGGGTACAGTATGTAATATCTTTATGCGAATTAATAATTTTCAAGGCAAGAGTTGCTTTAACATTGACCCAAATTGGAATTGACCACTTGATAAATACTCCCAGTAATATGTTTAACTGTTGGTTTTCTCTGGAAAAGAAATTATAACTGTAAATCTTATGACCTCCTTATTGTTATTAAACTAGTGTTTCTTTTATGTTTAATTCTGTGTTTATCTTTCTGCTTGGATGGATTTTTGGATCGTTTAGGTATAAACTAAAGTAAATGCTGAGTTGGGATTTAAAAATTAGCATTTTACATTGTCACACAACGCATATTAAAGTTAAATGTCGTTTAACTATTTAGATATTATTTTAAAACAACTACTATCGGCCTTATCCATTACATTACACATTACTAACCTCAACTCAGGGCCGAGGACAGCGGAGGGGAAGAATGCACATAAACCCTAAGCGGAACTTTAATAACTTAAAAAGCGTAAGTGGTTAGAAGGCCGTAAATATTGTTTTGTCAATTGATTCCAGGAGTTTGGTCTCAGCTCTGGTGGCGTGCGGACATCTTTTTGCTAGGGTCCGGGTCTGGCGGGCTTTGGTTCCTGTTCGTTTGGGAGGAGGGAATGAGACATCGATTAGGTCGCCAGACTGCGGTGGATTGATGTTTGTGCCCGCTATTCCTGGTCCGGGCTTCGCTTTTTTCCTAGCGGATCAGTTTTTGTCTCTGGAGTGGTACGGACGTCTTTTGTTCTGCTCCGGGCTGTTTGGCCACAGTCTCCGTCCGCGTGAGACACCAATCGAATTGGGAAAGCGTTCATAGCCCATGGATGGGATATCAGCTAGACGGCCTGGGTGGGGTTGATAGCGTTTTGTGCGATCCCTTATTGCAGGGCCGGTTCGTGCCCGTTCCCTGCCGCTATGCGCCACTGCATCCATTCAACAGTGTCCGGTGGGCACCTGTAGAAGCATCGGCCGACCAAAGGTATCCTTCCATGCCATCCATTCATTTCATCTCTTCGGGGAGGTTGATCGTGGATGGTTCTCAGTTGGTGTTAAATGACGATACCAGTGCGAGCGGTGCGTCTTTATACGTCAGTACGGATGGGCAACCCCTCCCTCCACACACACTTCGCCTATTGTCTATCAAATCAATTGATGTTAAAACTTGTCTGGGATTACAGGATGCTTTTTTTTCGGCGGCCACCCTTCCTATTTACATTTCTGCATACTACTACATACCACAATTAATTCCAAAACTGTCGCAACAGTCAGGGCCGGATTAAGGCTTCGTGAGATCCCAAGACAATTTTTTTTCCGGGCCCCTTGTAATATAAATTAAGCCTGTGTAATTACGATAGGGGCCCGTATATAACGAGGGTCTTGGCACCACCGAAACTGCTCACTATATTCGATCGACCGCTAAATCTGTTCTGGAATTTAAATTTTAAACTTTAAAAATAAAGTCGATAAAGGCAACATATTTGCACATGATGTACATGCAAAAAATCTAAAATTCGAGGAAAACTTTGCGGAAATTCGCACCGTGGTAAAAAAATACCGCCCTGGTGATAAGGTCCGATTGGCAACGATTTTGAAGTAGCCTTCAATCTTCACCACGCCGGGCCTCTGAAAAAGCAGGTCCTATCCATTTTTCTTGTTCGTCCATGCGATAATCCGGCCCTGCTCACAGTGCTACTCGATTTATTGTAATACAGGTCATTTTTAAATGGATCACGTGGTTCAGAAATCAGATTGGTTTATGCCTAACAAAACATATTTTTTACATATAGGGCACAAAAGCGAAAGCAATCAACTACCTTCAGTCAACCATATATATATATATAAAAGTTTTCCTCGCCCATTCTTGGCGGAAACAGGCTTTGGGACGGGCAGAGCGCCATGTTCCCAAGCCTCTTTTTACATCACTTCTTAATGTGCCATGTCTAGAAACTTCCTGACAATGTGACACGTGTTTAGGTGACACGGTTTTGTGACGTGCGTTATATATATATATATATATGTATATTTCAGTGTGCTATTCTTATTCGTTAATGTTTCTTATATTTCAGGAAAGCTGCAAATATCTCACAAATTCTGACGAACCTGACCAGTTATTAATTTATCACATATTTCAAGCCCTTTCTATTTATCGAAACTATTCGGGAAACGCCCGTTGCTTCGATATTTCTCAGGCAGATGGAAAGTCATCAAACGTCGAAATGTGGTATTATCAGGTAGAGCAATAAATGCCCATCTCTACAATTTTTGTATAGTTACTGTCATGTATATTATCTATATTCGGGGTGTAAAAGTTATTAACTATTATTTAATTTTAGTTTTTCAAAATTAGAATTTAGCACTACGAAACATTTTGACTCCTATGAAGTCATTTCCATGCCTTCAGTGCACCTTGGATGTTTTAGACCATAAGTTTCACTCATTGTCAGTATCCTTGTAATCAACTGTTAGGATCAGGGGTCCGAGTGTAGTGGACCATATATTGGCGCTATGTAGCGAATAGCTGGGGTTTTCCCTTATGCGAGTTATGAATAAAATTGGAGATTGTTTGAAATGCAATGAAAATAGACAGGCCTGGTGATATAACACACAAAGACAGGAAAGGGCACTTAGACATCGTTTATGGCCATGCTGGCATCAAGTAAAGTCTTATTTCACAATACCTGGTCATAAAAATGTCGGCGGGCTTATTGCACACACATTTGTCAACAGGGTGTGAAATCCGAGAGGAGAAATAAAGCAGGGCCGTTTGCAAATGGGGCTGTCGTGTGGTGTTTCGGACGTATCAGAAGCCACAAGTAGGGGCTAACGTTTCTGATATGGCCTATCAGAAGCCACAAGGAGGGGCTAGTGTTTAGGGGCGTTGTGTAGCGTTGGTTGGAAATGTAAGGTCGGTAGAGTATTAGTTTTGGAAATTGATTAACAGGTGGAGTATGAACATTACGTAAGATTAAAAAGAAGGCTAGCTAGATTTTGAAAAAAGAAGAGAGATTTGGAACGCCGAAGAGTGAGGTTGTAGAAGTAAGGCTATGACGGAGTTGTGGTAGCCGATAGTGCGGCTGAGAACGATTGGTGGAGTCCGAAACTTCGTGTGAAGGAGGAGAGGTCTTCGTGAGAGGAAGATAGCGCACGTAGTAGAGGTGGCCGTAGTACGTAAAATTCGAGCTGGAAGGAACGAACGAGAGCTGGAAAGAACGAACGAGAGTCCAAGTTTCCGGTAAAGAGGAGGCACCGGTCCTGAGCCTGAGCCGTTGGTTGCAAGGAGTTAAGGTAGTCGTTCTGAGCCCTGTGCCGTAAAATCGAGTAAGATTAGGGTGGTCAGCTTGAGCCCCAAAGGAAGTCGGAAGCTGCAGACGCCCAAGTTGTCGTTCTCGAAACTCTAGCTCAGCGAGAAGGAGGAAGAGTTGGCCTGCAAAAACGATTTCAAGATTTCCATGCTGTTCAGTCACCGAAAGCCGTCGTACCCGACGTCCTACCAGCAACGTAGTCGTTTCCGGCACTCGAAGGAAGGAGGATTCGGCTGCCGGACTGAGTGAATCATTTTGCTATTTTTCTTAGAATGAGGTTGCAATTGAAATTTGGGTTGAAGTACTACATGCATCCATTATTGATTGTTATCACTTATTATTGATTGTTGTCACTTATATGATAGTAGATAATTAAGGTCATTTTTGCTCAGTAAAAAAGTGCCTGTAATTAATCAAGATTGCATTAGCTAAGATTTCCTGAGATTGGTTGTCATCATTTCATCTAGCAAGGTTGCACTAGTTAAGCGTTACAATGTTGGTTATTAAATTCAATAATAATTAAGTTAAGGTATTCATTGTTGAAATATTGGAGGTATAATAAGCTACCTATATTCACAGGAAAATAGTTCCTTCCCCGATTGGATATTGAGCGTTATAATTGCATTATACTAGATCAGAATCATTGTAAGATTACTAATTAAGCATAATTAAATTATTTGTTCGTTTTCAAAAAAGGAAGATCTCTTTTCATGTTTTGACGCCGATTCATTCCTTACATACTTCTACGAATAACGATAAGTCGGGTTTTTCCTTAACGTGCAGATGATTTTAGGTCGTGACATCATCTTACAGAATATCGGTATTCAAATTTAATATCTGATATTAGATTCAGTACTGTTTTCAAAATCGAGCAGACACCAGTTCACCATACGAGTTCGGTTCCAAATGGACATGAGCCTTGCAGTGGTATTAACTCGTTCAACTAACGTGCTGTTAATCAAGGTCCGACTCTCAACTGAGAAAAAAGTGGGGGGGGGAGAACGCTTACTGGTTAATTGTAGTCCAGAGGAGGTTACTTAGGCTTTAGCGGTTAGTTACGTTTCTGAGCGTCTTGTCTGGGATTACAGTACCGCCTCTGGTGGCCAACTTTCCCAATCCCCCCCGCGCAATCTACGCAACGCTATGCTATGTTAGGTCTTAAGGGTTCATATTCCTTGGAAAATTACGTCCACGTTTATAGTGACGTAGCAGTAATGAGCGAGCACTGAAGAAGAACAGAGAAAGCACGTCTCAAAAAGTGTAGCCAATTTCCGCCATGTTGGCGGTCTCGAGTCCATATAAAACGAATGCGAGAAACAGAATCACCTTTCTGTTTCCCATATTTGTTTACATGGACTCCAAGCTGAAAACACGGCGGAAAACTGGCGATATAACCTTCGCGTGTTGAGAATACGTTAGACGCCTTCTATTCTTTTTCGGTGCTCGCTGGTAGTAATCCAGTTGTCTAAGGGTCCTAAAAAAGGGAGCTGGTGCATATCCGCCATTTTGTTGCCATTTTATCACGTGATCCTGGTTGCAAATTGTATTTATTATTGATAAAATGTGTGCCAATGCTTACATTCGTTGGATAAATGGAGATTGGTTGATTATTTTTATGCCAAAATAGCGATCATTGCGCCAATGCGTAAAACCTTTATCGCCAAAATTACCGAAATTGTACAACAAAATAGCGACTTATGCGTCGACATAGAATTCTAGGGGCTCTACATTTCTCTATTGTGCTATTAACCTGATTTGACTCCCAATTTCATTTTAAAAGGCATGCTGTTTTTTTGTCCACTGTGAGGTGTCATCTGGTTGGCAACAGAGATCCAATAGAGGTTCAGCTTCCTCCAAAAATCGACGAGGCGTTAGGTTTCGCAACTGACTTGAACGATTATCCAATCACAGCCTTGCAACCTGTGATGTCGTAAGGAGGCTGTCTATTTTGTTTTTAAGAGTTTATTTGCACACGATGGATGAAATATAGTTTATTGAATTCCTAGGATTCAAAAATAAATAATTTAAATATAATAGCAATAAGTGAGTGTTCAAGTATTACGTAAGCAATATTTTGGCCATTTCAGCTCCCTCCCACACCACCCGTTGCTTTCGTAATACTTGAATTCTTCCTAATATAATTCATAATAAACAAAACAAAAAAAGATATGTTTATTACGGTCTTATACAGCTTTTAAATAAGAAAATTTTGAATCAGAAATATTAAATTTAACACACAAAAGTATTATTTCACCACTTAATGCGCAAAAAGCATGAAAGCAAATGTATTTCCTTTTCTCGGGCATCCAGTTTTTAATCCTGACCTTTCAATTGCTATTTATAGGAACGTTTGGATGAAAATTTTGCTTTTTTCTCTTTTATTTCAAATTAATATGTCTTCAACTTGTAAACATCTGAAATAAAAATTTCTTTATTAAGCATCCATAAGTTAAAAAAAAAAAAGTCATCTATTAGACATTTTTCTGGATACTTTTTCCAGTGTCTCGATTTGAAGCGAAAATAACGAGTCCCGCCCCCTTTATTACGTCACAGGTTGCAACGCTGTTATTGGATAATCGTTCAGGGTCAGTTGCGAAACCTAGCTCCTCGTCAAAAATCGTGGTAACCGACGCAGAATGACTTGTACCATAAAATCCTTGAGCCGTAAAATTTAAATAGTGGTCGGCCATTAGTCCCATCCTGGTGATCTGCTGTGAAATATCTGTAGACGTAAACATATGAGCAAAGCTGAAGTATGTAATGAGTATCGTTCATTCGTTAGTTTTTTCCTGCTGAAGATGAGGTTGTACAACGAATCGATAGTCTTTTATAACAGATTTTTCATGCTTTCTTATAGGCATGCACTGAAATGGTGATGCCTTTCTGCCCGAATGGTGTAACAGACATGTTTGAACCATCGCCATGGAATTTTGACGCCTACTCAAGAGTGTGCAAAAGACAATTTAACGTCACTCCTAACCCAGAAAAAGCAATTATTACGTACGGAGGACGAAACATAAAAGCTGCAAGCAACATATTTTTTAGGTATACATCTTTTGATACTGTATTTCTCTTGAAATCGGAACCAACAACTCTTTCTATAACATAGTAGAAATGCAGATTCTCATGGTATTACTGCGTAGCATCGGGTGTAGCTGGTATTTAGCAATTGAACAATCCCATGTTCTCAACATATGGGATTACAGAGCCGCCTCTGGAGGCCACCCTTCCCAATATCTTCCCCTCTCCCCAATTGCCCAATCTGCTACTTCGTGTTCTCAACGAAACGGAATGGGGAGATTCATTGCCTTCCATGGCTTAGGAAAAGGAGAAGTTTAAACCCCCCACTCCCAATTGACCAGGTTACATTGCCCTGTTTTAAAGCCATATTGTACGATCTCTCAAAGGCTACTTGAGTACCCCTATAATTTCTGAATTAACACGCCACTAATTGCTCTTAAGAACATTCGATATGAACATTCTAATATAAAAACGTTAGATTAAAACAATAATTGCAGTAGAGTTTCTGTCTCCAAGAGGTTACGAAACGCAAGTTAAATGAATTTTCAAAAATATTAGAATGTGAAGATGGCTTTTTATGTATTTTTTTCAAACAGTCTTTCGAACTAGCCTGGAACTTAAACAATAGATTTCCAAAATTCATGCAGTTGCTCGCGTTTAGTCGCGCCTGAAGTCACTAAAAATTTTCAGACGTTGACATTTTCAAATTTGATTATACTTTTTAATGTGGATATTATATTCAAAGTTTATGGACATCTTTTAAATCAGTGCATCAATGTCCATTAGAATTCGTAACTTCATTTTTGAAAGTTTGGAAATGACGGATAATCTAATTTACTGATAATCGTATAATTATCTTAATCCTATTAGTGATTATCTGTAGGAATAGAAATAAATGCAAAACAATTTTTATGGTGCAGTTCGATAAAATCATTAACACGATAATACTGCTGATAGCTATTTCGATAGCGTTAACCAGCTACCGTCGTCAGAGCGAATGGCGGCTTCTGTTTATGTCCGTGCTGTTGGTCGGTGTTGCCATCACGTCGGTTGGAAACTTGATTGGGCGGAGGAGTAAAGCGTATTTGTGGAGACGTCTTCAGCCGTGAGACCCAAAAGGTTTTTCCAAGTGGATGATATAGAGTTACTAAGGAGTTGATCATTAACTGAAACGTTGATGTTTGCTAGAATGTGAAATGCCTCAAAGAAACTGAGATCAAGTGTTGAGTTGACTTTTTTAATAATATGTGCATTAGAGAATAAGAACTTGTGTTCGAATTCCCATGAGTGTTTTTCCAAAGCCGATTTATGGAATTCTTGCTTTCTGACATAAGCCTCGTGTTATTTTAGTCTTAGGCGCAGTGATCTACGTGTTTGACTGATATAAATTTGGCCACACTGACATGGAATGAAATATATGCCGCAGCTGTCAGAACTGGCTTGCAAATGTTGCCGGGCTTGCAATGGGAAATCCACTTTCGCCAATCCTATGTGATATATTCATGCACTATATAGAAGATAAAATACTGTCGCTCATCCCATTCAAATTCTGGATAAGATATGTGGATGATACTTTCACTCTAATTTCTAGCAATATGAATCCTTCACAGATCATCAACCTCCTAAACACCATTGATCTTAACATCCAATTTACTTTCGAAGAAGAAAAGGACTGTACACTGCCTTTCCTCGACGTTTTAGTTCATAGAACACCTACTAGCGTCCAAACCAGTGTCTACCGAAAACTTAATTCCGTTAGCCTTCTTCCTCACGCTCTATCGGCTCATCCACAAAGCCAGAAAATGAGCTCGTTTTATTGGTTGGTGTTTCATGTCATCAAATTCTCTTCTACAAGTGACGCATTGACTAAGAAAATCAGCTACATTCGACAAATTGCCTCATACCGTGGCTACAATCCAACAATTATTGATCATATTTTTAAAGAACTCACTAAACCTAAACCGGCCTCTTCTCTCTCCAGTGATTCTTCAGCTCCTAGGGACATTGTCTGCATTCCTTATGTTCCGAAAATTTCTACTAGGATCGCTGCTGTCCTGCACAAATTCAACTTTCGCGTTACCTTCACTCCGATCAACAAAATAGGCTTTTCTCATCTTAAGGATAACATCCCGGATTCTGACAGCTGCGGCATATATTCCATTCCGTGCCAGTGTGGCCAAATTTATATCGGTCAAACACGGAGAGCACTGCGCCTCAGACTAAATGAACACGAAGCTTATGTCAGAAAGCAAGAATTCCATAAATCGGCTCTGGCAAAACATTCATGGGAATTCGGACATCAGTTTCTATTCTCCAATGCACGTATTAATAAAAAAGTCAACTCAACACTCGATCTCAGTTTCTTCGAAGCATTTCACATCCTAGCAAACATCAATATTGCAGTTAATGATCAACTCCCTAGTAACTCTATATCATCCACTTGGAAAAACCTTTTGGGTCTCACGGCTGAAGACGTCTCCACAAATACGCTTTACTCCTCCGCCCAATCAAGTTTCCAACCGACGTGATGGCAACACCGATCAACAGCACGGACATAAACAGAAGCCGCCATTCGCTCTGACGACGGTAGCTGGTTAACGCTATCGAAATAGCTATCAGCAGTATTATCGTATTGATAATGTTATCTAACTGCACCACTAAAATTGTGTTGCTTTTATTTCTATTGATTAGTGCAGTGTGTCGCTATTAAACCATTTAAACTGTGATTATCTGATAATCTGATTTACTACTTTTAACCGTCAATTTTAACGTTTTCAATTCTTTCGTACGCAAAATAACCGTACGTTATTGAAATTGTTTTGAATAGGCATTTTACAGTGTGCTTCAAAGATCTTTGAACCCACTTTTAATCTTGCTCTGTCTGTTCGTCCATCAGTCAGTCATCAATAAAAAAAAAAGGTGGCTGTTTGCAGTCATCAGATTGGAATGTAAAAATTCTGCGCTGCCTAAATTAACCTTAATACAAATATAGTATTACTATCAATTAACATTTAACACTATGTACATTCTCCACCATACAGTGTTAATACAACGTTAATACTGTTATTGCAGGGTCAAAAATGTACAGTTTAGAGCAGCGGTTGCCAACCTTTCGGACTTGGCGGACCACTAAATTTATAATTTTAAATGCCGCGGACCATCAATGCGATTTTTTTTTTAAAAAAAAGATAAATACAGGGCTTTTTCCTGGTAACCACATTACGGCAAATAAGGGTGGGGTTTTTTTTTCACTAATTGCCGATAATTATCTCAAGTACAGTCTAGATACAAAAATTTACAATTAATTATTTTAACAGAAAGTTAGAAATTAGTACTTAAAAATTTAGGAACCTATCAAGTACATTTCGTGAATTTAGTGCAATACAAAAGCAAAAATTGTCATTCAGAATATGAGAATTTCTTAGAATATTATTTTTGTTTTATTATTAATAAAACATTAAAAATGCAAATAATGTCCAGATTTTTCTGCGGACGACCAAAATTCTCTCACGAACCACCAGTGGTCCGTGAACCCAGAGGCATAGCCAGGGGGTGGTTTTGGGGGTTGTAACCCCCCATTGCAATGAAATTTTGTATATTTAACATAGGAATATATGAGTTGTATCTCTGTAACCCCTCCCATTAAGCCTATAACCCTCCCCTTATAAACTTTCTGCCTACGCCACTACGCGGATCACGGGTTGGCGACCGCTGATTTAGGGTGTTAGCGCTCTGGTCCATCGCTGGTTCGACCCCAGCGTGAAACAGTTTTTCTTTTTTTTTTAACGGGTTTCAATAGATATTGAACCCGCTTTTGGTTTTTCTGTCTGTCCGCAATAAAAAGGGTAAGGTAAAGGTCTTCCGTAAATGCAATTACATGACTATTATTAACGTCGAAACCTACTGACTTACTTGAGAATTGAGCTGCGAATTAGAGGGTCGGGAATTAGAGGGTCCCGAATTGGTTGTTAATTGAACCACTCAAGTTTGAAATATCGACTTTGTATGATTTTTTCAATTAGTTTTTATTTATTTTTTTATTTTTATTTTTATTTAACGACCCACCAAACTTTACGATAGTGGGACGTTTTCAGAACTAGTTAGAGCTCAAAAACATAGGTTGCCGAAACCTTTTATATTGGTATTAATACTTTTAATATAATGTGTTAAGAATGTACACTTAATATCATTATTGCAAAAAAAATATTGTATAACTGTTAATGTAGTATCAGTAATATACGATAAACGCTAAAGTGCTAGAAAAAAGTTTAAGGACAAGCGAAAAAGCACCAAATGTGGAAAATCAGAAGACATAACTTTATGCGAATGAGATTAAACTACCATGAGGTGGAACTGAATATTTCTTGATAGTATTTATTTTAAAAATCTTAAAACTACTTTTAATGTACCACTCAATGATTTGCTCATGCTATACGTCTTGGAAAAAAAATATAAGGGTAGCCGGGATTATTTACGTCACAACCTAAATTAGCATATTTTATCTTTTTTTTATCGTAGTATTAAACGTTGCAAATCATATTATGCACTTAGTTGCACAGCAACTATGCTCTTTAAAATGCCAAAAAGTAAAGAATTATCAGGGATTAAGCAAGGCCAAATTCTTGGTTTCAAAGTATGTGAAATGAGTGGACGAGAAATTTCGCGAAAAGCCAATAGATTTAAGACTACTTTATATAATTTCTTAAATGATCCACTATGAAAAATCAAACTACGGGGAAAAGAAACCCACAGGTAGGCCACTTTCTGTTACTACTCAACCAAAGAGAGCCATATTTAGACAAGCCTGTAATTAAAAGCAATCTTCGTCCCAAATTAAAAGTAATTTAAGATTAGCTCGTTCTAGCCGAACGGTACGTAACTTGCTGATGAGGAATTCAAACATTTAGTACTCAAAAATAAAAGTCCAATCACCTCTTACAAAAAAAACAAAAGCAGCATAGCGTTGAATTCGCTAAAAAATGTGGTTTTTGAAGATAAGTGGAAAAATGTGTTTTCAGATGAAAAGAAGTTTAATTTGGATGAGCTGGACGGATTCCATTATTACTGGCATGACCTTTGTCATGAAAAGGCCATATTTTTAAAGCGGCAATTCGGTGGTAGATCCGTGATGGCGTAGGGTGCGTTTGCTTCTTAAGGTGTTAACCCAATTGCAATTTTAGGACTAAGAGCGAATTCGGATACTTATTAGGGTATACTGGCCCAAAATTTGCTTACGGCACCGCTCATCACCTCTGAAGACTGTATTTTCCAACAAGATAATGCCTCGATTCATGCATCTGCTTCAACAAATAATGGTTTGAGGTAAATGACGTAAAATTGCTTGACTGGCCAGCCAGGAGCACCGATTTAAACCCCATGAAAAACCTGTGGTGTATATTGGTTCGTGAGGTATACCAAAATGGGCAAAGGTATGATAGGCAAGGTGACTTGATTATAGCCATCAAACTTGTCTGGCGGAAAATCCCAAACACTGTATTAAATTAATTTTGTGGTTCCATGTCTTCACGAATGATTCAAATAATAGAGAAACGGAGTAACTTTCTAATTTTTTAATAAAAGGGCGAATCAGAAAGTCTTTGCCCCTATTTTTTATTAGCCAAAATAAGGTACCTACAGGTAATTACAAATATACGTACTATTCTACGTACCTTACACTATTTTTCCACATAGTCCCCACACTGGTTCAGACATTTGTCCCATCGCACTAAATTTGAGATGCCTGTGTGGTAGAATTCGTCCGGTTGACTGTGGAACCACCGTCGGACTGCTGTCTTGGCTTCATCGTTGCATGTGAATCGCTGTCCTGCCAGGAACTTCTTCAGCGGACCGAAAACGTGGAAATCACTAGGGGCGAGGTCCGGACTGTATGCAATCAGAACCGCCGACAAGCTCCGGTCATTTCACTGGGAGAGTCTGGACCACCCACCATACAGTCCGGACCTCGCCCCTAGTGATTTCCACGTTTTCGGTCCGCTGAAGAAGTTCCTGGCAGGACAGCGATTCACGTGCAACGATGAAGCCAAGACAGCAGTCCGACGGTGGTTCCACAGTCAGCCGGACGAATTCTACCACAGGGGCATCTCAAATTTAGTGCTGCGATGGGACAAATGTCTGAACCGGTGTGGGGACTATGTGGAAAAATAGTGTAAGGTACGTAGAATAGTACGTATATTTGTAATTACGTGTATTTGCCCCTATTTTTTATTAGCCCCAATAAGGCAAAGACTTTCTGATTCGCCCTCGTAGGTTTTTAGCCAAAATCCTGATTGTCCTTATACCTTTTGCCAGGCCATATTACTGCAATTTATGTAAACAACAATGTGCTTGTTATATTTTTTGTTATTCAGCATTAAAATTGTGCACTTTGAGTTCTTGTTGTATATGCTACTTACCGTATTAATGCAATTGGTATTGTTAAGTTCTGTTAGCAATATAGTTTAAAAGAAAAAAAAATTGAAACTCGATAACTTTAAATATTAACCTTAGCTGAATTGCAAGAACTGTATATTTTACCTCTTCCTTCTAGTAATGGTGAACTGGATCCATGGACATCAGGTGGCGTACTAAATTCCCCATCCGAATCTCTTATTGCTCATGTTATAAAAGGCGTAGCACACCATTTAGATATACATGCTTCCAATCCAGCGGATCCCGAATCCGTTATCCAAGCGCGGCTTCTGGAAATGAAATGGATTGAAAAATGGATGAAATCTTAAATAATGGATGAAGGATTGAGCACGGATGAAGTCATGAGAAATGGATGAAGGATTGAGCGCGGGTGAAGTCTTAAGTAATGGATGAAAGATTGAGTATGGATGAAGTCTTGGGTAACAGATGGCTGTTGACATAGATGTAGACTTGGGTGTAGTGTGAAGTTGATTTTTAAAGAAATTGCTTCATTGTATTTTATAATACTTTACATTTCTGATTAAAATTCCCTTATATTTTGTTTAAACTTTGTATGTTCCAGCATACCTCTTCTGAAAATAGGTGCCAAAAATTAAAACCTCACCGAAAATGAAAATCATACATTATAAACAATCTTTCAATAGGTGCAACTTAATCTGCATTAAAATATAATTTAATAGATACTTCAGTTTTAACCATATGTAATAGAGATACAACAAGCAGAATTTCTAGAAAGGTCTGTTCCCATATTCACACGCCCCATGAAGCAAATGCAACATACTGTTTGTTGAGGAGTATCAGTAAGTGACTGCATTTTTCACATGATCGACAAAATGGAAGAATTTACAAATACTCAAACAAATAACTCTAAAAAAATAAAATTTACAGCTTGTTAAAAATGCTGCAAAGATATAAATAATACTGTTCTCAAGTACTTTTGATTGATTGAGTTCACATTTTAATGCCAATATTTATTGGCATTAAAATGTAATTTAAAACCTTTGAGTCGAATTCTGGGGTGATTCGAATTAAATTTATGGCCTTTTCAGATTAAGTAATGGAAGGTAGTTTAACTGTATAGTTGACTGTTAAATTCAACTTTAACCGTATAACAAACCTGAATAAATTTTAAGAATTACTTTCTTTTAAATTCTAAACAGAACATCCCCAAATATATCAGTTAAGTGTCATATAATACAATGAATAGTTATTGGTCCAGCTGTAATTCTTGCAATACTGAGAAAACAAGGTGTAGTAAAATTTTTGCTCTACAAACTGCAGTGCTGCTTGCCACCGAATCACCATAGCAATAGAACTTTTATAGTTACATTTTTAATTCAATGGCAATACAAATTTTATTTTGATATTTGACAACAACATTTTGGGAATATATTCCAAATACTTAAAACAGATCAGTCTCTGGTTTTCTATCAACCAACACGTGTGTGCTATCAGAAGCTTCGCCATAAAATATCGTGCTAAATTGTCTTCGTACGTTGATAATTGTATCATTTTGCCTTTTCAATTATGTAATACATATTACATTTAAAGTTGGATGGAGTTCACACGGATTTATGTCACGACTCTTCTTCAAGCCATTAACTCCTTAATCTGTTAGATTAGTGACCTGCGGACGTTGGTAAGAAACAACGACCCGTTATACGAGGTTTAAAAAAAATAAGCATTATTTCCGCATAAATACGCCTAGTATAAACGAAAAGATTATTGAAACGAGTTATATAAAAATACTAATTTAAATAGCTTCCCCCCATATTTAGCGCCACGAGTAAAATCTACAATTGTCACACACACACAATTTACGTTAAAAAGTCAAAAATCGAAGGCAATTGTAAACATATAATGTACATATATCATATCTAAATACATCACTGAAAATTCGTTCTACTCTCATCATATTAGTTACTTAACTGAATATTTTTTTGAGAATTCCGTTGAAAAAATTCCCATCTTTAAATCCATATTACGTCATTATCGTCAATGGCGAATGATGACGTAATATATATTGCGTCATTATCGTCAGTGACTGATTTAGCAATAAGCTGGCCAGAGCCAAGGCCGACTCGAAAACAGGAGGCCACGACACCTAGTTTATGACGTCACGAAAGGAGGGAAGATGTTTAGGCTTCAGAATAACGCTTATCACACTGCCGATACCGCCAGCAAAAGAAAATTAGTTCTTCTAGAAGCAAAGAATATTTTAAATTTACAAGCTCTAAGCTAAATTTTTGGAAATATATTTTAAATCATCAGTAGTATATATAAAAAAATATTATTAAATATCTTTTACCTATACATGAAAATAGATTTCAGTGTTGTCCTTATTGGAATCTGCTCTGAATTAGTTTATTTTAACAACATATTATATATTTTTAAGCACTTTCCACGTCTTTAACTTTTTACAGAGAACTGGCTTTTACAACAGTCTTTGATTTTACCATGTTTGGCGCAGTATAGCCCAGATGCTCTTGCGCCATAAAAAATCCAAACAAAGAAATTTTTGTAATATTGAAATATAAATAATTTATTAAATACTTTAAATTTTTTGGAAGTTTTCAATAATCTTTCCCAATGTAGTTAGAAATTTTATAAGTGTTTTATTAATAATTATATAAAAAAATCAATTACATCACATTATTACTTAGGTTTTATTAAACTTCATTGATGTATTGCTATCAGAAAAAAAACCAGTAAATGCAAACCTAAGAAGGAGAAAAGTATACCAATTTATTAAATTTTTCGAACTATTTTAAGAAGTAATAATATAACTATACAGTTCTAAGTTTAAATGATTTTTTAACCACATTACCATGTATATATGAGAAAAATACGTACATGAAAACGGAAAATATCCAAATATTTTTAATACAATAATATAACTATACGGTTCTAAGTTTAAATGATTTTTAACCACATTACCATATATATATATATATGAAATACGTACATGGAAACGGAAAGTATCCAAATATTTTTAATACAATGTTTATAGAAGTTAGAAACCCGTTTTTATTTATTTTTAAATTTTTTCAGCTTCCTGTTACCTTTTCTCTGGGCAACATATCATTTCTCTGTTTTGCATAATTATTTAAACAAATGTTTGCAAAAGTATGAATTATTTTTTCAGTATATTTATACACTACTTTATTACATGATGAACACGAATATATTGTATTTTCAGTTAAATCGTGTTGTTCAAGATAAAGCTGCACAATTTGTACAAAAAGTTTAAATAGGGCCTTGCTCTTAAGAAAATAATCCTCATACTCATTTGAAATCAAGAATTTAAAAATTAAATACGCTGAAGGTAGAATTTCTACCACCATGGTAGTTGGCATTTTAAGACCACCCCTGTCCAAAAGACATAAATATGCAGTATCGAATGATACACCAGCTTCCAGATGCATTTCTTTATCTAAAATAAATAAGGTTCTACAACGTTCACACTGATTACGTAAAGCACGAGCACAACACCCAGCATTATAAGTTAACACTTGTATTGCTTCAACAGAAAGATTATCAAAATCAAGTTCTTCATTTACAATATCATTAAATTTTTCATTGAAGATAACATCTGAAGCAACAATATCAAATGAGTGTAATTCAACAAGGTCTTTAAAAGCTATTGAGCCAAATCGCTCTGAGTAAAGCTTTCATAAACTTTTAATACGAAGCTTTTTTTCTGTTTCTAAAACCTGCTGTACTGTAATGTGGTAGTTGCAACCAGACATTTGTCTGTCATTCGACCGAATCTAGATTTCAGGTTATCGGTTTGAAATTTGTTAGTTAACACATATTTTATTTTTAACTCGGTTAACAGAGATTTAATTAATTGTAATTTTAATTAAACGTACATTGCAGCAACAGTGTGCTCCAGAGTGAAACTTGTTTCATCTGTCAAGAAACCCTCTCGTTTATTTTGCTTGAGATTTTCCCAAGCTTTTAACCACAAAACAAAATTGTTCATAAAAACAAGTCTTTCATCTTCAACAGAAACAAATGGTACACTACTCACCTGCCTAAGATGGTACCCTTTCTTAAGACATTCTTCATTTTCCAAAAGGTTAAAATGTGACGAATAAAATACGCAGTTGATTGGCATACTTGAGGATTCTCAAGTTTGTCACCGAGCATGCATAATGCAATAGCATTTGTCTCGTCAAATATTTTTAATGCAAGCTTGGCGTTCCAAGTTACTTGGTTTTAAAACTTTTAATGATAATTTAGGGACTAATATCGCTAGTGTGTTGACTTCTATATTGTATATTTTTCTTAAAGAAAGAAAATGAAGCAGTCATTGTTATATCAAAATTTTTGGGATCTGGAAAAGTAAATGTCTTGTCAAAATCTTTTTGATTGAGCCAATTATTTCTGATGGATTTTAAAAGGTGGACAAAATCGAAAAGTAAAAATAACTTTTTTGATACATTACATGGATTTTGTTTAAAATACTTGATTTCACCTCCTGATAACTTTGAATACATATTGCGATTTACCCTATTGTTGTCCAAGACTAATGTTAGAGTAAATCCTACCCTTTCCATTGAAGCTAATACCTGTATCGTCATGGCATACAAATCATCTGTAGTCATTTTTGAAACTGGGTTTGATGCTATTATTTCTTTATGTTTAGATAGCACCCAAGAATACACGAACGCCTGTATGGTTAATGCTTCTTCGCCCTTCTCTGTTAATCCTATGAGATGCTTTGCCTTAAATGCTAAAAAAGTTTTAATATATATTTCATCCATTTGAACAATTACAACTTTCTCATGTGTTGCTAGTTCGTTATATTTATCTAGTAAATAAGCCTCATTTTCATCAGTTACTGTTCCTGCTGTTATTTGTAAGGCACCCGAAGGCCTTTTTTAATGCCTTAAACAAGGAAGTCGAAATGCCTTAGATTTATACAAATATGAATAACATGCAGGGGATTTCAACTAAATGCAAAATGCAAAAATAATCAAACTACTGCTATATCTCACATTTCGATTTGATTTTTTTAATAATTTCATTTGTTTTAAAATGAAGTGTGCTGACTCTACCCATTCATAATCATCTGTCATATCGTCAACACGTGCTGACCAATTTATAGCAGCATTTGAATAATTATAGTCTGCAGTTATATTTAAATCTGTAACATCATAGAATTTTACAAAGCTCAAAACATTTTCTAGCTCACTCCATAGTTTTAACTGAAAAGGGGTGTTTAAAATTTGGTTAATACCATCTGCGGAAATTGAATTCATCTCCACATAGAAATTAATACTTAAACTTTCGCTTATTTTAACATTTGATAAAGGATGGAAAATCATTACAATTAATGAACAAAAACGATATACAATTGCAACGCATATGAAATACAATATTGCTACTTTTTAAGAAAATACATATGGAATTTTCTGCCAGAGATAACTTTTCTTTCAGCATGTTAAATGATTCAATTTCATCATTGATAATAAAATTTTCCATGGCTTCATCTACATGTTTCATTTTTTCCTTTCGCTTTCTAGTTGGTGTTCGAGGAACAGAGTTGCTCTCAATAAAATATTTGGGGCAGTTGGGGAAAAATGCACGGATTACACCACGGAATACACCATCAATTAATTTGGGATATGTCCATGGATATTTGTAACCCTTCTATCCTTATTGGTGATACAGTCAGATTGAATAATGGAATTTTCTGGGGAGTGTTTGATACACACAACACTATCCTTAATTTCGAAGTCCCTAGGAATTTTCCTTCTCCACAAATCCATACTTTCTGCATTTTTTGGGAAGCGAAACGTAGAAACATAAGGCTGGCCTGGCCGGTTCGATGTGCAGTTTGGCACACAGCAATAACGAGGCATAGCTGTTATGAAAAATGCATAATTTTTAAAACAACTGAAAATGGAGATTAAAGCAACGTTAAATTTCATCGTTATTTAGACTAGACAAGCAAGCAACCAACTCATCTGGAGCAACCAACTACATTGTAAGTATGGACAAATAGAAATTTGTGGATTAGTACAGAATATGGTGAGTCCACCAATTTCTGTGCCACTCCTCCACAGTTCTGTCAGGTAAGGCAACTGTGCTGCAATTCCATCATTTTGAAAAGCAATTTATTTTTGGTATAGAAAAACGTTCGATCCTCTTTTACAATAAAGTAACCATTTCTGTTTAATGTTTTGGCGAGTGTTTCCTTACCTACATTTTTTTCCTACCCTAATTCTGATGTTCTTTTTTATATTATCCTCCTTTTTCCCAAATGCAAGTACAATTTCAAGTTTTTTCTATTCCCAATTTAATTTTCACATAATTTATTTTTACGTCTTTTTCATTTATTCTTTTGTTTTTTAACTGAGAAATACTTTTAAATCATGTGAATGATCAAGATTGACAGCAACATCCACCCATATGGGGGCCGGGGGGGCTTGAACCACCCTAGCCATCCAAAAATTTGATTTGCCCGATTCTGCTATGCATTTATTTTCAAAAATTTTACAGTCACATTTTAAAATAAGGTACTTTTTAGCTTATTACTAATTGTCAAGCAATACCAATTAGCTTTGCAGTATTTTAGTATCATATATATTCACCAAAATATTTGACAGCCTTGAATAGAAGGTAAATTTTCTCAGCCCCTCCCTAGAAGTACGCATATGGGCACCACTGAATCCCCCATAATGAAATGTAGTTTAGCAGAGCTTTTTTTTAGGCCTAGTACTTTCCCCGAAGGTTGTAGAACATTGCTATCGTGACGCAGAATGTGCTTCGCAATGTGTCAACGAGGAAAGCCCTTTTGGAGGCATTCTAAAGCCCAGTGGTTGTTTTTCATGAAAAATAATGAACTCATGAATGTCCACTCAGGTAACAAAAAGGATACAGAGTGCCATTATGCAGATCACGGTCCACCAATGAGAGTGGCTCTTACCAGTGCTCGGTTGTTTTTTTAATCAAGAAAAACCTCAATGTCTCAGTATCAATATTATATTTAATTATGTAACTGAAAGGGTGCAGGGTGCTACTATATGGTCCATCAAGGGGAGGGAGGGGCCTCGCCAACACTCGGTAACTCTGCAGTTATTCTTTTGAATCAAAAACAATAAAAAACTTAAAATAATTATTTGTTTTGAAATAATGGAAGCTGAATTCAAATTAGGAAAAAATACTGGTAGTATTAAAAATGTAAGGGAGTTAAAGTAAGAGTAAGTTAAGTATGGATGAGATGCCGTCTTTCACAAGGCGAGCAGGAAAAATTATTTCCCTGTTTCTTGGCAGCAATTAAAACCATTTTTTCACCTCAAACATCTGATCCAAGGTACATACACATTTTTTACTCTTTTAAAGTTGGGGTGAGTAGGAGGATTCCCGAAAATTACCAAAAACACCGTAAACAACATGGCGGCTAGTGACTTTGCCGATTGCCAGTTTTGGCAACACCGGCTAGAATTGAGTGGGTAATGCGTCGTGCAGTAGTGCCAATATTTTTTTACTCAAAGTGTGTTTTACCGTGGAATTGGTAATTAATCAATCACGCGCTATCAGCTAAACCGTCAGTATTTCTTCTGCATAATTGGTGCTCTGATTTGCTCACGTTCAACCATCCCAATTTTGTTATATGGATACTCAGTTAACCCTGATAATATAATCTGGGAAGAAGGCTGACTGACTTTTGACAAAAAGCAAGCATAGGATTTATCTGTACTGTGTTCATCTTTAACCAAAGTTTCCAAAAACATGGAGGTGTTTTTGTTTTTTTTTATATCAGGGGTCGAAATTAACTTTTTAAATCAGGTGCACAAGTGCACCAAGTCTTGTGACTTAGGTGCACTAAATACTAGTTAGGTGTACAAATAATAGAAAGTAAACCTCAACATTAAAACTGGGTAAAATGTATGTGCAGCAATTATGTTTAAACATGTACGCTAACAAAAATGAAACTTTTCAAAATAATTGAACATTCGTATGTAATAAAAAAAAATTCAAAGCAAATGCAGACACATTGAGAAAATTATATAAAATTATTCCGTAGTTCACTATTCTTGAAAAAAAAAAGTAAGTAGCCATATTTTGAATAGTTAGGTGCACCCAAATTAAAAGTTTACGTGCACGGATAAAATTTCATGTGCACAATGTACCTGTGCACCCGCTAATTTCGAACCCTGTTTTATATATATTTCTACACATTCTGGGATAATCCATCATGAAGCCGCAGAATAGAAGTCTCGGCAAACAGGAAGTTGGCGCCATTGGCGACCAAAGTAAGTTATGATTCAAAGATCGTTATGCCGTGATTTTTTTAATAGAAAATATGGAGTTAGGGAAGAAAAAAGGGTACAGTTTAAAAAAGGAGAAAACTAAAATCAAAAACAAAATGCATGAAACAAAACAAAAAAAATCGCTAAAACGGAAGCGGTTACTGTATCGTTAACTAGCGCCTAAATGTATTTGATTTTCCAGTTACTACTGCGCTAAAACATTTTTTCATTAACTAAAAAACACTTTTCCCAACATGACGAAATAGGGATATGCGTCCCCGACAGTAATGGAAACATTTAAAAAAAAAAGTCGCCAACATTTACCGTATTCTGTATTAGCGCCAAAGTTCGATTATTCAAGCCTAAGGAAAGAGTTTTGTAATGGCCAGCATGGTTTGTTTTTTTTTTTCTCCCTTCGTGGACACGCAATTGCTCTACTCCAGATTTGGGTACATGAGATTTTGCCACAAGCAATAAATGACAATTGCATGGTTTACTGCTTCAATTTTGATTTGTAAAGCAAAAAATTTCGGGTTGGGAGGGAGTATATATGCTCCCCTTAAATATGCCCATGACTGAATCAGTGTATGTCGCATATGTCTTATTTAAATGGGTAAAAACCTTAAACATTAAGTTGCAATACGTTGGATTAAGTAAGCAATTACAATATATGCCAATGCTGAACAAAGCTGCTCTTATAGCCATATACGATATAATTTAAAAATATTGCTTTCATAAATTTATTATTTATACTCTATATATATGATATATATATGAGAGTTGAAGAATTCTACAAAAAACTATATGAAAGTAACAGTGGATTAAACGAAGACGCCGCAATAGTCGAAGGAACAGCTCCTAAAATCTTAAAAGAAGAAGTTTCATTTGCAATAAAAAATATGAAGAAAGGAAGAGCCCCTGGTGATGATGGTATTACATTAGATATCCTAAAAGAAGCTGGAGAATATGTAGAAGACATACTTGCAAAATTCTTTACCAAATGTCTTAACAGCGGTAACATACCAAACCAATGGGATTCTGCAACAGTAATTCTTTTGCATAAAAAAGGTGATAAAGAGGATTTGAAAAATTACCGACCAATTAGCTTGTTACCTGCTATTTATAAAATCTTCACAAAAGTGCTAACACATCGCCTGCAGAAAAAATTAGATGCAGCTCAACCAAGAGAACAAGCTGGATTTCGAAGTGGATTCAGTACAGTGGACCATATTCAAGTATTAAGAGAATTAATTGAAAGAACACATGAATATGAACTTCCATTGTGTGTTGCATTTATTGACTATGAGAAGGCCTTTGACTCTATAAAAACATCAGCAGTCATCAACTCTTTAAGATCAACAGACATTGAGGATGTGTACATTGACATGGTGAAACGTGTGTATAAAAATGCAAGTGCAAAATTTCGGTTACATAAAGATACCAAAACTATCAAACTTGGCAAAGGGGTGAGGCAGGGAGATACCATTTCTCCAAAACTTTTTACTTCTGCTTTACAGATGATTTTTCAGCTGATAAATTGGAATAACAAGGGAATAAAAATAAATGGTGAATATTTAAATCATCTGCGGTTTGCTGATGACATTGTTATTTTTTCAACGGACCCATTGGAACTCCAAGACATGGTACAAGAGCTCTCAACTAGAAGTGAAGAAGTTGGACTCAAGATGAACCTACAAAAAACTAAGATCATGTTCAATAATTTTGTAGAGGAAACAAAAATACAAGTTGACAACACTGAGCTAGAAATTGCTGATTCATATATTTACCTTGGCCAGCTGATTTCAATGGATGGCAACATTATGAAAGAACTCAACAGACGTATTAAACTTGGCTGGAGTGCATTTGGAAGAAACAGTTTTATCCTGAAGGGGAAATTGCCTTTATGTCTAAAAAGAAAAGTCTTCAACCAGTGTGTATTGCCAGTCCTCTCTTATGGATCAGAGACATGGAGTCTAACAGTTGGAGCAATACGAAAGTTACAGACAACGCAAAGGAGCATGGAGAGGTGCATGCTTGGAATAACTAGGAGAGATCGAAAAAGAAACACTTGGGTGAGAGAGCAAACTAGAGTAGAGGACATCATTGTTAAAGTAAAAGGACTGAAATGGCGATGGGCTGGGCATATCGCAAGAAGAACTGATCAACGATGGGCAACGCAAATTCTGAACTGGATTCCAAGAGACCACCGAAGACCTAGAAAACGTCCTCAAACTAGATGGGTGGATGAAATAAGAAAAGAGGTTGGGGTGACGTGGAAACGAATGGCCCAGGATAGACTTGTGTGGAAAGCATTTGGAGAGACCTTCATCCAGCAGTGGATAGATAATGGTTGAATATGATGATATATATATATATATATAAACATTGAGACAGATAACCTACACATAAGCTCAAAAATAAATATATTTATTAGTGAGTTATTAAATCATATTTAAAGCAATCTACGTGATTTGCAAAATTCAATTAATAAAACGAGTTCCAAATCAGACTCAACACTGTTTGTGGTCAAATGCCAAATTAACTGTGTATAAGGTGAAGGCAGGGCCAATGAAGAGTTTAAAATACTACGAATGGCAGTACGTAACCCCAAACAAAAGCGGACAACCGAGATAATATGTAAGTTAAATCTGCATGCCATAAAAAAAAAGCATATTGATGTATGAAAGAATTTGTCCCCAATTGAAATTAGATCTCATATGTGTGCATGCATCCCGAAAATCTACACAAAATAAAAATAATTACTCCACATAAACTACAGAGGGATATAATCCGGAACTTAAATAAAGCACGAGACAATTTCTGTATATACAAAGTCCTTTATTTCCAGAATTTACAAAATGGTCCATATATGTTATTTATACCTATCACAGTGGTTCGTTCTCCGTAAGAATCATTTTTACACAGTCTATGATACAGATTCCGCTGCTGGGGGATTCACCCCAGGCAGTACGTGGACTTGCATGGCTCGACTCCAGCTGTAGACCTGACCCGGATCAAAGGGCTCCAATCTTGCGACACTATATGACACATTGTCCTTCGCAGGTGTAGATTCTCATAGGGAAAGAAAAATTTTAATTTCTATTAAAATAATAATTCTTCAAAATAATAATTTATTATTTTGAAGGAGGTGTACATTTCACACAATAATATTAAATATCACAAATCATTGTATAATATGTTAAGTCATAGTAGTACACTAAACCCCTTAACAGACACCCTTCAGATGTGGTCAAACAAAAATACCCGGGAAAGGAACTTCCTCCACAATAATGCCCTGCTTTAATTGTCGCCACATTTTTATGGACAAATTTTTCTGTCCGATAAGTGTACATTATTAAAGGGTTTTACTGTATTTCAAAAATACAGTGCATTGAAACCCTCCATAACTAAACATCACAAATCAGTGTACAATGTATCCATTAAGCCGTAGTTTCATTTCAATAATATGCCGCATTGAAACTTTCCACAACTAAATACCACAAATCAGTGTACAATGTGTCCATTGAACCACAGAAGTATTTCAATAAT
>QLNU02015270.1:67645865-67658215 GCA_006491805.2 Dysdera silvatica
AGTTTAAAATACTACGAATGGCAGTACGTAACCCCAAACAAAAGCGGACAGCCGAGATAATATGTAAGTTAAATCTGCATGCCATAAAAAAAAAGCATATTGATGTATGAAAGAATTTGTCCCCAACTGAAGTTAGATCTCCTCATACGTGTACATGCATCCAGAAAATCTACACAAAATAAAAATAATTGCTCCACATAAACTACAGAGGGATATAATCCGGAACTTAAATAAAGCACGAGACAATTTCTGTATATACAAAGTCCTTTATTTCCAGAATTTACAAAATGGTCCATATATGTTATTTATACCTATCACAGTGGTTCGTTCTCCGTAAGAATCATTTTTACACAGTCTATGATACAGATTCCGCTGCTGGGGGATTCACCCCAGGCAGTACGTGGACTTGCATGGCTCGACTCCAGCTGTAGACCTGACCCGGATCAAAGGGCTCCAATCTTGCGACACTATATGACACATTGTCCTTCGCAGGTGTAGATTCTCATAGGGAAAGAAAAATTTTAATTTCTATTAAAATAATAATTCTTCAAAATAATAATTTATTATTTTGAAGGAGGTGTACATTTCACACAATAATATTAAATATCACAAATCATTGTATAATATGTTAAGTCATAGTAGTACACTAAACCCCCCTTAACAGACACCCTTCAGATGTGGTCAAACAAAAATACCCGGGAAAGGAACTTCCTCCACAATAATGCCCTGCTTTAATTGTCGCCACATTTTTATGGACAAATTTTTCTGTCCGATAAGTGTACATTATTAAAGGGTTTTACTGTATTTCAAAAATACAGTGCATTGAAACCCTCCATAACTAAACATCACAAATCAGTGTACAATGTATCCATTAAGCCGTAGTTTCATTTCAATAATATGCCGCATTGAAACTTTCCACAACTAAATACCACAAATCAGTGTACAATGTGTCCATTGAACCACAGAAGTATTTCAATAATACAGTGCATTGAAACCTTTCATGACTAAACATTACCAATCAATGTACAATGTGTCAATTAGGCCATAATTGTATTTCGATAATCCACTGCATTGAAACCCTCCATGACATGATTAAATATCACAAATTAGTTTACATTGTGTCAGTTAAACTATAGAAGTACTTCAATAACACAATGCATTAAAACCTTCCATGACTAATCACCACCAATTAGTGTACAATGTATCAGTTAACCCATAGTAGTATTTCATTAATACACTGCATTTACACCCTCTTAACTGAACAAACATCCCCAATCAATGTACAATGTGTTCATTAAACCAAAGTAATATTTCATTAATACAGTGCATCGAAACCTTCCATAATTTGGAGATGTACAGTATTTATGACATGTAATTTGTACTAAAGGAAACTTTAACCTTAGTATTAATATTAACCTTATACATAGTAACTTTAACCTTAATATTAATCTTACGTATTAACTTCCTAATACAGTGTGATACAACAGTTTAGATGGGCAAGAAATTTTTAAATGAAATAAAAAATGCAAACCAATGAATTGCAGAGAATCTTTTACCTGACATATAAAACATAATCAAAAATTATATGCCATTAAAAGTCTACAATTTTTTAACAGCTATCTCAAAATGCTGTGCGCTCTCAATAATGTATTTTATGTACTATACTAACGATATTTTTTCAATTCAGCATTCTGGTAAAGCTTCTTTCACTACTACAAATGTAATTATCTCATACACACATTAAAAAATACTGTTCTTAAACAAATTTGATATATATATAATTAAATATTTTATAAATGCACCTTTGTTATTTGGTTTCTGTGATTCAGCTGGGATGTACTTCGACAAGCGAACTGTAGGCAATGGTAAAAACCCACCTACGAGAGGCATGATATCTAAAACCACACTGTGTTTCCCAGCGCTATCGATGTTAACAACACCTAAAAACATTCGAAGCCATGTGAAAAAAAAACTATAGTTTTTCATTAATACATAACGTTATCATTTTATACTACCACAACATCAAATGCACTGCACCACAAAAACTTGCATGCTAATGTACGTACATAATGGACAAAATGGGTTGATAACAGTATCAGTGTAACAATTTCATCCCTCACTTAGAGATGGACAGAATTGTTTATCAATTTGGCCGATGAATAACTTCGTCCATCACTAATACATAATAATCACATCTTCATCCCCAAAATACTCATTTCTATCTGACTCGCTCAGCTATTTTTACTCTCAAGATATGCATTTTCTTCCGACTTTCCAATCTCCCATTTAGAATTTTAATTAAAGGGATGTATTATACTTTTGTAGGGTGTTTATTATATATTTGTATTTATACATATATATACATTTTGTATTATACATATATATATTATTTGTATTATACATATATATACATTTGTATTATACATATATATACATTTGTATTATACATATATATACATTTGTATTATACATATATATACATTTGCATTATACATATATATACATTTGTATTATACATATATATACATTGTATTATACATATATATACATTTGTATTATACATATATATATTACTTTTGTATTATACATATATATACATTTGTATTTTATGACGTAAGGACAGCTCAGATCATGCTGTGCCAGGACCTACCATCTTTCAATGAATCCGAATCTCTGTTGCCTAGAGCAGTGCTTCCCAACTGGTGTGCTGTGGCACACTAGTGTGCCGTGAAAGACCTAAGAGTGTGCCTCAAAATATTTAACAGCAAAGTCCTGATTATGAGGTGACGGTACCAGAGGACTATGCCGCCGATTGTTTCGCTTTATTGCTCTTTTCTAGCTACGCACTTGTGAGTGAGGATGAACTGAACTCTAACGAATTATTATTAGCATATTTATACATAGTTAGTAATTCTTTTGCATATAATTAATTTTACTTTTGTATTTTCACATCATAATTTTACAAAACAAATGTCCTAAAAATTTAATCAGAGTTTAGCTCAGTCAAATATGACAATTTAATTCATAGATGCGACATTAAAACCATGTCAAATACCAATCATTGAGAATGTATGGATAAGGTATTTTCACTTCGTTTGTTTCATTTATTTCGTTCTTATGGCTGAATAAGATTTATCTGAAGCGAATGTTTAGCTGGAGTGTTTATGTATTATAAGATAAAAATATTCTAAAGAAAGATCCCATTAATTAAACCCCTAGTATGAAATAAAAGAAATCAACCATATTAATAGAAATTGCTCCTTCATGTGCCATGAAATTATGTATGATTGTGAGGTGTGCCATGAAGTGAAAAAAGTTGGGAAGCACTGGCCTATGGGACTAAACCCCGGGACTACGGTTTGCAATGGCACACATTTGACCGTGCCATTAAAGTCAAATTCAGGCTAATAGATGAATGCTTTACCACTATGCCATTGTAGGTCAAATCTCAATTTCTTCAAATAATCCAAACCACTTGAGACCTACAGAATCAACCCTGTATACATTGGTGTATGCAGAAGGAGGGGGGGGTTAATGGAGGCTGTAACCCCCATGGCAATGAAGCTGCATACATATACATACGAATATATGGAGTTGCAGCTGTGTAACTTTGTAACTTAAATTTGTAACTCCCATTGTAAGCTTACAAATCCCAACCCAGCTTACGAACTTTCTGTGTATACCTGCATTTAGTCCGTAAGCATTTTTTTTCACTGCTGTGAGTTGAACCCAAATTAACAGGATGCTAGCTGAATGCCTTACTATGGTTTCACCATGGGGTCATAAGGAAATTGCAAGAAAAAAAGGTAACGGTGTAACGATCACAATAGCCAAAAAAAGAGAGCAATTTCTAGATATGGAAACCGTAAACTACACCGCAAAGAGTTAAAAATAAGAACACTATCATTGTTATATTTAGTTATGGTATATAAAATTTTTAAGAATATTCCTGATGGACATACAAATTTATTTTAAAAAAACTTTCTGCTTTGCAGTGGTTTATGGGACAACAGCAAGAAGTTAGTATTTAAACAACAATATAAATCAACGTTTATTGGCGTAGTGATACCAGATTCGATGTTATGGCGTGATTAGATTGTGAAACAATGGTGGTGGAAGGTCGTGGGTTCAGGTCCCACCGAAGGCAGAAATATTTATTTTCTTTCGAACGTTTCACCATCTAATCACGCCATACCATCGGCGTTGGTATCACTACGCCAATAAACGTTGATTGATTGACATTGTTGTTTGATTTAATCTGCGTAGTGTTCGATTTATTTAAAAAAAAATGTATTTGTTCAGTATACAGAAAATTTAAACAATTTATTACACATACATTAGTACAATCGCAATGTCTAATACATCTCTCAGAAAGAAATACTTCAGCTTTATGGTGCAAGGGTCACACTGCGCCGGGACCTACTGTTTTCCGAGGAATCTGAACCTCTTAAGGCCTAGGGAACCAACCCCGATGAGTAGTTAGTCAGTAGGCATTCTTTTTTTTTTCTTTTTTTTTTTTGGCACAATTGGGAGTCAAATGAGGGATAACCGTATGCTAGGCGAACACGCTACTCCTGCAGGGCATCAAAGAAAATGTAGTTCTGTTTCCTTACTCTATAAATCACTGGTCAGTGAACTCATTTCAGAAATTCAAAAATAGAGACCCCTGAAGTGTTTAAGAGGAAGAGACATACAGATTAATTCTCATACCTGCCGTTCTTCCACATATGGCCCACATAGACTGGTCCGCAACAACCTCATACATCAAAGACATGTACACGGATTTGTTGATTTGGTTAATATTGATATGCATATAACACAAAATTCCAGCTCGACAGAACTCTGAACCTTTTGGTGGTTCTACCCGAGCTCGAACAGCATACAAAGTCTGTGGAAAAAAATGAAACAAAATTCAATACTATGTAAATAAAAAAAACTTTAACAACCTATATTCAATCCACATAGCAAATAAATTAACAATTATATTAATAATGAAGTAATAAAAAAAACAGAAGTGTATAAAGTCAGACTTCCATATATCAGTGTTTTAATATAGCAAACCCTCGATTACGGGCTGTAATGGGTGGCACAATTATTACAAGTAATCAGAAAATATTAGTAGAAATACTGAACAAACATTAAAATTTGTAAAAATTAATCTTTATTACGAATAGGTACACTTTATACAGCAGAACCTGAAGCTGTGAAAAAAAATACAAGTACACCTGCTTATAATGAAGTTAAAGAGCGTCATGCAAATTTTCAATACACATGTCACAAGCTTTTGTAAATGAAGTTAATTTTGCTTTTCTCAGAGCGTATCTACTTTAGTTTGACCAGTATAGGTTCAGTGTTCCCATGGTTCAAGCTTGTCACTAATGGCATTCAAGAATTGGGCGGGAGTCATCTTAGATAAAAATTAACAATTTATTTAAAAATATGAAACATGTATATGCAATTTATTTACTCTTGGTTATTAGCACAAACCAACAACATAAATACATTGTAAGAGATTTAAAATGGACTTTGCCTAAATGGATGTAATTTATGACTACAGTGATAAAAGACCACGGAATAAGGCATAGACTTTAAGCCCACCACACAAACTATTAAATTCTTATATTATCCTCAAAAAGTAAAAGGGGAAACAAACTACTTTCAGGATGAACGAAAAACGGATAAGGGGAGAAACTGAGAATTTGAACCAAATCCTACCTTATATGGGGTCTTCCTTAAACGTCTCGTACTTCATTTTGTCATCGTGGTCTTCGTTGAATTCACTCACATATTTCGTGCTCGTTCACTGTGCTAAGACATTTACTCAAGTCTTCACCATGAGAAAACATCATCTCCTTCCGAGAGTTCTAAACCCAGTGACCAATTTCCCGTGTTTTCCATCTCCCTCTCGTATGAATTTTTCTCAAATTTTATTTTCAGCTACGCCTCTGATTGGATAGAACAAGTTATTATGGGGGAACTAAAACCAATCAGCAAAATGACAGGAAAAAACAACTTATTCTGCTCCCCTTATTCCTATAAGTGTTTGTTAACGACTTACGGCTGTTTCTTCAGCCTTCCATCTATCTGTATGACAGATTGTTACCATTCGTACTAACTAAGGTATCTTTTGCCCTGTAGGTGCACTTAACAAAACATAATTATCGTGTACACGATCTCTGCAAAGAGAAGCATTTCCTTTTTCTATTGATAATCTAAGGGGTTTGAACACAGCTGTTGACTAAAATAGCTTTCAAAACGACCACTTTACGACCACCTGACATTTGGCAGAGGGTTGCCATAATGACGCGACTTTTAGCATACGTTAAAGGGTTCTGAAGTAGAAGTTCTCTTAAGAGGGTATGAATACCGCTATAGTATCTATTAAGCTGTCCGCCGGGGCGGACCATTACACACATAAATTTTAATGTGTCCATGATAGTTTAAAATACTGTTTTTAGCTGAGGATAACAACATAATATATATATACATGATATGTAATTAAAATGATCATTTTTAAAAGGAATACAAATTAAAGACATTAAGAATTTAATAATACAAGGTAAAACAAAATTTCAATATCCTTAAATGAGCGCCATCTGTTGGTTTAAAAAGTTAAAATGAATTCTCATACTGATATGCTTCCTATTGATCTATCTCATTTCCTTTAGTGTCACAAAAAAAAGTACCTTTTCAAAAAATAAGTTGTTCCTTACTCAAGTACATTACACAAGAATCAGAATAAATATAACATATATTTAGTACAAACTTAAATTATATTCATTACTGAAAGTGTGAATTATAATACAGAAATTTATTTTTAAGTTAGTGACATCTATTGGTCTATCATTGAAATTTATTTTTAAGTGTGTTCATCAGCACGGATAATCGAGTGCTTACAATATGTTCCACTTCTTTTATGAAACCATCTACTTCGGTACATGGAGGTCCAACTGTATATACATCTCCGATAACTATGCCATGGTCAAAACGAGTTCACGTGTCTAAGCAAAAGAGTTGAGTTTAAGCTAAGACTCTGTTCTGTTTTTGAGTAGGCTCCAACAACATATAGACCCAGTGCTGTGGGATTAAGGTTTGAATTCTTTGTTAACTGTGGGTCTAAATTACCAACCTGCCTTGGTAAATCTTGCCCACCGTACACAGATACAACTGACAAGGAAAACTTACCTCATAATTGCTAAGCCGAAAGTCAAATTCAAATTTATGAGGAATGTTAGAGTCCATGTCTTTCAGCTCATAGTTGATGGTGAAGAGGAATCTGTTAGGAAATTCATATTCATCTTCGTGAAGTATTTCCCAAAGAAAGTATGCAGTTTGTTCTATATCAGCTATCTGCATAATAATGAAAAATAAAATCATTTATTCTACTTATTTGAATAAAAAATACCAGCAACACAAGCCGCGATTTTAACTGCGAGTTTCACGAGCATAAAATCGATAAAAATTAAAAACAATTTTTTAATAATCATCATGAGCTAAATGTACAAGTGCAGTTCAAACAAAATTTTACCAATTCCTGAATCGAATTCAAAGCTTTCAAATCTACAGCCTTCTTGTCAACCGGTTCAAGTTGGGGATTCTTGAAAACAAATTTGTTTGTCGTCAGGCCATTAATAACTACCTGTATGTATTTCCTATAAAAGATAGTAATGCAAATGTCTCTAAATAATGAAACACTTTGAAAAATAATTAATAAATTCCTATTAGCAAAAATGGATTTCAGCAAACGCGTCTCGCAATTCAAATACTACTCCCATTAAATGAAAAATCATGATAAAATGAAAACTTCCACCGTCATTGAGTGGTAAAGAGTATTTGCCTTACTTCACACTGTCCTAAATTATTTGACACCTATCATCATTAGTGCACCTAGGGGTGGGGGCTTAGCAGGAGCCAATGCAGGCCCCCCAGGTTCACTGCGATGGACCCCTATGACCCCTTCTCTGGACAGTAGCATAGATATTTTTTCTTTTTGGGGGAGGGGGGGTTAAACCCACAATGAACAAAAAGTATGAAATAAGAACGCTTTTTTTTTTTACTTACTTATTACTTAATTATTTTACAAGATCCCTGCATATATGTACCAGCAAATAAGACCATAGCCAGGTAAATTCTCGAGGGGGGGACATTATTATTTTGGGGGCAGGACCGGGCCACCCCCAAAGCATAGGTCCTTGCCAGCACAGGCCCCTAGATTTCATCTGGGCTGCCCTCCCCCCCAACACTGGGGTTTGCACTCCTTTGAAAAAATTTAGCTCCCAGAAAAATATGTTTTTACAGAGGTTTCCAAATAAAATTTTTCAATGAAGCTGAGAAAATAGCATTTAAAGTTGTTATTTCTTTTCTTTTTTATTCTCATCCATTGCATTGATAAAAGCCCAAACATAAAATGCCTTTTAGAACGAAGAGCTTACCAAACATAATACTGCCACTCAATAATAAGCACTTGCCGATTATTACTTGATTACAAAAGCAAATTCTGGAGGAAAGTATAGGGAGCACTCACCCCCCCAAAAAAAGTTTTTGGATCCCCTCCGGCTTGGTTATCACTTGTTGATGATTAACGAAATTTAACTATTTACTTTATTATTACTATACTTTTCTATATACTTAGTATACTATTAACTATTATTAATTAAATTTAACCATACTCAATAACAGGTTAATTCTGTTTGGAGGTAACTATTAAATAGTTAAATTTTTAATTAATATTATTGAGAATAAATGCATCGTGAGTTCAAATATAATAATAGCTGTCATTCCATAATTAGTTTAAAAGTAATCATGAAAGCAAAACTATCTGTAAAACCCAGAATTTCGGGAAAGGGAAACCCAATTTGTCTACCTATTAAATCAGTGAATACGAGTCCATCCTTTTGGACCTATGCTCACTGATCAAAAATGATGTAAATGCCTTAATTAACTACTTAATTATGCCCTTAAGCTGGAACTTAATTGTACATGTATATCAAGCATGCACATTGATAGGCAAAAGAAAACTACGCAAAGGAATCACTCTAAGATGTCATTTGAGATTTTAGCATTTAATAAAATAAAATGCATAATGATTAATTACCCTAAATTTTCTGGGGAAACATGCCCCAAGTTTCTCACGGACAATAGTCACAGGGGATAGACCTACGGTTAATACCCTGAATACAAAAGTTATAATTAGGGGGGGGGGGGGACCAGATTCCCCAACCAATCATTTACATATTAGAATTTTTTCTGCATTCCACAATAATAAGAATTTGACCAACTACCCATGCTATTACACTGATTCTAAACATCGTTTTGCTACCATGAATGAAACATGATTAACTATCCCATTTCGGGGTCGAACTACGAACAGTTATTCATCTGAGCCAATTAATTAAAATGAAATAAATTTCCTAACAAAATTAAACTATGACACAAGGAGTTTTTTTGAATTAAATTAAACAGAAAGGTAGGCAAAGGGCATAATTACCATATAGGGTGGCCCACAATGAAGTGGGGGCCCCCCAGGCCCCTGAACTTTCTTTGTCCTCACATATTAACTGAGTAATAATGCACTGCTAGAAAAAGTTGACCTGGTCAACACGGGATCAAAAAAATGTGCCTACGAGTTTGGTGACAAGGCTATCTAGTAAGAAAACTTTTCAGTCGCCAAATAGCTCCCAGATGGCGCCAAGCCGATACAATGAACCCATTGCATCACGTGATAGCACAACTTACAGATTTGACACCAGGATCGCTGCAGGACGTATAATAGCACCAGGTCGCTAAAGTTTTAATAGTCATTCTAGGATTTTCAGCGGATAGTTACAAGATCCCTTGAGATAGATGACCGGCAACATCTTAGGACGGCTTGGAGTATACTTGGACAATTGAGACTGCCTCTCGCCACAGTGTCATTTCCAGATACCTGGCGTCGAAGCATATTTTTGAATCGGTTTCAATAGTCAGGCAGTACGTCGGTATTTCTGATATAGACAAAGACTACACAGATGCTTGAGGTATGCATTCTAGGATGGTCTTCTTCTAGGAGTTTCGTTATTGTGAACTTGGCTGGCGAGACCTGATGATGGATGGATGGTGATTTCGCCTTGACCACCCAAAAGTAGAATAAATGAAAGGAGGGAGGAAAAGGGTTTCTAATCTCGAACCATAGACGAAAGGATAGATAAATAAAATACTAGAATAATTGATTAGATTAAAAAAAGTAAAATAAAGATTATTAGATAAATAAAAGTAAAGAATTTAATTAAAGGAAATAATAATTGAAATTAGCCACTAATTAAGAATATGCTAATGGTTGGCCCAAATGTAAACAATGAATGACAATATCTTCATGCTGACCAGTAATTGTTGCAATCATTCACAAGAATTAACTTAGCATACATTATATACAATTAAAAAATTCATGATGCAAATGGAATCAAACGAATTGCAAAATCTTGCCTGAGCTTGGTTTTTACATATTCATTCATAAACACTTAGCTGCACAATACTGCCTTGGCTGAAAAAGAAAATATTAGTAATGTCCTAAGTTTTTATTTGAAAAACAAAGTCTATGTGAAAAGTTTGTCCACTGGTTTAAACACGTCTTGGAACACAGATCCTCTAAATGCATCAGCAGGCACACGTTAGTCCATAGGGGCAACATGATTCGGAATGAAGATCCTCTATTAAATTGTCCGACAGTGTTAAGGTCCCATCTTAAATAAGGAGCAGTTTAACCATGAATTGTATTTTAGAGTGTCATGACTCCTAGTCTCATTATGGGGTGTAACGTATAACAATAGCACAAGCACATGGTCAATTCTCATGTTGTCCTTCATCAGGTAGTTGCTCTAGTTGGTCTCTTTTTCTAAAAAACGATCAAAAGAAGGAGGCAGAATCAAATAATAATTTACATTTTTTCGATGTTGTGTCTCACGGTTTGTTATGTGGAAATTTTATTAAGCGAAGAAATGTGTAATTATGTAAGATGATGTAATGAAGCCACCCATATATTTAAATAATTAAAAAGTATAATTTTCATAAATTTTTGCGACACAACAATTCAACAGTTATCCTACTCATTTACAGTGTAATGAAAAAACAAAATTGTGGATTGCCAATAAAAATGCAATCAACCAACCAACGTTCAAAGTTGGTTCACTGTATTCTTAGAATACATGGACAGCAAACGCTGAGTACCATCAAGACTCAAAACTCAATTTTTACCATGAAAGACGAATATTTTACTAACACGCTACTGCAGGGCTAACATCAAATGAAATTTTACAGGAAATGCATTATTTAAAGAAAACATATACCTCGTGCCGCAAGTGTGTAGTTTGTATGACACCAAAAATGGTGGCAGGAAATGCAGATTCGTAGGGTAAGGAATTGGCGCTAAACTACTTTGAAGAAGAACCCTGTGTTCTATGGTGTTAATAGTTTTCTGAGGTCCAAAATATGCGATCACTTCTAATGGGAGCTCAATTGTTTGGAAGGGTTTGACTTCAGGCAAAGGAACCTCGATGGAATTTTGCCAGCTCTTCTCTCCAATCTACAAAATAATCACACAAAAAATACAATATTGTACAATTTAACACTACACAAAAATGAAATACCTTTCATTATTAATGATTTCTTCCTTTACACTCAACGTTTGTTTTATTTGTGTTTCGTGACACTAGAACTACTAAAATCATGTTGTGCTATGACCTATATAGTTTTAAAGACAATAAAATGCAGCCTTGTAAGAATAGTAATTTTAATAGAAAGTAAGTTACAACGTATGTTTTGAGAGACCTTGGCCATCCCTTGTCAAGAATACATGTGATCTAAAACTAAACGACGAAGTCTTGCCATTTCACGTGTTTGTGTTGCCGTTCTTAGCAGCTGAAGATTGCTAATCAGAGTAACAGATAAACGGTATGAACAATATTATTAGCTGTAAAATAAAATTCCTCATAAAAGGAAATTTTGTTTTCGCCAAAACCCCTCCCCTTTTCATCAAAAGCATCTCCTCTCTTTTTAAATCCTGCGTGAAGACCTGATGAATGGCAACGAACTGATTGTGGAATGAATCAATGCATAAGAAGTAGAGAAACTAATGCATAAGTTCTACAGTTATATTTAAAAGCCTATTTTCTAGACCATATTGTCAGGGAGGCAGGCCATATTACAAATATACTTGCATCCTGGACAAGACAGAAAAAACAAGCTGATTCCTAATAATTCAGGTAAGAGACGGTCCCTGAAAGACTTTAATGAAATTATCAAAAGTATTGCTATTGATCTATTATGAATATTTAACAATTCTCCAGATAATGTGAACTTGTTAATGGGTAAGGGAG
>QLNU02015270.1:67661038-67683527 GCA_006491805.2 Dysdera silvatica
TGTTCTCATGAACTTACTTTACAACTTTGTAATAATTTTATGAAAGACGCTGATTGGAGCGGAGCTTGCCTACCCTCTACCCACAAAAAAAATAAAATTAATTGATGAGCTTCGGAACCATTGATTAGTTGTAATGTCATCAATCAGATAATAACAATTATTAACGCTGTATTAGGGTAAAAGGTCACTAAATTAAAAATTTACAGGACGGTGCATAAGCATTCCCAGAAAGTGGAAGGGGGTGAGGTTTATTTCAACCCACAATAACGAAACAATACAGAGTTTCACCAGGAGATTCCTGTTTGTTAACCACAATATTAACCATGTTTGTAAGATATTATTACCCTTCACAGGGATAACACAATTGCCAAATAATGGTCAACACAGAAAAGCCTCCGGGGCGAGATTTTTGTGAGTTTTTCGTGGGGGAATTTATTATACAATAATTTTTGCCACCCACGTTTTAATTACAGCTCAAACTAGAGCTTGTGTAATTTTGGAGAAAAAGAGACGCTTTCCCCATCCTGGATTCGAACCAGGGTCCCTCCGTTTAGCCCGGAGTGTCTTGGACCGCTAGACGAATGAGGACAGGAAACAACGCTCTCTTTCTCCGTATGTAAAGGTGTTAAGGTATTATTACCCTCCGCAGGGATAACACAATTGCCAAATATGGTCAACACAAGAAAGCCTCCAATGCGAGACTTATACTAGAAAATCACGTACTTGGAGGACTAAACAAAAATATGTACGTCTTATTCAAGAACACCGGATTTTCACTGTAAATTAAAAAATTTCAAAAGCAAATTTTATTTCATTAGCAAATTGTTTCCTTTGACTAGAAATTTTCCCTCGAATTTTATTCATTTGTAATATCTTTATACTTTGGAAATTATTCAGAATACAAATCACGTTTCATTTTATTGACTCTGGGGTCACAAGCACAACAGTTGAACTCTCCTCGATGAGGGTCGAATTCGAGCAAACTTGAGCACAAACCCTGATTCAGATATCACCTTAAACATCATTTTATATCTTGGCTTACTTGTTTAGCAATCGTGGGATGTAAATTTAAAAAGAAAATGACAGAACGCAGGCAAATATAGAACTTTTATGCAGTAGTTTGCTTGAAAACTGAACTCTGGACACAGGGTCGAAAGGGCTGTTTTTGATCCTGCTGTACATACATCGGGCCGCTATCACAGATACCTTTTCCATTTTAGAACAGCGACGTTGGAGTTGATTGATAAATTGAGACGTGGGTGTCCAGTTGGCAAAGCCTAGAGGGGCACAGGGGCGATATCTTCTTTCAATCTTTAGCTTCACAACAGGGACAGTCGGCTCATCTGAAAGACAAACGCGATTGGGAGCAAATAAAACTATTTCACACTGAGAGTTAGCTTATGGGGGTGGGTAGTTTTCTCCACATAAAAATTTGCGCTTAATATAATAGTATGTACTTATATATTATTAAATTATTAATAACTTAAAATAGCAGGTCTTAAAAACTCACGTTTTTTGTTGATGGGGACATTTTCCATCTTTGCAACAGGTACGAAAATTTCTTTCATACGCCTACACTATATTAGTGTAATAATTATGAGAAGTAGTAGTAATAATTTCGTGTATGGCGTTATAGCTCCCATCAACATCCCCCTCTTCGTACTCCAGTAATTCCTTGGCACGTCCCTACCTCACGGCAACTGAAAATCATATAATTTAAATATACCATTATAATGGCGCCATCTACTGTCAGAAAATCAAATTACCCAGTCAGAAATAGGTCAACAGAAACTATTTTCATGTAAAAACGTTGTATTGCATGCAGTAATTTAAACGTAATGAACTAATTTACAATAACCATGAAAATGCAAGCCATGGCAAAAATTTAAAACGTTGAAAATCAAAAATAATAAATAAGTTATTACTAAGGAATCTGATAAAATTGTATAAAGTAAAAAATATACTACGGAACAAAAAAATCCGCGCACCAAGGAAGAGATATTGGAATCGAATGAAACTTTATATATATGATGGTAATTATGAGTACATAGACGTAGGTCTACGTAGAAAGTTCATAAGGAGGGGGTTATAGAATTATAACTCCACATATTCGTATGTATAAATATATACAAAATTTCATATCTCTCTCGCAATGGGGGGTTACAAACCCCATCAACCCCCCCCTGCGTACGCCAGTGAATACGGACGATGGTCAAGAATCGAGGGCTCCTGGGCAAATTAACAGATCGGTGCCCCAACCACTTTTCAAGAGCTAAAAGTTAACGTTTGTTTGTTTGTTTGTTTGGCTTTTTTATGGCGCAAGAGCATCTGGGCTATACTGCGCCAAACATGGTAAAATCAAAGACTGTAGTAAAAGCCAGTACTTTTTAAAAATTTAAAAACGTGCGTATGGTCAGCATGGTCATTTAAAATGTCAGACAGTGATGAAGAGTTAAAAGTAAGAGTGCGGGCAAGTCTATAATAGGGGCATTGAGTTAAAATGTGTAAAACACTCATGGGTTCATTGCACACTTGGCAAATTGGTGCTGGTTTTCCTTCCAACAGATGTCTATGGGTGAGATGGGAATGCCCAATGCGAAGTCTAGCAAGGAGAACCTCCTCTTTCCGATTTTTACGGTATGAGGAGGGCCAGTTACCAATTGTATGTTTAATATTATGCAATTTGTTATTGGTTTGATGATCCCATTCTTCTTGCCACCTTTGATTCACACAGGTCTTGATAATTGGTTTCAGGTCAGAGAAAGGAAGAAGTTGGCTAGAAGCAAGTGGTGAGTTCGTTGCCCTTGCAGCTGCATCAGCAGCCTCATTCCCTTTGATACCAATGTGAGCAGGGATCCAACAGAATTTAATATTAGAGAATATTTGTTATTAGAGAAAATTTGGATCATAGGTATTATTGCTGGATGTTTGGGAGATAATTTTTCCCAGTAGGTTTGCAATATCTGGAAGATTCTTTGCAACAATCCCATTGCTATTGAGGGTGGAGGTTGGATAAGACGTATCGTTTCCATTAATTTTTTTTATTTTATTCCAAATGATTTTTGGGTTTGTGGAAGATTTAATGCTAGACACATACTGTTTCCAGGACTCCCTTTTTGCTTCCCATCGGATGTGTCTACATTTTGCTCTTGCTTTTTTGAACTCAATAAAATTATCGTTTGTTGAGTACCATCTAAATCTATTCCAAGCCTTTTTTTGTTCTTTATAAGCAACGCTACAATCAGAGTTCCACCATGGTTTTGGAAATTTGGGGTACTTTGTTGATGTTTTAGGTATTGCTTGATGGGCTGCTTGCATTATTGTCTGTGTAACAGATAATGTGGCTTCATTGATATTTCCTTTCAAGACCAAATTTTCTGTAAGTATGGCATTTATACAGAAACTGTCCCAGTCTGCTCTTTCAATTTTCCATCTTGGAAGTCTAGTGGTGGTACATGGAGAGTTCTGATTATCGATCAAGATGATTGAGAAGTGATCACTACCGAAAGGGTTATCCAAAACATTAAAAGAAAAATTTGGCATGATATTAGGTGAACAAATGGAGAGGTCAATCACTGAAAAGCCGCATGATGCAGGATGGCAGTATGTGTAAGAGCCATTGTTAAGACATGCCAAACTGTGACTAATTAAAAGGTTTTCTATTATTCTGCCACGAGAATTTGTATTATTAGACCCCCAAAGCTGATTATGGCTATTGAAATCACCCAAGAGGAGGAAAGGAGGTGGAAGTTGTGTAAACAAAAGAGACAGCTGGTTAAAATTAATGGGTTCGTTTGGTGGCAAATATATTGAGCAGATGGTAAGGGATGCATGAGTATACATGCGAATTGCAGTAGCTTGTAGTGTTGTGTTGAGTTGGAGAGCAGAAGCAGGAATACTATTGGGGACTATGAGGGCAACCCCTCCACAAGCCCTGTCACCAACTTCATTATCTTTACGGAATATAACATGGTTCCGAAGTGTGGGATCACGGTCAGGAGTTAAGAAGGTTTCTTGGAGAGCAACACAGATAGGTGAGTAAGTGTGAATAAAGTGTTTAATATCATCAATGTTAACTTGGAAACCGCGGCAATTCCATTGGAGAATGGAAGAACGCGCCATTAAGGGAAGTGGATAGGACTCTTGGTCCTATTAATTTGTGTGTCTTCATTGTGAATACCAGAGGTATCTATCCCATCTTCCTGGAGACAGGAGAAGGCATTAGAAATTTCAATATCAGATGCATAATCAGTGATGTCATTTTCGGCTTCTTTAATTTTTTTGCTTTTCTGTTTGGACTCTTTTAAAAAGTCCTTGGCTGAAAGGTGTTTGAAGTTTGGTGCCGATCGGAAGTTGGCCAACCTAATTTGTTTTTTTGAAGAACTTTGGGTTTTTAAATTTATTTTCATCTTTGGTTTGCTGAGTCTATTTGCTTCCGAGGAAGTACGTTTTATGATGCTAGTCTTTGTTGGACCGCTGGCCTGAACAGAGTTAGCTGTACAACTACTATTATGAGGGAGTGTCTGGACTGCAACACTCACCATTGAGGGTTTTTTATTTGTTTGGACAGCTGCTGAAAAATTAAGGCTATTGGGGGGTTTGTTAATGTTTAACTGATTTTTAGCTTCAGTATAGCTGATATTATTAGTGACCTTAATTTCAAGAATGCGTTTCTCCTCTTTCCATTTAGGGCACGATTTTGCATTTGATGGATACTCACCCTTACAATTTGTGCATTTAGGAGAAGTGTTTGAGCAGTTGTTGTCATCGTGGTCGTGGGTTCCACATTTAGCACAAGTTAGTTTACCTCGGCAAGAGATCTTGGAATGGCCAAATTTTTGACAGTTAAAGCATCTAGTTGGGTTAGGGATGTATTCACGGACTTTACAGATCAGGTAACCTGCTTTGATGGTGCTAGTGATTTTAGGTCTATTGAAAGAAAGAATTACATGTTTTGTTTTGATGATATTGCCATCCTTTTTTATTGTAATGTGCCTTGCGGCGGTGATTCCCTGGTCTGCAAGTTCGTTCATAAAGTCTTGCTCGTCGACATCAATCAAATCCGTCTCTGATATTACACCACGAGAGCTATTTAAAGTTTTATGGGGACTGATTTGTACCGGAATAGAAAGAAAATTTGTGCATTGTAGAAGAGAAGAGGATTGATTTGGTGTGGCCGTTTCTATAAGCAGGTCGCGTGATTTCAAACGTTTTATATTTTTAAACATTCCAGCAACGCTTTTAACGGTTTTATCGATAACGAACGGTGACAGGTTTTTGAATCGTTCATCATTAGATGAAACAATTAAGAATGATGGTTAAACGGTTGTCAGACTAGGTGTATCAAAACGTGCTCTTTTGGTCATTGGTTCGACATTCGGTGAAGAAGT
This sequence comes from Dysdera silvatica, assembly GCA_006491805.2. Taxonomy (NCBI): domain Eukaryota; kingdom Metazoa; phylum Arthropoda; class Arachnida; order Araneae; family Dysderidae; genus Dysdera; species Dysdera silvatica. Next base: position 67,666,429 of record QLNU02015270.1, read on the forward strand.
TTGTTTTTTTGAATTATCCATAGAGAATTAGAATAAGATTCAGGCCCCACCGGCCCCACCCACCACGGAGCCCTACAAGGGGACATTGCAATAATGCCAGAGCTAACCAGGACCTATACCCTTTCGGTTATCCCCTAAGCCGTGAGGTACGAGTGGTCAGAGGAGCAAAATCGATCTCAAGAAAAAAGGAACTATTATCTTGGATCATTCGACTGACGTTTCAACTGAGACAGAGTAGTAGTAGGACCAGTAAAAGGAAAACCAATAGAAAAGAAAAAAGTAAGAGTAAAGTAAATCAAATCAAATGAGGCATGTCACAGTAACAGTGTGTTAGAAGAAAAACAAAAAAAACGAAGGAAGATAAGAAAGAACGTAACAGATTTTGAGGTCTCTAATGCTCCTAACACCAGTAGCACTCGCGACCAGCTGATTGGTCGATACCGGGGACAGGCCGACCTCCCGTTTACCAGGAGCAGGGGCCAAAGTAGCGTGTTGGGGACAGTACCTCGCCCCTCAGCCACCAAGATCCCCCTTTGCTTGGACAAGGGTCTCCACGCACGGCAAATACGTGGGTGCTACACCAAAAGGGAGCACATAAGTTTCCCTCAGTAAACCATCATCGGAATAAAAGCTAACGAATTGATAAACTCTTAATTTTTTCAACATACGTCATGCATGTCCTACTTTTAGACATACAAACACGTACCGGGTGATCCAAAAGACAGGAAAATTTTTTTACAAAAATTAATAATTCATAAAATAATAAAGAGAAATAAATGCCGTTTGCACAGAAAGAATGAAAATGAAGCCGGATTTTTTGTCACGATAAAAATATTGTTAGTAAAATTTATATTTTTATTAGTAAATGGCGTTTTATTAGTTACCTTGTTTACATTACATAGGATAAGATGTCAGATATAGCTTACAAATGTTTAGTGTGTGGAAGGTTACCAGAATGTGGGACCGTCACTACCTGTTGTAGAATGCTTGTTGTTGTTGATCAGAAGGTTTTAGGTTGCATTCGTTAATAATTAAGCCGACGAGAAATCACTGATGATAATTCCGAAGATGGTTAGACAGATAGATAAGATTCAAATAATCAAAAGTAATAAATCAAACTACTTAGTCAATGTCAAATTAAAATAATCAAACAAACTAAACATAAACATTTCGGTAGTAAAATAATAATTAGTCTGCCTCAAAAGCTCTCCATCGAAAACCGAAAAGTGTTTGTCTTATCACAGTCTTTCATCTCCTCATATTTCTACCACGTAAGATCATTTTTACATTTCACGTGATATAGAAAATTAAACTCAAATGTAAATTAAATATAATATTATAACAACAATGATATATCGCTGCAAACGTGCCGTCTATTATTCAGTTGCACAGCTGTCAAACGAGGCACCACATCATTCACAGCATTAAATAACACATTTTTTGGTATGGCTGACACGTGTTGCCGGAAGTCATCTTTCAGCGTTGTCAATGATACAAGTTAGCCGTGATACACTTTTGACTTCAGGTATCCCCCACAGCCAAAAGTTACAGGGTATCAAATCGGGAGATCTGGGTTGCTATGCATGTAAAAAGGATCAACTGTGGATACAATCCTCCACAAATGTTGAGCGTAGCATTCGTTGCACGGACGCAGCAGTATGTGGTGATGTTGCATCTTTTTATAAAGATCACTGTATGCAGTGTTTCTTGCACTTGAAATTCTGGACTAGCGCTCACCATTGAAGGGAACTGTTTTTATAACAGACGCTATGACTTCCTCGAAGGAAAATGGCCCGACTAAGAAATCAGCGGTGAAGCCACAACAGGCTGTAACTTTTGGCTGATGCAAGGGTTGTTCAACAAATGAATGTGGGTTTTCTGTACTCCACATACGACAATTGTGTGTGTTAACATTGTCAGAAAGAGTGAAATGCCCTTCATTTTTTAAAGCACAGTGAAAAATCAGTCATTCTGCTCCTCCATTTTATTAAATATCCAATTAGCAAAATCTTGGCAAGTGCTGAAGTCGTCAGATTTCAGTTCGTGATTATGTTACAATTTGTATCGATATCGCTTGTAAAGATAATTCGCAATGATCTCCATATACTTCCGTATGAAATGCTAATCCATCGGAACACTTCCCGAGAACTAAACTCGCCATGTGCAGAAGCCGCAAACAGTGAGTGCACCGTTTGTTTGACTATCAAGGCAATAACAGTGTTCGGGGCCGGCCACTTCTTGAACGTGAAGTCAAAGAACCTGTGACTTCAAAATTTTATATCATTTTTATAAGTCTAGAACATGTCATAGATTCATTACCACCTTTCAAGGCATGCATGAGTCTCTAAAACTTTCCTCATTCTTACTATAAAGTTTAACTAGGATGGCTTTCTCAATTAATGAATGCACTTATATGCCTAAGGTTGCGTATCCACAAGACAGAGCGACAATCAACCACCACTATCTATGTCAAGAATGTCATTACGAGCTACAGCTGCTCTTTTTATACTGTCCGATAATTTGCATATTTGATATCTGTAACTAATAGAGAACCAACCGTTGGTAGAAATGTAAATTGTACTCAGAATTTTTTTTTTTTTTTCGCATTGAGATAAAAATCATTTCATTTTAATCCTTCCTGTGAAATTGCATCATATTTCTTCATGTATTAATCTATGGATTTTAAAATTTTCATGACTTTTGATCACCTTGTATACATATTACATTAATTAATGTATATATTAACGTAAATTATAAGTATTTTATATGTATATGGAGACATACTGCATAGATTAAATCAAGAAAAATTATTTTGATGGTACTATTGATAACATTTTGATACATATATACTGTGTATTATAGAACCTTTCTGATTTAGTAGATAATCTTAAAAGTTAGAGATCCAAAATAGAAATAACAGGCCGTAATGGCTAACAACTTTAGTTATAAGATAATGAAATTTCTTCAATTTGTTATTATAATGCATCACAGTAAAACATAATAAATGTTAATTCAGAATAAATGTTAAAAATTACTTTTAAAAAACAAAGTAATTATCCCATTTTAATATAAAAACCATTCTCAGAAAAAAAAACTTAGAATTGTTAAAACCTTAAATTGCAAATCTTTAGACGGTTTCACTACCACAACAGTATCAAGAGCAATTGACCTACTCCCGCTAGAAACCTCCAAAATAAGCTTCTGCACAATTCCAGCGAGTAAATCTACCAAAAGAGATAAAAATTCCAAAATAGATCACAAAATTACAACAAAACATTCTTAATATTCAAGTGAAAAAATGACAGTTCTATGCCATTTAAGTTTTTTCTTGTATTTTTCTTATCAGACATATTTTGGGGTACTTTTCTTGCCCAAACATTAAAAAAAAAACTGTCAGTTACAAATCTATAGGGGAAAATAAACAGGATAATAAAGCTAAGGTCTACTCGTCTCCTTTCCTTCAATCCTTAGGCAAACATTGGAGGGCTTTTAATATATAATATATTATAATATTTATAATATTTAATAAAAAAGTCAATTTTCTTCAGAGTTTTCTTTTTTTTTAAGGTTTCTTGTTCTTTTTATTTTCCTCTGTAAATTCGTCTCTTGATGTTCTCCCTGCATTTCCCGGTCAGGCTCTTTTTCTCTTCCCCCTAAATTCAGGGACTACCTACTAACACTGTTTGTTTCTTCCTACTTATGTCTTAGTCAGCTATACTTCCTTTAATTAATTGTTCCTGATACACGATTTTTCGCCACAAATATTTCATAGTACTATATTAGTTATTATTTTTGGCCAGTATATATTTACTATCGAACAAAGACACATTGTTCAAGTTTACATTCATTTAGTATACTATAAGTTAAAAAATAAAAATAATGAGAATGGAAGTGTTTAACTTTTTTATTAAAAAAACTTACAGCAAAATAATCCTGGAACTTTTTATACCAATAACCGGCAATACCGCCTACCTCAACGCAGATATCCCCATCTGCAACTGCCAGTGTATATTGCAGAACCTCTAGGCGGATGTGAATGCAACAGCTGCCATACCATGCAGACAATTTCCACTTTTAATGTCCCTTTCATTATGTTTTTTTTTATTTCCAACTGCAGGTAAAAGATATATGAAGCCGACTGTGGCAGGCTACAGAAAAAGTCTAATGTTTGTGTACATAGTTTTGTAAATCAAATTGTCGTTTGCATCATGAATCTTGTGTGATACCTTTCAATGTATATAATCTCACTAGACCTGGCAATGTTGCCTGGCATCACACATTGGACAATGTTCATTTGCAACCTTAGTTCCACTCTGTCACAGAGTATAATCAAATATACATTTATATTCACTCACGGAGGGGAATTTGATCGACGCCTATTGCTCCACAGGAAAGAGCAATTAACTAATTATCAAGAGATTATGGGTTCAGTGTCCACCAGGCATCGAGAAATCATACTTTGTGAATTATTTATCATCAATCACAGAAGTGAAATAAAATATTTCCTGCAATTATAGCCAATTAATATGTCAAGGTAACTATAATTTGAATGGTGTTGCCGAGTGATTGGTGTATTTTCACAGAACTCCAGTAACTGAATTCATATGAAGTGAGGACAATTCATTTGTTTGTCATTTTTCGGCTCAAGGACTACAGTGGTCATGGTGTGGGCCTACAATTTTCTGAGGAATCCGAACCTCTTGAACTTACAATTTTCCGAGGAATCTGAACCTCTTAAGGCCTAGGGAACCAAACCGCGGACTGCGGTGAGCAGTGCGATCTTTATGAGATCTCCGAGTAAGAGTTCTTTGCACCGTTGGATGTCGAACCCGGGTTAACGGCGCACGACGCAAAAGCGTTACCACGCTGTGCCACTGAAGTGCCTGGACCATATGTATATCACTTGGTGGCATGGTCTGGTAAAACATGTAATGTAAATATATCATAACAATATAATAGACTAAAAAATAAATTTCATGTAATAAAGGTACCTGAGCCAGATTTTAAAATAACAGAAGGTGGTTCTTCCACCACGATAAAAGAGAATGGATTAGACAACTGTGATAAGACAAAATGTACATTTCCCCATTCCATCCACAAGCGGTTAAAGATATAGGTTCCAGGTTCGGGAATCTGGAAAGAAAATGTATTAGAAGAATTAAGCACAATTCACAGTAGCAGTGTACAGAGAATGTGAATAATCATTCCTGAAAGTGAATACGAACAATCATTCCTGAAAGTGAATACGAACAATCATTCCTGAAAGTGGATATGAATGATCATTCTTGAAACTGAAAATGAATGATCATTCCAGAAACAGGATATAAATGATTATTACTGAAAGGGAATATGAATAATCATTCCTGAAAGGGAATATGAAAAGTCATTTCTGAAAGGAAATATAAACAATCATTCCTGAAAAAGAATATAAGTGATCATTTCTGAAAGAGAATGTAAACAATCATTCACGAAAGTGAATGAGAATGGTATCTCATTCGCTCAAAAGAATGGTCTCACTCCTATTTCCATTCAGTATAGGGAAGTAATCATCCCCATTCCATAAATAACTTCAAATAATAAAATCCATCCCACAAATACATTTCTTAATGGAATGGGAAAGAAGGAATACATTGACCAAAAATGGATGGTTTTCCCTCCCATCTCTCTACAGGGTAATTGAGAACTCACTATACAAACTTTAATGGGGAAATTGGGAACATTAAAATATAAGTTTTTGCATTAATAAATACATTCCAAGTTAGGTCCAAATTTAAGGCCATTAGCCCAATTGAACCATTCTGCATCTGACCATACTTGCTGTGATTTGCCCTACACTGGTACGGTGAAGCCTGCTAAATTGACTACCAAACAGTTCTATACATACATGGTCAATTTCAACAAATGGCAAACTTACAAAGATATAGCCCCCTCCTCCTCCCAAAAAAAAACGAAAAAAAAAACCATGTCTGTAGTACATTTTGAAGACAAATGGTAATCAGTGGCTTGGACTTCAAGTCATTCCATTGTACTGAAAGGAAGCAGTTTTCAAAGAGAGGACTGGGAAGGAGAAAACAGGATGGCCGAGCAGTGGTCAACTTACAAATAGATTTGGGTTATATTCTATAATACTGTGTATTAAATTTTTACTATTTTTTTGGTCAACATCCAAGATATGCAGGTGGTCAAGTTGGAAAAGTATTGTCCCTTGTCATTACATAGGTTTTTTTCAGGTACCTTATATCAAAGGGCTCAAGATAGGCAGATGGCCAAGTTTGACTGTAACTACCATGTAGAAAATTGGAGTTTGAATCTATATGGCAGTGAAGACTTTCCACATCTCCGCTGATTCGTAGCCTATAATTTGATCCTCGAAGAGACAGAGGTTTGTATTTTTCAGAAACAACGGAGATCTGGTGCTGCAAGACCTTAACTTTTCTTACACCATGCGAAAGGAACAACAATATCTAAAATCAAGAAAATACAACTGCTTCTAAATGAATACAAGCAAAAAAAATTTGTATTAAGAATATTTGTAAAACACATGCTACCAGCACCAAGTTCGTAAGCCATACATGCCTTAATTGTGATGGAGATGACATTGACTCCAGAAATCAGTTTTACATTGTTTGCTTTAAAATTTAACCCAGTCTCATCGTCAGAAATGTCTTTGTCCTTTTGAAAACCCTGACTGTCACGTCGACGTATAACCTGGTTTGTGTTCTTACATATAACAGCACAAGTCAATGTACCATCCACTTGATAGTAAGAATGTGTCACCAATTGTGGATGCGTGTGGAGACGTGATGGCATATCTTCTCTCGATGGAATCCCCAGTCCTCCAGACTGCATTGGAGACATAGGACTCTGAGCAGCAGCAGAGGATCCTCGATTTGCCGACAAATGTGTTGCCGAAGATCCAGACTTCGATTTTTCCGTATTCGAAGTCACTTCTCGCTTCAACAAGATTTTGATGTACCGGCAAATAATTTCCTGCGGCAGAAAGCTGCTAATACTGAATGAAATTTTCACTTCAGAATTGCTGACGATAGGAGTATCAGAAGATTTTATTCCAGCACATTCTACTAGAAATATCTTCTCCGTTCTTAGCAGCAAGATGTCTAAAAAACAGGGAGAGAAATACCCTTTACAAAGGAATACATGAGCAATCAAAGAATTACATAATTAATAAATAACTCCATTTTTTGCATAATTCATATTAAGTTGATATATACTAATATGCTGATACTCCAGTAATATATGGATATTCTGATAATATTATATCTATATTATAGTAATATTATACAAGGTGTTTACTTGAAAACAGAACCTCACTGTTTATATCGTAGTGTTTTGGGTTGGGATTTGTTTGTTTTTTCACAATTCAGATTGTGAGGTGAGGTGAGTCACCTGGAGGTGAATGTTTGTATGAGTTTGATGGATGAGATGGCAATGTCTGTAGGTATTTTAAGCTTAGGATAGTAAACGAAACACAAGTATTTTTGTACAATTTTCTAAGAATGGTTTATAACATGGAAAAATAAATATTTATTATTTTTTTCATTAGTAATTTATCTTACAAAGTGTGTATTTGATTATCTATGGAAAAATACACTTTGGAACATTTAATGCAACGTTTTGTTAATGTCACTTAACTAATGTAACAGTTTACATCATTTTTCTAGTCTGTTCTCTTCGTATTTGTCACGATTAGCTGCATTCCATTTTCAAATAAACACCCGTAATTAATATGTTAATATTATAGTAATATTTATAAATTTAATTATAACTGCATAATTAATTCTTCCATAGATGAATGAGTCTCTATAAAAATTTGTCCTATTTGTCAACCAGTAAACACACAAATTCTGGCAAATGAACATTGACCAACACTTTAGGGTCTACATAAAATCTTGGTTGCATATATTTTTTAAAAGAATTTCTGTTTCAAGACAGCGCTTTCATGATCCCTTAAACGGGATCAACAAGCAATTGATTTGAGGAAGAGAAATCCACTGGCATTTATAATCAATGCAAGGCCTACTTTTCCAAATTTTTGTATGGAATATCAATCTCTTCGAAGTTGTTGACCCCATGCCCAGAGAGTTTACAGCTTAAAGACGAGCCACAACATTTACAAGCCTATCCCAATACAAGAATCAACCTCGCACTGCAGAAAAACATACAGCAACTTACAGTAGTATCCAGTCCATTTGTTTCATGGTGCAAAGGCAGCCAAGATCATTGCTTTGGGACCTATAATTTTCTGAGGGACGGAAAGCTCTCGTTTAAGGAACCAAATCCTCGACAATGATGGCCAGAAAACGCCACACACGCTCTATGTCACCACTAGAATAAAAACCAGGTTAATGACACACTAAATGAATGTGTCACCTCTACATCACCCTAAGGCAGAATGGGGTCCACATGTCATGATTGGCAAAAATATACCAGGGCATTAATAAGTTCGGCAGGGTGTTGTGCCTTTCTATTTCACTTTAGATGAAACACTAATATATATATGTGTGTGTGTGTGTGTGTGTGTGTGTGTGTCCCTTCAGTTTGGGCTACATAATGTTATAAAACTAAAAAAAATTTTAACAATCCGCTTTTCTAAGCCTCTCAATCACCTTTTCAGGATCTATACAGTTTAAAATTTCCCTTTTAGATATATGCATCTGTGTGTTTGGATTTTTATGGTGCAAGAGCATCTGGGCTATACTGTGCCAAACATGGTAAAATTAAAGGCTTTTTTAAAGTGTGTGTGTGTATGTATCCCTTCAGTTTAGGCTACATAACAAAGTTATAAAACTAAAAATTTCTTTAACAATCCACTTTTCTGACTAAGTCTCTCAATCACCTTTTCAGGATCTATACAGTTTAAAATGTCCCTCTCAATTTTCATAAGCATTAACGAATCTAATTTCTCTTGTGAGAGAGTAGATCTTAAATTAGACTTTATGTACTTGAGCTTTGAAAATGACCTTTCACATGCTACTTATGCATGACAGTGTTAGCACTGGCTTGTATGCCAAGAATAATGATTTATATGCTTCAGTATAGAGGTTAAATTGCTTAAGCACAATGTAGCAGCAAACATTACAATTTTTGCACTTCTGTGGATCATGATACCTGATGGAACTTTGATATTCCTCATCACACTCATCTTCAGAAATCACTAGATAAGATTGGTATTCAGACTTCTGATCCGTTAAATAAGCTTTTTCATATTCATCTTCCAGTGACAGTTTTAGTTTTGGCCATTTGCTCACAAAATCTTTTAATTCAGCTTTTAGTTCACTTTCATTGAAGTCAGAGTATATTCTTTGCTAAAGACTGATGAGGTTTTCCAATACAGTTTCTGGAACACTTTCTCTAAACCTAGGAAAGTTCCGTGGATCTAAGCAGCTGATATCAGCTGCAAGTGTACCATGCTCTCTGAAATGATCGTCTAAACTTTGAACAGCCACATCAAGAACATTATTATATACATTTATGAGATAACTATCTTCCGCATTACAAATTGGTTCATCATCTACAGTTTCTGAAAGAATTTTTTTCCTCTTCCAAACCTTTTTTTATGGTAACTCTGAAAGGATTTGCAAGTCAATCTCTTGTTCTTCAAATTTCGCATTTGCACAAAGAACGAACTCATCGGCAGTTTTCTTCATGCCTATGAAATCCCTCTAAATATCCTTCAACTTACAGAGGGTAGAGTCCACCACGTTCTGGGCTTGAAGAATATCCATCCCTTTACTTTGCAGGTAATTGGACAAGGGAGTTATTGATTCAAAAATGCGAGGTACAAGTGTGCAGTGAGAATTATTGAATACTTGCAAAATGATTCTTCGAAGTTTCTTGCCGTGAACCTCGTTTCAGAATTGAATTTCTCAGATGATACAATTTTATGCATGGTTACTATCAAGTCCACATATATTGACTGAGTGGAATCATCATACATACCAAAAATAGACTTTAAACATCTATCTTTGACCCACCACCGCGTTTTAGCAATAGATATTAATCACCTATTATTTGATCCTATTGTGCTCTGCCACACATCCATTCGCAAATAAGAATCACGAAAGAAAGTGGCGCAAGAATTTAATGTTCTAAACAAAGTTAGAAACTCCGAGCACGACTGTATAGCATCATTCCTTACTAGGTTTAGGACATACGCATAGCACCAGACAGGTATTTGCCCTGGAGAAGAAGCAGATAACCAAGACGTGAATCCTTTATACTCTCCCTGCATATTTCATACACCGTCAAGTTACCTATGCACTTCATTATGTCAATACCCAGAGAAAGCATCTCTGATTTTAGCAATTCACACAAGCTGAACCCTGTTCCAGATTTACAATTCATCACACTTATTAAACGTTCTTCAACTTTATCATTAACAAATCTAACAATAATTGAATATTGATTCCTTACAGATGTATCTTGCGTCGTATCTAACCAAACAGAATATATATCAGCATTGCGAATTTCATCCGCTATTCCTTTCTTTCATCAAGGTTCCTATGATATCAATAATATAACCAACAGCTGTTTTAGAAATGAAGTGACTTTACTTCCATGACCACACTTCTGAATATTTTCAGAAATTGCTGATTCGATAATTTTGTCCAAATGCACTTTTAGAGTGACATCAAATTTTGAAAGTAATTTTAAGAGTTCAATAAAGTTTCCATGATCTACAATATCATCCTTTACCATGGAAGCACTTTCATCCTTTCCACGAAATGGAAGACACTGTTTGCTAATAAACTTTACAATTTCAACAATTCTTTCTAATATTTTCTTCCTTTCCAAAATTTCTTTCTCCCGTTTCGATAACATCTCTTTAAACAATAAATTTTTTAAATTATGTTCATGGTTACTTGTTAAATGTGCTTCAGCATACACAAAGTGTTGTTTACTTGTTTCATGTTCAACAGTACGTTGCACTGCATGACGCCAATCTGTCATACCAAGAACAAAAACATTAGAATTATTTCTGTTTCCATATGCTAAACAAACAGAACAAAACAACGCCTATTGTTTTACTAAATAAAGCAGCCATTGCCTGGGCATACCACTCTTTTGCGTAACAATTTTTGAGATAACAGGTAAAGAGGAAATATCAGGTTGGTATGGGTGAAACTTAAAAAATGAGTGGAGTGAAATGAAATTTTACTAACCTCAAGAGTGATAAAAAATCATTCGTAACAACATCCTCATCTTGCAGCTTTGAAAGAAAACCACTTGAATACAGCTCCTTTTGAAACAGAAGCATTCCCATCATTTGAAAGCACTTCACAAGCTGATTCTTCAACAAAACAACATTCCTTTTCTGGGCAATCACACATTTCATTTCTAACTGAAATTACTTCTATTTCAAAAGCACACGTAACTTCATTTTTCTGTTCGACCATAATACGACATGATCTGAACCAGACGTTTTAATTCTCTTCTGTGCATTAAACATATCATGCACATTTCAAGTTGAAGAAGTGTCCTGTTCACGGAGATTCGTTTCCCACTGCCTTTTCTTTTCCTGGCCTCCCGTGCATTTCCGAAGAATCCATCAAAAAATGTTTACCTTCAAAATCTTTTTTTTTTTCCCCAATTCACCAAAAAAATTCCCTATTATTTGAACATCCAACAAACATGTATTATAACAGAGTTAATAAACAAATAACAAACATGCCGAAACAGGGCAAGGTACTGGTATTTTGCAGCCAGATTCCTTTGATATTGCTGGCACGTAAATCCCATGGAGTTAAGACAACCATAAAGAAGATATTGTGGGAGAAAATTGAAGCAGGACAAGCACAAGGGGCGTGACCTATATTAAACATGGTGGTAGTTGTTTACCAATGTCTTGTGAGAAACTGAGTTTACTGTTTATATTTTGACCATGATTTTTTCGAATAAAGAAAAAATCATTTTTTATTAAACATTTTTGCTAGTGACCCCCTTAATATGTAGAACGATCGAATGTTTTTTTTTTAATATTTTGAGCACAGAAGGCATGGCCTAATGCTTACTTCCGACCTCACTTTCTATCCTCCCTTTATACTATGTGGGCACCCCCTGGTAAATCCAAAGTTTATTGATGCCACTTCCTGTTAGTCCGCTTTCACAGTAAAACGGTTTCGTTCCAACGATCTGGGCGCATGCCCAGATTGTTCTGAATACCGGTTTACGCTTGTTCGGCTGTGCAGTGGGTTCAATCGAAAACATGCCGCAACGTTGTTACTTTGAAGTTACTGGGGATTGGTCCCTAAGATCCTCCCTCTAGATAGGGGCATGGACTATTGCCATTTTTCCAGAAACGTGTATGTAGAAAATTTTGAAGAAAAATGGAAATTGAGAATTAAAATGAATATATTTCATTTTATTTCTCAATTCTTCCCAATTTGCTTGAGCTCGCTGAAAAGAAACAACTTAATGATGGCCCAACAGCTCAGTGACGGCCCACAGGGCATTTGCCCAGTGACTCGTTTGGCCAGTCCGATCCTGATCTCAAACAAACTGCATAAGCAGCATTAACATGAAGCTCAAAAATAACTTTTTTCTTTCTCATTGACCGATACTTCACTCAGCAATTTTTCTTATTGTCAAAACTAATTTGCCACAAATCAAATGAACAATTACGCTTTTAATTAGGACCATAACTAAATGATATAGATAAACAAAATACCAGAGTCAAGCTTCGAGCTACTCTTAAGAACTTCCTGAAAATAATTTTGTCGTATTTCTAATGGCAATAATGAAGTAGAAGATAATCGTATGCACATTTTAAGAAATCGGTTTGTGTCATCCATTTCTCGATAGCATTCATACAAATCTTGGTACGTTTGAATAGTCAACTGCTCCCAGTTTTCCTCCCGATAGGTTTTCAGGAGATCAGAGAGGAATGCCACTGCTTTCTGTGGTTGCTTCAATTTCCTATGACACAAAACAATTACTTAACAATGTTCAATGACATATTAAGTTAATAAATTTTATCAAATTCCCATTAAATATTTTTAGTTAAAACTCAACACTTACGTAAAAATATACTTACATATATAATTTTGCAAGGTCTCGCCCAATCAAACGAGCTGTTCGTATTCTTCTGTTGTGCTTGAAAGTACCCATAGTCAACTCAGAAAGTTCCTAATAAGCATTTGAAACAAAAACGTAAGTTTTACTGTAACATGTAATCAGTGGTGGTAGATGGTTTCATTATATTTGTATTCTATGGTGCAAGAACAACCAAGGTCATAAGACAGAAGAATCTATAGTTCACGAAGGATCCAAGATCGAAACCGCTGTCACGATGGTAGTAGATGGTCTGACATTGTTGGAAACAGCATCTTTAACGACTTACATATTTACGAATTCTTTGATTTAAGACTCCCATTGTGCACTGTAAGATACAACCTTCATCATGCATTGTATTATGTAAACATACTCTTAATACATTGCAAAGACATGCTTTTATTCCATATATAATAATTGGAATATTCGACCACTATCTGCTTGATGAAGTTACATGCCATCATCTTTTTAGCCATTGGCAATCCACTGTAATATGAAATCTCCTCGACACGTTTCCAACTAGGCTGATCTTGGGCTCTTTGGTACAATATACCATGTAATTTTATCCATCCACCACACCTTTGGCCTTTTTTACCATGTTTGGCGCAGTATAGCCCAGATGCTCTTGCGCCATAAAAAAGCCAAACAAACAAACAAAACACCTTTGGCCTTTCCCTTGAATGTTTACGTTGAGCAGAATACATTCCAGGACTTATTTTGCCCATCAGCTATTAGTTTTTCTAATTACATGGCCTACTTGTTTCCATTTTAATTTTTTTACTTTCTCAATGATATCATAGGCTTTAGTTTGTTTCCTAATTCAACTACACGTCTTTCGATCTGTTTAAATAATAACAAATATCTCTCGCCCCATATATCTCGATACCGCTCATAGCTTTTGGACACCTTTTGCGTTATACAGTGAAACCCCTCACTATCAGACACTCGGCGGACAGAAAAATCAGTCCATAAAAGAAAGGTGGCCGTAAAAGAGAGAGGGTAATTTTGAAGTAGCTGAAATATTACATTTCAATCATTTAAATACTTCATTTCGAAACTTATGTATTTTTAAATACATAAGACTGGTTTAAGATAACGAACATAAGCATTTGTTGAATATAACAAGTAAATTTACAAAAACGTTAAATATTAAAATTTATTTACCTTGGGGCAAAATGTATCAATAGCTGTTTGAAGGATTTTACACACCAGTCCTTCTCCTTCGAAATGCATTTTTAATTGTGAGATTATCGTAGGAGACTTTTAGTTTTACACTAACATGCACAGCCTGCATGTTAGTCGAATAAACGATAAATTTGAACTGGGATAGCTTTATATCGACAATCGTTTATTAGTTTCGAGCAGTGTATCACTATATGATTTATTTATTATCAAAGTCTTTATTAAGCATGAGTCATTTGGATCAGTGAATCTGAGTCAATTTCCACTCTTTGTTAACAGGAAGGGGGGATTCTAATGAGTTCTTATCCTGTTTATTCTTAATTTCCCATTATGAGAAACACCTCTAATGAAGGCCGAAGTTCAAACATATTTTGTCCTATCCGTACAGGGGTTCTAAAATAAATCATGAAATCAGTGTCCGTGTCCATATTTTAGAGTGACCGCGAAGCAGGGGTTTGAAATTTATTATCACAAATCAGTTTCTACAGGGAACTTTTTATCACACCGTAAAAACGAGGTGACTGTATCTGATGGGTGTCCATTTAGAGAGGTTTCACTGTATGTATATATATACACACACAGCTGAACTTGGTTACAACAACATTTAGGGACCACTGAAATTCTGATGCTTTTAATGATTCAACTTCCCCAGGTGTGGGGAATTTGAAAGATTAAAACCACATGCAGCCTTCTGAATGACTCCAAATTCTGCAAAATAAAGCCTTTTATTTTTATTAGTATGTGTATTTTTATATTTTTTTATTGTAATCTTACAAAACATATTTAAATTTTAAAAGAGTAAACGAAGACAATGAAATAATACTCCCTGACTGATCAACACATGCATTCTTTTCAGATTACAGATAACTTAATCCGGATTTCCAACATAAAAAGGTTCCACCCCTACTATAAGCGATACATGCACAAATAATCCACAAAAGAACTTCAGAATTTTGACACAATAGCAGATTTGTCACTAAAATCACGATTGTTATAACCGAATTTGTATATATATATGTGTTCAGCGTGTGGGTCTCCTTCCAGTTAGATACCAGCAACCCTTTTGCAGAGGGTGGATTTAAAGAAATTAAAAGAAAATACCGAGGCATTCAAGTTGGAATTAAAAAATCGCTTTTCTGCACTGGAAGGACTTATTGATGAAAGTGATATCTCAGAAGCAAATGAAAACATTGTTAAGACAATAGTTGAAACTGCTGGGGAAATTGGTGGTGTAACCTGTAAAAAGCACAATAGCAAATTATCTGAGAAGACGAAACAGCTCATGAAAAGGCGAAGAGATATGAAGGTGGACAATCAAAATACCAGTTCCAGGATTGAGTACATAGAACTTTGTAAAACTCTGCGCAAAAGCATGAAAGAAGATATAAGAAAATTCAATTGTGAGTTAGTAAGGAAGGCCATTGAAAGCAACAAGAGCCTTAGGGTTGTTAAAGGGAGTTTGTCTATTGGGAAGAAACACATCATTGCATTAAAAGGAGAGGATGGCACTGTAACAAGAAATAGGGAAGAAATACTTAGAAGAGTTGAAGAATTCTACAGAAAGCTGTATGAGGGTAACAGTGGATTAAACGAAGACTCTGAGATAGTCGAAGGAACAGCTCCTAAAATCTTAAAAGAAGAAGTAGCATTTGCAATAAAAAGTATGAAGAAAGGAAGATCCCCTGGCGATGATGGCATTACATTAGATATCTTAAAAGAAGCTGGAGAACATGTAGAAGACATACTCGCAAAATTCTTTACCAAATGCCTCAACAGTGGTAACATACCAAACCAATGGGATTCTGCAACAGTAATTCTTTTGCATAAAAAAGGTGATAAAGAGGATTTAAAAAATTACCGACCAATTAGCTTGTTACCTGCTATTTATAAAATCTTCACAAAAGTGCTAACACATCGCCTGCAGAAAAAAGGTGTGAGGCAGGGAGATACCATTTCTCCAAAACTTTTTACTTCAGCTTTACAGATGATTTTTCAGCAGATAAATTGGAATAACAAGGGAATAAAAATAAATGGTGAATATTTAAATCATTTGCGGTTTGCTGATGACATTGTTATTTTTTCAACGAACCCATTAGAACTCCAAGACATGGTACAGGAGCTTTCAACTAGAAGTAAAGAAGTTGGACTGAAGATGAACCTACAAAAAACTAAGATCATGTTCAATAATTTCGTAGAGGAAACAAAAATACAAGTTGACAACATTGAGCTAGAAATTGCTGATTCATATATTTACCTTGGCCAGCTGATTTCAATGGATGGCAACATTATGAAAGAACTCAACAGACGTATTAAACTTGGCTGGAGTGCATTTGGAAGAAACAGTTTTATCCTGAAGGGGAAATTGCCTTTATGTCTAAAAAGAAAAGTCTTCAACCAGTGTGTATTGCCCGTCCTCTCTTATGGATCAGAGACATGGAGTCTAACAGTTGGAGCAATACGAAAGTTACAGACAACGCAAAGGAGCATGGAGAGGTGCATGCTTGGAATAACTAGGAGAGATCGAAAAAGGAACACTTGGGTGAGAGAGCAAACTAGAGTAGAGGACATCATTGTTAAAGTAAAAGGGCTGAAATGGCGATGGGCTGGGCATATTGCAAGAAGAACTGATCAACGTTGGACAACAGAAATTCTGAACTGGATTCCAAGAGACCACCGAAGACCTAGAAAACGTCCTCAAACTAGATGGGTGGATGAAATAAGAAAACAGGTTGGGGTGACGTGGAAGCGAATTGCTCAGGATAGACTTGTGTGGAAAGCATTTGGAGAGACCTTCATCCAGCAGTGGATAGATAATGGTTGAATATGATGATGATGATATATATATA
>QLNU02015270.1:67698403-67709611 GCA_006491805.2 Dysdera silvatica
CTCAGGAGTTAAATATAGCGTAAACTGGGGGGGCGGGACCCCAAATTGCAAGGATATGATTTTGCCTCCTTTCTAAAAAAAACTGGCAGCAAGTTCCCCCCTTGCCTCCGCCATATTACGCCCATGACTCTGTGTGTTTTAGATTAGCTTTTTTTTACATACAGTGTTACATATATGTGCTTTTTAAATTCGAAGATTATAAGTTCGACTTTTATGTACCATATATTTGACGTAGAATATTTTTATCACTTTCTAAACTAACTAATCTTTGAAGGTTAATTAACTAAAGCATACACTAATGATCATTAATTTATAAATTTGTAGAAAAACACAAAAATAAGCGTTGAATATCGGTCTGTTAACTGAGTATATAGTTCTCAACTAAAATCCAAATTATTCTTACTTCTTAACACAATTTGAAGATAAAAGACATTTTCACTAAATGTCTTGCGCTATTTCTTTGATTTACATTAACTTAAAAGGTAATACCTCCTCTAATTTTTGTTGTTAAAAATATCTATTAACATTGCAAGACGCATTGAAACTGACTGTTTGCCTAACGCGTATAAATAAAGGAGTGATGTGGTCCTTTGTTAAACGGCACACTCAGTCTGTGCTCCAGTTGTAACATAGCTCAGTGACTGGGCAGTTGTGAGTCTCTTGTTAAATTAGAATCAGAAATAGGAGTTGTCACAACAACAATTATAACCGGTCAAGTGTTTTTCCCATTGAGTGACAATCATAGACGTAGAGTTATATAGGCCCGTGGGGCCCGAAGCCTCCGAATAATCTGAAATAAATTGCGATTTTACATATACTGTAATGTATAAACGTACATAAAATGTGCTTGGGCCACTCCCACCCCTCAAATAATTTTGAGAACTCTACGTTGAAGGCGACGATAAACCCCCTCCCCCCTGTAGCTCAATGGGAAGAGAACTTAACCGATTATCAAGACGTTGTGGGTTCGGGTCCCACCGGGCACCGAGAGATAATTCTTTTCTTTACAGGTAATTTATGATCTAATTTTACCATATCATCGGCTATGATGGCAATTTTTAATAAACATTATTTTCGTTTTTCTTACATTAATTTTCATTATACAATAATTTTTGCCACCCACGTATTAATTACAGCTCAAACTAGTGCTTATTGATTTTGGAGAAAAAGAGACGCTTTCCCCATCCTGGATTCGAACCAGGGTCCCTCCGTTTAGCCCGGAGTGTCTTGGACCGCTAGACGAATGAGGACAGGAAACAACGCTCTCTTTCCGTATAAGCAGGTATGGTATTATTATTCTTCCGCAGGATACATACTGTTGCCTTGTCAGTTTTCAGCGAGATTTTGTTGGGACGACACATTCTGCCACCCACGTAAAGAAAGAAAGCTCTAGTTTGAGCTGTAATTAATACGTGGGTGGCAAAAATTATAGTATAATAAATTCCCCCACGAAAACTCACAAAATTCTCGCCCCGGAGGCTTTCTTGTGTTGACCATATTTGGCAATTGTGTTATCCCTGCGGAGGGTAATAATACCTTACATTAATTTTCATATGGTTTTCTTTGAACCATTCACACAATTTTTCAAAATTACATTATTTATTTATTTAAGTCCGAAAAAATACCTATTTCATACTCCTTATTCTTTAATGACTCTTGAAATTTTATTATAGTTCTGAACAAAGCCATTTCCATCAATTTTCCTTCCCTAAATCCATATTAATGTTTATTTGATGTGCAAATTTTATTTATAGAATTTATTAACCTTTTATATATTCAGCTTCCAAATAAGTTGGAAAAGACCAACATTATAGATATACAAGATAGCTGGAATAGATCATCTCTATATTTCGAATAGATCTATTCTACTCACCTTGATAGATACAGAATTGTAATTTTCTGACTCTATCTCTTTATATTTCACACAAACACAACTCCATTTATCTCTTTGCATGAACAGGATCTACAGTAAAATCTCCGAATAACGGTCAACCGTGGGATTCTGCAAAAGTGACCGTCCTTCGGATCTGGCTGTTATTTAGAGGTTCAGTATAAAAAAATCAAAATAAATAAAATTAACAATAAAAAATTAGTAATTTCAAATACATTAATCCTCACCTATTTTAATTTACATTTAAGAAATCAGCGATTCATATTTATTTTTTATGGCAAATATTCTTTTCTAGGGAAATAGTATTTATAGTTGTTTTGTGTAACTCGTCATCATTTTTGTTCAAAGCAAAGTTTTGGGTCTCTCGAAAATTTGCTAAAATATCAGTTGTGTTTTAATCTTAAAATTTTGCGGCAGTTCTGCACACTCTTCCGCTCCTATTTCCTCAGCACTTTCTTCCCCTTTCGTCATGTTTTATAATGATTCCTGAATGGTAATAAGCGTAGAAGAAACTTCTAAATCTTCATCCACGCAAATAAATTCGCTGGCTTTCATATTTCCTGCTACTCTGACAATGCCATTCAACCCTTCCCCATCATCATCTCTGCCTGTATTTTCGGGTTCATCAGGTGAGGAAAAATTCTGTAATTAAGAAGTATTTTAATTGCGATATCTTTCATTAAAAGATTTTTGATCAAAAATTGGAAAGCCACTCAAAGGGAGAGAGAGCACTTCATCAAGTTCTTCGTTTCTGGTCTTCCGACGCTGTATTTTGCTATCTAAGTTCATGTTCAGAAAGGCCTGGGTTTTTTTTTTTAACTGCCCTGGGTAACTTTGATATTCTGCTTCAGAGTTACGAATTTTGGTAAAGAACTCATCGTGATTACAAGCTGATGTTCAAAGGACGAAGTTGAATTTATATGTCACTACTCGATGGTAACAAAGCATAAAGGACCGGAACTGTCAGAAACCAATTTTTAGTGGACAGTGTTTGTTTGCACAGACGAAATATTGGGATGGTCGGTCATAAATAGAGACACTGTATTCACGGAAAGGGGTGTATGTACGAAGCTACAAAATGAACGTATGTTCCAATCATAGGCGTATGCAGGAAGTTCATAAGGGGGGTTATATTCTCAATGGGGGGTTACAGAGCTACAACTCACATATTCCTATGTTAAATATACAAAATTTCATTACAGTGGCGGGTTACAACCTCCCCCCCCCCTACTTACGCCAGTGGTTCCAATGGTTAGAACTTTAAAAGAAAGTGCCGTCACGTAAATTTTGCTTTACATTGTTGACAATTTGGGTTACAGATATATTTGAAAATTGAATAATTTTTTTTTTCTCGATGCCAACCGAGTGGCCGTTGTTTAGAGATTAGCACTAACGTTAATCCTGTGGAATGCATTCAATTCCATTGATATGTGGCCGATCTTCGGAGGTTACCGTTGTTTAGAGGTGACCGTTAAAGGAGGTTTTGCTGTATTATTGTAATTGTTATTTCATTTGGGATTATTTCTGAATTATCGATTTCATTATGTATCTATAATAAAATTTTAACTAGTATATCGGCTCATTACCGTTTTATTTTAGAGTGTCCAGCTCCTTTATTCATATTTAAACTATAAGGATTTAATAATGTTTCAGAATTGTTTCTTTCTGTACATGCATAGTTTTTTCATTAGTTATTCTTATGTGATTTCTACATCTTTAATTATTACCATCCTTTCTACCAATTTCTTTTTCAATTCTACAAAAAATCCGTAAATTATATAATTCTTTATTATTGGTTATAATCGTTTTTATGAACTTTCAAACTTTTTAATTGCAAAGTCCTTTTAATTATGCAACTATCAGTATGTTCCCAGTTACAAACAGACTTTCAACCAAGGAATCCAGGAGTGGCGTCCCCTGAGAATGAGAAATTTACCTTTTTTTTTTAGGTTTCTATATCAGTTTTCAAGATTTGCACCCCCCGGAAATATTCTCTGGATTCACCCCTGTCTACAACATATGCATGCAGTGGCGTAATAATTATTAATAAATTAACGTAAATTCGTTTCTTTTATTACTTAATCCTTCGGTTGTTTCCATTTAATAAATCATTAGGGTGAGAGTGGAAATCCGCTCGAGACTGAAACCAAGCAGGGGCCGACTTGGCTGCCACCCCCTCCCCAAAAAAAATCCGAGGTATGTACCCTTTGAGAGTACCCAATCCGCCCCTGAAACCAAGCTTAAGAAAGAGGATAAGATCGGGCTTTTACATGCTCCCACTCCCAATATTTTCTTGAAATTTTGCGCCTATAACTTGTTTATTGCCTCTTTCATAAAATCTAATTATTGGTTTTATTTAGGTAAATATTGTCTTTATATTATAAAGGCACGCACACACAGGTTGTGTTGATATAGCTTGCGTGCTAAGAGGATAATAAACTACGTCGGCCGTGCTTGCTGACGCAAAGCGTCAATGCACCAATACTATCGATTCAATAGTTTGTTAATGTCCTACAAGACGTTTTATATCAATAGCCAAATTCTAGCGATTTAGAAAGTAACACTATTAAGAGCTTTCCATGGATATTTTATCACAATAAAAATACCAATGGCAGCTATGGATTACAAAAAACTTTTCTCCTTCCGAAGATGACAATCTATTTTACGATATCGATGATGCATATTGGAAGCTGAACGTCCTCCAAATTTTCCAACGGATTTTTTCTGACCGTACTTAAAACATTTACAATAAAATACAGTAAATGAAAAAATAATTACTCACGAAAAGAACGGAAACAATTTGAATATGAACTAGCAGGGTGAAAAATTTTGAAGTCTCAACATCGGAGGTGGGGGGTGGTGAACAAATAACTGTAAATGTTGAACATTTATTTTCTCCGCTAAGTGAACGAGGTTTCTAAATTATGTATTAATTATATCTAATACACAGTGGCGGCTCGTAGCTAAACTTAGTGGGGGTGCTGCTCCAGAATATTATATTATATTATAATTATATATATATATATAAAATACACAAAATCAAACGTTTTCTACTTACTTTAACATAAATTGTTACAGTTGAAGCTTGATCTATTCATTTAAAAATGAAATCCATTCTTGTTTTAATTTCCACGTAAAGATCAATAATTTTCTTCTTGATCTCTGGATGACAACTGAGGAAATTTTTCTCCCTTGAAAGAACTGCAGGTGCATTTAGTTGTTCCGAATTCATAGTGTTTCTTAGAAAAGTTTTTATTCTTTTCAATGTTGAAAAGCAGTTTTCTGACCCTCATGTAATCATGGGAACTGTCAAGAGGATTTTTATCAGTTTCATAATTTCACTAAAAACATCATCTAGATTATTTCCATGATACAATTCAGCAGCTCAGTTAATTTGCAATATTCATGAATATCAGACCTACAATAAAAATCATTTAGTTCAGTTTCAAGCCTTTTTTTGTCAATCATGGGATATGCTTCAGTGGTCAGTACTATCTCTTCTGTGGGATGTTCATTCTTGAAACTAGTGAAGCATTTTTTGTTGAACAATTTAGCAGCCACTAAGTGTTTAGTGGAAGAATATCTGTTCATTATATCGAGATATACGGTCACACACTTCCTTAGCTTCTGCCATGAGTGTCTTTGAAGGATTCTCACAGTACTTTGAGTTTCTCAATTCTAAAATAGCAGTTTTGAAATTTGTTATATATTCATTAACTTTAAGCACACTAATTTCTCGAGATTACATTTGGTTGTAAATTATTTCAACATGAGGCATAATCTGATGAAGAAGCTCTAACCAAAATTTGAAATTATCATAATTCAGATATTTTAAAATTCCTGTTGCTTCTGAAATGGTTTGATCTGCATTTGAGGTTGACTGAATTTCAGTAAGGCAGTTTTTTAAAGGTTGCAAATTTTCATGAACTCCGTTTATGGACGTACGTTGAAGTTCCACCTCGTAGAGGATGGACGTGGACTACTGATTTCCATATGCTTTTTGAGAATAGATACACGTTGCGATGATCTTGAGAAGAAAGTTGGAATAGCCAGAATGCCAGAGAATAATATTCTTGCATTTCGTGTAATACTTGCTACATTTCTCATTATTAAGTTGATGTGTTTACCAGTGAATGAAATGTGCATTACTATAAATTTTTATTTTTGCTTGAACTCCTACTTTCTTGCCTTTCATCACATTTGCATCACCAAATGTCTGAGCTATCAGTTTTTGTCTATTTCCTTAAAGGATTATGTCCAATTGTTCAAAAATATGTTTTGATATGCCATCTGCAGTTTGATTTTCTGGAATAAAGAATCCCCAAAAACGCTCAAATATTTCTCCATTCAATATGTACCATAGAACAAGGACCATTTGAGTGTGTTCTGAAACATCTGTTGTGTCATCAGCCATGACAGCTACAAAGGAAGCTTTTCTAATTTCCATCCTTATCTCCTCATAGTATATTTGTAGCATGCAGTCAAGTATCTCATTCTGAATGGTTTTAGAAACACCCTTGAAGACTGCACCGGTTTTTAAATGGTTCTTCAAATCTGAATCTAATTTAAATGCAAAATTTACTAAACCTCTAAATACTCCTAGATTTACTAAATAGTCTTTTTCATCATGTCCATGTAAGGGAGTTTCAAAGTTTCCAAAAAAAAAAAAAAAATTGCACTCTATTATTTTGGACAAAATTTCATGCTTCTTTTTGATCTTTATATTATGCTCATTGATTGAAAGTCTATATGCCTCACTAAGTTTCTCCTTAATACTTACAGTTCCTAAAAATGACAATGAAATTACATTATCAACGTACGTCTTTGATTTCTCATGCTTTTCAGTTTTTTCTTTTGTTTATATTTCTAAAACCATCTTTTATCCACGTTACATCACCTCCAAACAGCAAACACAGGAAGCAAAACAGTGCATTTTTTTATTTCACAACCGCAAAGCCAGCTTTTCCGTTGGTACCATTTAAAATTAAAGCTATGAATATATTTCTTGTTGTTGCTTATGCCTGGCTGAGATATTAGAATATCAGTTGTTGAACGACTTCTTTTCTTAACTGTAACTTTCTCAAGGAGAGACAGCTACGAAAACTTAAGCTATTGAAGTTCACTTACAGTCACAAAACTTATTTCTTGGGGATGCAAGGACATGGTTAAAGTTTTCTGTTAAATAAAAGAACAAAAAAAAAAAGAAGCAAATAGAATAGCTGAAAGCAGGATAATAATTTAATTATACACTTTATCACATTGAAGAATATGGTACACGGTTTTTAAGCATAACACACTCAGAGTGAAAAAAAAACTGCCTTCCACCAGCACGCCAGGGTCAGAACTGTGGGAGCGACAGTACTCTCTTCCCCTTGCGTGCAGCTTCCTATGTGCACATGCGCACAACAGTCAAACACCATGCCACTGGAACTGTGAAGCACACAGTTCCACACAAAGGTTTTTGTATCTTTTCCATAAACTAGGGGATGGCTACTGACATTAAGCTTAAGAATTATATATTGCACAAGTATAAAGAAAGAATTAAAGAAAAAAGGGCTCATTATATTAAATGTTATCGATAATATAGAGTGAAAATAAGGGGTGTTGAAGTTCCACAGTGCCTATACGCGAGCCGCCGCTGGTAATACATAAAGGTTGGCAAAAGTACTGGGCCATCTGTTGCACTCAGGCTTCCCATAACACTTTGCACAAACACATACGGAATCGATTATTTCTAAAAATGTCTTTTTAAATGTTTGATTAAAGCGAGATATTTACATCAAAATTTTTTTCTGAATAAACATTCGCTAAACGTAGAAAAAGGTAAATAGGGACCAAATGATTAAAAAAACGGACTTGAGACGAAAATACAGACTTTTGCATAAAGAAAAAAAAAGACTTCTAGGAATCCTGACATCATTTCACTGGCATAAGCAAGGTGCCAGAAAACATCCTATGTAGAAACTGTGCTTTTGCTCAAATTTGCAAAGTCATGTAGTTTATTCAGCGACCCAGTAATTACTGTTAAAAAAAAAGAGAAAGATTAAAAGAAAAGTATAGGAATGGGAACGCCAACAATTCACTTGAGGGTTATACCAATAAATAAGACTTTGCCCATCCTTCTTTATCTCGCCACTTCGTTTTGAAAACAAAGAATTCCCTAAGAACAGGACTTTGAGTGGAGGGGGAGAGAGATCTTTGGGAAGAAAAGGTGATTGCTGTTGGGGATGGGATCATAGGAGGGGAAGCAAGCAGAAAAACAGGAAGAATAGGAGGGGTGGTAAAATAATACGAAGAGTAGGAGCTCTATGATCCTTGTGTAGAAAAGGAGAATACGACAACAATAAATTGCTTATGTAGCTGTGTCCATAGTAACCATTTCTCACAAGAAAACAACCCTCAAATTGCTTCTGAAGCCACGTCACAAGCCTCACCCTCAGAGTATACTGCCATCAAGTGGCAAAAATTTGTTTGTGGTTTTCCGGCTCAAAGGCTACAATGGTTATGCTGCACTGGGACGCTAGGAACTCTGTATATTAAACGAAGGAATATATGAGTTGTAGCTCTGTAACCCCTCCCATTAAGCACATATTCCTCACCTTATGAAATTTCTGCCTATGCCACAGACTGCAAGGGAGGGGGAGATTAATAACGATCTTTAATTAAGGATTTTTTATTAACCGGACACAATTATGGAAGTAAGCGCTTTTATGCTTAGCTTTACCTCTGTCTAAATAAAAGCACATTTTAACACTTTTCCATATATTTGGTATTCCTTTGATCATCATGACACAATTATTCCCTGCATTTATCTCATTAAATTTCTATTATGAAAATTGAAATATTTTATGCTAAACTTGGCAGCATTTTGTGTGAAATGTTTATTTACACTGAACACACACACATATATGTGTGTGTATCATTTGTGTGGAATATATTGACACAATGTTGTAAATAAATGGCTGCATGAAAGGGACTAATCTTCAAAGTCTTATTATCCACACCCCCTCGTTTTTTCACCATTTCTGCACTTTCAATGTTTTCACCAATAGGGATACTGCCACTAGAAAAAGAACAATAGCATAAATGGCAACATTGCATTCAGTGTAAGTTCATTCCAGACAATTCCTGTAGAAGGGTTATCCAAAATGTACCAATACATTCTACCTAACATAAAAAACTATACTTTCTACAACGTTGATGCTAATATTTAACACATTATTTGTAAACAGTTTATATATATATATATATATATACAGGGTGTACTTGAACTAACGGTCCAAACTTTAAGGGGTGATAGTATCCATCAAGATGAACAGTACTTGATATGAAACCTAGGATCGCAAACCACTTACAGCGCCAGTTCGAAAACCCTCAAGCATGCACAAGTAAGACAGACAAAACGTTATGCCCCAATTGTCTATGCACTGGATAAGCTGCCCAGAGTTGTATTTTGTGCCTCTTATGCACTGGTTGTAAACACTTGTGCATGTTAGACAGTTTTTGAACTGATGCTATGAATGGTTTGCGACTCTAGGTTGCATATTAAATATTGTACACCTTGATGGGTACTATCACCCCTCAAAAGTTATGACTATTCAGGTCAGGTACATCCTGTATATAACCCTTTGCTCAATTCTTGGACTAAACCTGTTTCAAAAATTGTATATTTTCTTCAATCACTAAATACTGTATGTAAAGCATTATTACCAGTTAAATGATAGGGGAAAAATGCACTTTTAAATAAAGGAAAAAACCCATGCATATAGAAATCACAGGATAAACAAATTTTGTTACATTTGCGTTGTCTGTAGTAATCGTGAGATAAGCTATCGAAGGGCTAAAGAAAATGTATGCATCAATGAATACTGATTATAGTAAATAAACAACTTTATTCCAAT
This sequence comes from Dysdera silvatica, assembly GCA_006491805.2. Classification (NCBI taxonomy): domain Eukaryota; kingdom Metazoa; phylum Arthropoda; class Arachnida; order Araneae; family Dysderidae; genus Dysdera; species Dysdera silvatica. Next base: position 67,708,196 of record QLNU02015270.1, read on the forward strand.
TTACAAAATGATGTGTAGAAAGAGTTTGCATAGATTGATTAGTTCGCCTTCTTCAAGTTTTTTGGAGACCATGCTTCCACCAGTTTTATGGCGAAAACGATGGAGAGTATGTGCACTTGGAATGCGATACCGATGAAGCAATACCAGATGGCAGCCACTGAAATTCCTTTAAATGTCTGAATGTGTTCTTTGTCAGTATTAGATTGCATGTACGTCAGAAGATCCTCCAAATATACTACTGCTGCTCCAACGATGGGGAAAATACCAAAGATAAATATTCCCCAGGCAGAAGCTTTCATAATTTTCACTTTGTTTTTGCGAATTCCAATATATGCAAGGACGGCAAAAACAATGCTGACAGGCCAAAGCCACTCCCATATTAACGGTTTTGGAAAATTGATATCATACAGTTCTGCAATGTTAGTTCCTGTAAAATTGAGCACTTCAGGTAACAGTTTGGCGAGCATAAAGAAAAGTAACAGAAAATGGAGAAAAATGGCAAATTTCAGTCGAACTTTGTATGTAGAGCTAAAAGAAATACAAAAAAATATTATTTAAAAGGAGAAATATATAACTATTAGTGAAAGTGTTCAGTAATAATGATCATGTATATTATTGAAATGCAACCATCTTCTGAAAATATAGTATGCATAACATATTTACATACACTTATCACCAGGGCTTAAGCTGCGTTAGTTTTTTTGGTTTTTTTTTTGCATTTTGCGAAAGGATATTGCATTTTCCGCAAAATTTAAATACCACTTTCGCTAAAAAGCGAAAGCCCTGAAAATTAAAAATTTTCACAGTTTTATGTCGGCAGCCACCGTCGACGGTCACAAGCATAAATTTGAAGAAAATGACATACTGTCAAAATGGAATATTTTCAAGAAATTTGTAGGTGCCAGATGCAAAGAGTTTTCATTTTTGCAGTTACTGCAGTGTTTGAATCAAAATGAAATGGAGAATTTTCTTCACCATGCTCAATAACTGAATAAGCGGCAAGTATACCTATGCATACTGCAGATTGTGAAAGACTAAGGAGTCTCTAAGACTAAGGAGAAAGAAAAGGAATTTCTCCCAGATGAATTTGATTAAAACTGACTTGCGAAATTGTTTAACAACGAACCATGCAAGCAAATTGCTAATGATAAATATTGAATGACCTGTTCGAAATAATTTTGATTTTGAAAGTGCCTTCCAACTATGGTGTGTAGTAAAGTCAAGGATAGGGTTTGTTTTTTGGTTTTACGGCTCAAAGACTACAGTGGTCATGCTGCGCCGGGACCTACTGTTTTCCGAGGAATCCGAACCTCTTAAGGCCTGGGGAACCAAACCCCGGACTACAGTGAGCAGTGCGATCTTTATGAGATCTCTGAGTAAGCGTTCTTTTTGCACTGCTGGGAGTCGAACCCAGAT
>QLNU02015270.1:67718592-67744275 GCA_006491805.2 Dysdera silvatica
GTCTAGTATTTAAGACTGCTTCGATCTCAGTCAAGACGGAAGTAATTTCCTCAAAGTTCAATAACGCTTTACCAATTAATTTCCTTAATATTGTCTTTACACTCTTAAACCAGTTGTACATAAAACATATAAAAGTTCTTCTGCGAAAACTGCCTTTGAAAACTTAGTGTCAACGAATGATTTCCATTGTTATGTACAAAACAAAATTCTACAATTTTGAAAAAAATGTTTTAAAGGATGGGTAGTCAGTCCCTGTGGTTCCACTCTGACTATAGCCCTGGTTTTAGATTGCATTTTACAAGTATAACAGTAATATTTTTTATGCTTACTACTTCATTAATTATATTTTTGTGTTTAATAAGATACCGGTTCTCAAACTTTTTACATCTGCATTCACTTCACACACATACATCTAGACGTAATGCCACCCTCACTACTTTCCATTTGTTATAGTATATGAAAAATATTGTTTGCTCAGTGTACATATTTTTGCACATACGCATGTATTTTCACATTTCATTTGTAAGAAAATGAAGAATATATAATTCAAATTAGAACAGCCTTATTTAAATAAATTCACTGTTGAAGGTGAAGTAATATTTTGGCTCTTACACATATCAGCCATCATTCAGCTTGAATTAAAAATAACTCCATGTATGAAAAACGTCTAGCGTTCCCATGAGCAACTGCCAACTCTTCCTCACCCTCCAGGAGTCGCATCCTAGTTTGAGAACTGGTGTTATATGGTAAAGGAATAGAAAATGAAGCCGTACAAAGGTCTACAGTTCGCTAAGGTACCTGAACTTCTTTTATCCCTATAACTACGGAAACAAAACTTGAATGGTAGATTTATAGAAAAAATGGTGACCATGCAATGCCGGAAACGACCCTGGTTTATTTGCATAATAGCAAAATACATTAATTACCACACACATTTTAATTTGAACTAGAAACTTTTCGATATGGCTACACTTCAATATCATACCCATAAATATAATGGAAGTTCCCTCCTTGTTATTATGTTTAATAGAACAAATTAATTACTGAGAAAGTATGCACAACATAACCATCAGTAAATATTAGACAAAATTCAACACAAATTACTCTTGAAACGTAAGCATTTAATTTTAGTTTTAAAAATTACAATCACTAAGAATGCACAATAAAGTACAACAAACAAAAGATACCAAGTTAACTAACGATTTTGTAAGGGTTCAAAAGTTGCATAATGTTACTTCCACAAAGTAGAGAGTACACAATATTTTGTAACGCAAGTGTAATCTGAGAAAAGCTCCAATACCATCCAAAACTGCACTAAAACCAGTAGAACTCATCAGTACCAATTAAAAAAGCCATAGAAGGCAATATCTGGGAATTCACAGGCAACACTAAATATAGAAACATCAAGGATTTATTAATGCTATCAATAAATATATCAATGAAGACTTCAATAATTTATAAATGGACATCAATATTCTGAAATATTTCATTTTTTGCAGCCAATCCCTCGTCTCATAGAGTGTTAACAATACACAAAAGTATTGCTCTGAATGCTGACAACGATCAAAGTGTCATCAACCTTTCCTTTAAATCGTTACTTAGTATATTTTAATGTCTGGTGTCGAAAGTGCATTCTAGCTTTCCAATTAAAAACAAAAAATAATGAAATTATAAGTTAATTGATGAATCAATCTCTAACGAACACACATCTCTTCACCTTCATGGGTATGAAAAATTGACATTAGAAATTAATTAAAACCTTTTGTTAACTATTCAAAATTCCTTGCTTGTAATTCAATTTACAAACTGCACAGCGGGATTTCTCAATAAGGGAAATATTAGGAGATGTAAATAACTAAGAATTCCAATTTAGACAAGAAATGAAATTCTATGGGCATAGCTTAGTAGGAATTGATGCTATGACTATTTACTTATGGAATTTTGCAAATCAGTTATCATACTAAAGTTGTGTCTTGCAATAATTGACATTATTTTAGAAGCGTAGTTGTGTCTTGTTATAACTGACATTACTTCATAATGTAACGACTTGATAACAAGGATATACATAATGATTTAGTTAATTTTGAACATCAAAAGGCAAATATTCTTTGGTATACTGTCTCTTGCATAGTTACACATTTATAGGTAAATCATTTTTTGACAGGTCATGCATCACAATGACAGAAAAAAGCAAGAACAGACTCGTCATCATGATGACATAGGTGGTCACGACTATTATGATGCAATATCAGCAATAAAGTAGCCAATAAATTGAAAAATGTCACAAAATATCTAAAAAAAAATCCTCCTTAAAACATTAAAAAACGAAACATTACTTCCAAAAACTTGCATAGTATCATAACAACAGAAAATGACTAATTGCTACTCAAAGAAATCATAGAAGCAATATACACATATCCCAAACCAAGTAACAAATGAGGAAAATCTTGGTATGCAAAGGTGATAATAGTCAGCAAAAAATAAATGGCAAACAATAAGATACGAAGCATCTAGTTTAGAAAGAAATGCATTCAGAAATTACTGATGCACGTTCGAAGGAAAATATATGGAAAAATCATTTCACTGTTTTCACTTATAAAATAATGTTCAAAAAATTTTGCTACTTTTTGTTTTTAACGCTATAAAAAGAACGGGCAGGGAAAACAAGATTTCTCGATTTTTACAATACTACTGCTCTTAAATTCTTGCTGTGTAATACAATTTAATTACATATCTAACAAGCACCAAACTAAGGTTTAATTAAAAGCTCCGAAATAATTCCACCTCAACAAGCCGAAACGTATTTGCTAATTTTTGAAGACTATTCAATAATTTTACAATATTTAAATATTGTACATAATGTTACATTGTGCGTGAACATAGTCATTCTTAATCGCCTAAACACTGGAATAAGAGTAATAAAATGACTTTGTGGTTCAAGTTATTCTAACATGTAAATACAATAAAGGTTATTTGTGACAGAAAAAGAAAAGTTTTTGTATAAAACACTTCAGTGATAATAACATCTTTCAAGAATACAAACAGTTTAATGTGTTAGGTTTTAAAATTTTTATACAGCACCGAAGATGCATCTTTCGTGAATTTCAATGAATCAGCTGTAATAAACTAACTTTGAAATACACGTTTACCTTCATCAAAATCTAACGAGCTTTAAGAATACCATAAGAAACCTTCAATTGCACATTACTTTAAAAGCTATACAGAATAATTACTTTCCAAATATTGCATTTAAAAATATGCATGAACAATAGGCCTTTGACTAAAAATGAAATATTTTGTATATTCGATGGTTCTTGTATACAAACTGATATATGTTAACTTGAATGCAAACTATTTAATGTGTTAGGTTTTAAAATTTTTCACGAAGTACTGAAGATGGATGGACCTTTAGTGAATTTTAACAAATCAGCCGCAATAAACTAACTTTGCAGTATATGTATACATACTTCATTAATCGCAGAAGAATACCATTCCAATTACTTAATTTACATAGAAGAATAACATGAGAATACGGTAAGTGGCCTTCGCTTGTAGATTAAAGCTATATAGACTAATTTTAGATATTTACTTTCTCAATATTACATTTAAAAATATGCACAAATGATAGATCTGTGAACAAAAACGATGTTTTATATATTCAATTGTCCTTGAGCCTTTGAAAGTAAAAATACGCTTGTACATGGGGATAACAGCTTGTGAAGGCAGTGATGTGTATATGCATGAACATCACTGCTTGCACCGATAACAATATGCATGCACATGTGCATCACTGCTTGCACAGGTAACAACATGCATGCACATGTGCATCACTGCTTACAAGGAACATAATGTACATAATTGCTTATAAAGACAATGATATGCATGTATACGGTTAAACTACAATACGAACAGATGAAAGCAGACATTTTTACATTCAATTATATATTCCCCTAAAAAAATATACCACAGGCTAGTATGAAGTATGCTTGAAAGGTTATCTAGCTTTGTGCATGAAAATTAAAATTTGGAGATAAATACATTACAAGAAATTCGAAAACATGCAATAGGTTTGATGGATCTCTCATTTTCAACAATTTTTAATTATAAATTGAAGGAATTTCCTTTACAATATAGTCAATGTATAGGAAATTCTGAAAATTTTTTATAGCAGAAAGCTATTATATACATATCTTTTCACTACTAACATTGAACACTCTAGAAAAGTTAAAATTACAAACTTAACAAATGTAAAAGTGAATGAAAAAGACGAGTTAAGCATTTATTCACATGTGTTTTACAGAGTGCGAACATTTACGGAACACGCACATTGAAAGACAAGGTTGGTAACCTTTGCGAAATATGCTGACCAAAAAACACAAATTAACAACTCTAAATCATAAATGTGCCATTTATTTGCATTTTATAATGTTTTCCTAGTTTCAATGTACTTCTGGTCTTAAATTTTTTTTCTATGATATTTTCTAAAAGACATGTTTATAATACTCAACAGTAAATCCATCAATCTTGTTGCTACAAAATTTCTGGAATCAAATTGTATATATATTTTTAAGACCTGGTGCAATGCATTCTATACATATATGCTTCATAACTAAACATTATTCAACACATTTGTGGCAATGAGTGGAAAAAACTAAATCCCAGTTTATGAAACCCTCGCATGTAATGACAAAACTCGTAACCCAATAGCAAAGTGCATTCATGCTTTACCTACCATTTCTTTTTTTTTAACTTTACCATGTTTATTGTGTAATTTTATAATCCTTTTGCTATTTAATAAACATTTTTAAAAGCTATCATTACTAAAGTATTTTCATTTTAGTCACCGGTTTTGACGCTAGTAGTGATCGAGTTCAGAGCTAAAACGAGGTAAAATAGCCAAAAGCGTGACACATTGTACCACAAACTTAGTTTATCAAACACATCTAAGCATATACCCATTTTCTCCCTGCTTATAATTACATGCCAAATTAGTGAACTGTAACATTCTGAAGTTTTAAATGTTTACTAAATCCAGAAGGTATAATTATATATTAAACGGATCTATATAGCAAAGACCATTTGGCGAACCAAATGCTGAAAGGTGGACTATAATACAAGAATTAAAATAGTTTGTGTGACAAAAAGAAAGGCAGCAGGAAATTACAACGGTTCATCAAAAAAGAAGGAAAAACTCTCATTGGACTCATCGTCACTGTCTGACAAAACATACACCAAATCACTAAAGCTTACGTTCATTAAAAGTGGATCATCATGGTCGGTAAAAAAGTCAGAAAGGAATATTCTATCGACAAAGTCTAGGTCTCCATTTTGGTTTTGCCGGCGACGACGAGTTGGAGGAGGTAAGGTAGCTTTTGTTCCGTCGGGATATTGATGAAGGTAAAAACATGCACCACCAAAGGGACAGTTGCCTTCGCCCTTTCGGAAATATTTACAAGGCTTTTTGCTCAAATTGGTTTTATATGTTTCAATGAGTTTCTTCTTCTCCTCTTCGTCATCGACAAAGTATGAATTTGGGATAATGAAGTCAGACGTCAAGCGACACTCCGGGCATGTTCTAGTAACGCTTGTGTCCAACATATTTTCAAAGTACTGGAGGTCCGGTCTTACCTTCCTCCACTTTCGAATGCAGCTGAGGCAAAACACGTGATTACATTTCTCCAAGATCCCAAATCGCCGCTCGCTGAGTTCCTGTTTTTCCATAATGGTGTCGAAACAGATACCGCATGTTTTATCCTTACTTCTTTGGATCGCAAAAGACAGTTCCATGTTTTCGACAAACTCCTTTTCACACAAATCTTTGTGTTTTTGCTGCTGCTCGTTATCGTAGGGTATAAGGCAAGCCTTGCCACACATCTCACACGTATCACCATGAATGTCATCACAAGCCTCGGCAAACGGACACTCACCAATCTCGAAGTAGGCACATATTTCTGCCCGATGCTTGGGTTTCTTAGAATACTCCTGGCCAATGACTTTCTCCGCATATGACATTTGGTAAGTGTCTTTCGGTACAAATTCCGGGGCATTTACCCAATTCAGCATCTTTGGGTTCGTTATCAACGATTTCTCGATATTATTAGGACTATTGGTATTTACTGAATTTGACTCTTGCTTCAACGGTGTGAGCTTGGAATCCAGAGGAACGATCTTGGTCAATGTGGGTTGGGCGTTCTGCGTTCCCGAACTTTTCTTGCTCTGCTTGTTGTTTTTTGGTTCAATCTTAACGTGGTCATATCGACATTGCGAACCATAATAGCATCTCCCCATTAAGTAATAGCGGCAAACGTTGTCCATGGTGGTGTTGCTCCTATCGTGAGAAAACTGACAAGACTCGGCATCCCGACAATTTGCAATGGCAAAGAAACGACATAAGATATTTTCAGGAGAGATCGAGCTACTTGCCGCCATTTCCCTTGATATCGACTTTAATTAGTTTCGGTTCTCAAATGAAATGACGCAATTTCTTCCTTTTCGGCGGTAAAGGTTCCCGCAAGGACGATAACGAAAAACACACAACGCCACCATGACACCACTAAGAGTGGTGATTGCAATAAGAAGAAGAAGAAGACGAGTAGGAGTCTTATTCCTTGTGTCTCCGAAATGGAAATATTCAACGTAATTTAATTTTGTGATAGTTTCATCTGAAAAAAAAAAAGGTTTATTTGCGTGTCTTTTATTATAAAGAGACCTGATTTACTTTCCTTTGTTTCTTTTTCATAAAGATGATTACTATACAGGGATGGAAAAGGATAAACTAATTTTTTTGCATGGAGTCCGAACCACAACTGCGTTTCTTCTTTTGGAAATCGAACCTACACTTCTGAACAGGATTGTTTATTTTCAATAGGGCAAAATTTATTGTTCAACAATTTAATGGCATATTGTTTTGATGGATATTTGCTACTATAATTACAGTTTAGATAAAATGTATGTAATTACACATTCATATGCAACAGGGTTGGTCAGCATTTTTTAAAAACGAATAAAAGTTATCGATTTTGAATAATAAAATATCCCTGATTACGAATATGGAATTGAAATTTTGCAAAAATAATTTGATTACATTTATATTAGGAACAGAAAATGAATGAAAACAACCAAAAAATCACGTGACCGAAAACGCTTCCTCATTGACTGTATTGCTAGTAATGTCACTTATGCTTTTTCCGTGGCTAACGAGAAGCCACATTCCCGTTCTTGTTAGTCGCGTGTAAAGCATGAATGATAACATAGCTGCCTTTGAGAGGTTGAGGTCGTTTTCGCGTCCCTTCTTTTAGACGTCAAACTTTAAAAAAAATTTAAAAGTTAAATACTGCACGAATATTAGAAATATTTTAAATTTATTCATTTTTCGACTTACTGAATCGAATAAAAAAATAATAAATGTTGAAAAACCCTATTTCAGTTGTATTTTTGTTTTATGTTCTTCAATTTGAAGCTTTCTTCCGATTATTCCATTAAACATGTTTTATAAATTATAGTGAACATTTCTACATACAAAACTTACGAGGGGATCCTTAAGCACATGGTAAAGAATTACAACGCTATTTTATTGGAACATTTTAACAGGAGAAAAATATGACAAATATAATGTGATACGCATAGCAATGGCAGTTCTACCAATAAAATGACACAGCGGCCACCTTTCTTATACCCAATTGCTTAACAACAACAACGATAAAATGATGGATAGTAAAACAATAATCAATAAGCGAGTCACCTCATTTTCGCTTTGAACGCATTTACTTTATTTTCAAACCTTATTTGGGACTTGCTGAGAAAAGGAACGTGCATTTCTAACGACGACTTCAAACCTCAGTCAACTGATTTTAACCTACAAACCAAATCTGGTTCCATTCGTAAGTGTCCATAGATAAACGATAAGGAGGAAAGCCTCACTCCCTCTTAAATTACTTGTAGTATTTGAATTTCTTAGATGACTTTTATGGAAAAATAAAATCTTGTGTTTTCCAAACATTCCGGGACCAGTTCTGAGACACATACTCTATATTTGTGGTTCTCCATCTTTTTTTCCCATAGACTCTTTTCCCTATAGCTTACTTGTTAAGATTCTATTTCCCCTTTCTAAGATATACTTTAACTAGTTACATCAGCTACAGTTTTAGAGTCGAAAATCCCCCTTCCTCCCCACCTCCATACAAAACCTGTACGTTACATAACATTATAGTAATCACCCATATTCTTCAACAACCAATATAAAGGAACCCAACTGCGACTGTGTCAGCGAAATAAAAAATAAATAGATTAATCCCGGGAAGTAATTCATTACTTTTCTGTTGTTATTTATAACGTAAAGTAAAATTTTATGTACTATGTCTGTCAAAAATAACGCTGCCAGAAATTACTCTTCATTGTCACGGACTGGTAAATATTTCATACATATTTTTATTGTAAAATAAATATTTATATAATTTTTTTTAAGATATTGCTTATTAGGATGGGTCATAAAAATGTTTCCTCCTTTGGTCTTATTTTAGGCGTATGGTATAAACATAGTTAAATTTAATATTTGGGACAAATCTGTTAATATTTACACTCTGCTCTTACAAATTGAAACTTTGCCTCACCAAGAGTATAGGAATTTGACTTATTTAATTCCCAGTATGTTAAACTGTGAACTAATAAACATAAATTTTAGGTTTTATATAGAGCAATTATAGTTGCATGCTATTATTTTCTGCAGTATTTATTTAAGATAAAACATGTTGATAATTTACAAGAAAAACCAATGGTATTGTAAAAATTATGTGGAACAATTAAGCAAACGATGTATGAAACAATAACACCCACTCAAATTATGTGTTTCATAAAAACATTACACTATACTTAGATATAAATGGTACTAAATGCATACAGTTGGTGCAATTAATAAGGTTATGCAATATACATTGTACACCATATTATATCGTGTTAAAAATATGCTTTCATGCATTACACTAAATGTTCATTTTGGTGCAAAGTCCTTTGTCTCTTGGTTTGGGAATTTAGGGCGATTGCACATTATTGTTTTGATGGTGGCATCACATCTTTTCTCTCCAATAACTATCCTAAATGTTCTAGTAACCTCTTTCGCTGCACATTCAACCATTTGCAAATGGCACTTGAATTTTGGAATTGTTAACTGAGTGGTCATAATATTTAACAGTTCATTGTTCGTCCTGTTCTTGATTATCGGTGGCTCATATGTGTCAATTTCTGACCATTTTATCATTTGTTGCCAATGCACTGCTTTAAAATTGAGGGGTGGCGCTCGAAATGCATGAACACTTGTAGCCAATGGTTCATTTCTCCTTCTCGCTTCAATGGCGGTTTGAACAACATTAATGCGATCCGACTTATGGGCAGAAGCCAGTTGGGCCAGAAGAATATTTTCTGGATATGCAAAGAAAGCATTTCTCTGCACATATCGCTGTACAATTCCCTTTGCCTCCTTGTCTTCGATCTGCTCACTTCATTAGAAAATAAAAGTTCTGTGGACCCTCAGTAGCTATTGCCGTAGCAATGATGTTTTACCTTAAACCACATTGGTGTATAGATGTTTACAACTTATGAGGTAAGTATTTTTAGAACTTGAGATGGTTTCTTTGTGAAGGCATATAGCCGACAGGTACTGGTCAGCCACCTGCCATGGCTACAAGGGCCAATTTTGAGCAGCTTTAAGTTGCTTCTAAATTCTCCAGAGATGAGGGCAGATGCAACTTGTTACAAATACTTTTGGTCAGTAGATAGATCTTTCCAAACTGCTTCTGGCATTTCTGGGATTGAATCTGATCAGTGTCTGTGTGTGTGTGTGTCTCTTTGGCAGGGGTAGGAATGGTGGCCGCCGGAAGGTGGCTGTGATCCCAGGCAGGGCCAGCTTGAGACAGCGCAATCAGCGCTGAGTGGGGGATGGGTTGTCGATCAACGGCATTCATATATGCCGCGTTCATGTTAAGTCGTCATTCAACGGAATCTGATCATGCAAAGCATTTGTATTCAACAACTGGCAAATCGGTGACACTCGGCAGTAATTTCCCATTAGGCCCTGAAAAGGTATTTGCCCTAGATGTAGGACCATCTAGTTCAATGATGAGATGTTGTAGAGCAGTTCATTGGCATGAAGGAGGCAAATATTCCATTGTAATAGCCGGCCAATGCCTATTTCTATAAAATGGTTAATTCCTCCCTTGGCACCTATGTTTATGTTGATCCCATCACAAGCAGTTGTTTCAAATTGATTCACTAGTTTCTTTTTCTTTGAGAAATGACATAAGAGAATTTGCAATAGATTGTGCCTTGCTATCAACTGGTGTAACATTGCCAATGTACTTTCCATCAGGCAACGAAACAATTGAAATATGCTCCTCTGTTAAATTTGACCTGTAGAATTTACTTTCTACCTCCTGCATTATGGTTGTCTTTGCGTCCATCGTATACAATACCACCTGCAAATACAATGAGGTTATCACTTCCCTAAATACGGTATTCATAGCATGTCGCACTTTGGACTTGTCTATTACTTCAAGAATATCGTAAGCTCTCAAAGTTGCATTCACAATGGAAGCAGCGGCTCTGTCAGAGACAGCATTTCGCACTTTTACTTCAGCGATTTCTCCAATATCTTTTCTACGTCTCTTCAGAGGAACTGTAACGGTCTTTGAGGCTTTTGAAGTGGTTGACTGCTTATAATGGACAACAAAGTCGATGTCTTTTCTTTTCTCGATGTCATTCATGCCAACATTTCTGGAATTCCCTTCCTTCCCTAAACTATCAAGGCAAGGTTTACTTGAAGGTGAAGAGCCCATGTAAACAGTTTCTTTGTTCCTACTTTTCTCGAGTATATAGTCTGCTATTCTTGTTGCTTCTGCTTGCCTTTTTTTTTTAATAATTGTTGTTTTCTGGTAACTTCTTTGTCAACAGCTGAGGTTATGGTCATTATGATCAAAGGGGTTGTGATGGGAAGATGTCCATTATTGTGGGGCAATAAAAATCATGTGTGTGTAAAGAAAGAAATCCCACACCCATTTAAAATTACTCCATTCTGGTTGTTCCCTGGTGAAATTTCAAAATGAAATACTGAAAGTTGGGGGAAGTTGCACCCACTGAATGGGGCTGGATTATCGCAGACAAACAAGGCAAATGTCTCAAGGCCTGGGATGGTGATGACTCAACGCTTCTTCAAAATCATTGCCTATCAGATCTTATCACCAGTGCAGTATTTTTATCCCAATGCAAATTCCCACGACTTTTTTTGCAAATTTTAGAATTTTTGTAGGTATGTTGTATGTAAATGTGTTACCTATATTTTCAAAGTTTAAAATTTAAATACCAGAAGGAATTTAGTGATTGGTCGTATATAGCGAGCATTTTCATTGGTCCTATATCTTGTGATATTCCTCATATATATTAAACCAAACAGTTGAAATCATTTATTCATTTTGGCCATAAAATTGTCGTATTTGTATTCGTTATAACTTGAGTTCTGCTGTATATATATCATATTGCATACATGTATGCAATATAACATATATGTACAAGGGTGGACTGGGCCACTGGCCCCGGGCTAGTGCACCCTCATGGTCTATAGGACTTGTGCCATTCGATTATCCAAGTTATGCACCCTTTGAGAGGACCCAGTCTGCCCCTGTATATGTAAAATTGTTGCCATGTAACCCTCATCTTTATAAATTTTCAATGTATACCATTAACTAGTATTATGCAACTATAAAAGCAAACACTTAAAATATTGATCTAAGGATGTTAGATATATAATTGTGTATCTTCTGCTGTAGTTTCCAGCTATCTGTCTATATCAGTATGCTTCAAACTACCATCAGAATGAATATCGAAGATTAATAAAAAATATAAGCAATTTAAAGAACTTACGTTAAATTGTAGTTACAGGAGTAGTTAGTTTCGTTAGGAAAGGATGGGATTGTATTATTATAAAGTTTGATGGAGCTTCAGCAAACAGCTCATATTAAAAGTGGTTTATGTTAATGAGATTTGATTGTATTATGATATAAAGTTTTTTTTTTTTTTAAATAAAGAATCTATAGACGAAAAACCCGTAGAAAGCACCAGAAAGGCCATCTTTATTCTACTCGGAATTTTTACACTTTCTGTGTCTAGTCTTCTATTTGTGTATTATTGCTTTCCTCAACTCAACGAGTGAGTATATGCTTTCTTTTTATATGTATTGTTTATTGATTTTATATCAGGTTACTGACTCGATTGGTTCCTCACATTGTCATTGATGTTCAGCACAGGGGAGGGCACCAATGTCCAGCCAAATGGATCACTGACACATTTTTTATGGACCTCAATGAGATAACAATAAACAGAAGAAATTATACGCCTTTGTTTGGTAAAAATGCATTATTACCAGCAATCGTGTTGCTGAACATTGCACCGCCGAGTTGGAAATGCTGCTCCATAAAACCAGGATGGCAGCAAGTGGAAAGAAGATAAATCATTAGAAATCAATAAAAAAATCTTTAGAAATTATCAGGGGATGGACTGGGCCACCAGGCCGGTGTGCCCTCATGGGCAATAATAGGACTTGCGCCTTCGTTGGCTATAGGATCCATTCCTTTTCATAATCCAAGGTATGCGGGCCCTGCGGTGGCGCAGTGTGGTAACACGTTCGCCGTTAATCCGGGTTCGACTCCCAACAGTGCAAAGAACGCTTACTCAGAGATCTCATAAAAGATCGCACTGCTCACTGTAGTCCGGGGTTTGGTTCCCCAGGCCTTAAGAGGTTCGGATTCCTCGGAAAACAGTAGGTCCCGGCGCAGCATGACCACTGTAGTCTTTGAGCCGTAAAACCACAAACAAACCAACCAACCATCCAAGGTATGCGCCTTTTGGGCTCAATTCATCCCTGGAAATGCTGCGGCATTGCTTCATGAGAATTTTGTAGACTGCTAGTAATAGTGCATTTTAGCCTTTTTTGTGGTTTGCTGTACTTATGAAGTTATGATAATGAGTTTTTTAAATTAACAGTCGTTTAACATAATTAGGATCCTCGGTTTGACGTATGTTATCCCCCCCAGTAGAAATTTGGGCTGCCATTTTCATACCATGGGTATACAAATATGTATCTCAGTTGAAATTATAAAGACTTAGGGTTCGGTGGCGCAGTGTGGTAACGCGTTCTCCTAGTGCGCCGCTAATCCGGGTTCGACTCCCAGCAGTGCAAAAAGAACGCTTACTCAGAGATCTCATAAAGATCGCACTGCTCACTGTAGTCCGGGGTTTGGTTCCCTAGGCCTTAAGAGGTTCGGATTCCTCGGAAAACAGTAGGTCCCGGCGCAGCATGACCACTGTAGTCTTTGAGCCGTAAAACCACAAAACAAACAAACAATATAAAGACTTAGGAAACATTGTCAGACTAAATGGGTGAATTAATTGCTCGAAACAGATGTGTGGAGGATATTTGGAGAGAGTTTTTCATCCAGCAGTGGATAGATGCTGATTGAATGTGGTGAAGATGTACATAAACACAACAGGCAGTGGTTGCTAATTCTCATAAACATAAATGGTCCTCCTGATTTATCGTCATAGAGCTTATATTACAATTGTCTCGTCCTACAATTATAATTTCCATACTTCCTGTAATGTAAGTGGACATGACAGACTTTGGACTCACAGTCCAACAAACTTCTCCATCTCTCGTAAGGAGTGACCATATTCTTCACCAAATACAACGTCCGCATTTGCCACCTAGTAGCATTGCTTCTATGTTGTGTTTATCATTTGCCATGTAAAAGGAATCACAAATTGCTACAAATTCATTAAGCATATACCTCAGACATTCACAATCGTAATTCAGTGATTTCACTCACAATATATATGCAACTGTTTGCATTTGCCAACTTCATGCTAGTGCATTTGTTATTTCTCATTCTATAATTTTTGCATGGTGTGTCTATATGCGACAGCCGATTGAAGTGCTTGTGAGCATGTCATTATGATGTCTATAATATGCAATCAGTTGTCGTATAGGAATGTATAATGTGGTGTGATTATTTTTATTTTTTAGGGACGAGGTGGAGTACATTAAAGTACCCAGAGATATTGACGATGCGAAAAACCTTGGCAAAGTGCTTTCTCGGTACAAGGACCGTTATTATTATACTGTCCTAAGTGCATTTTTTCTGACCTATATATTGTATCCTTTTGCATAAGCTTCTCGGTAATTGCAGCTGGAATGTGTTATATTTCATAAATACAGCTCGATAATATTCTGTTAGAAAATTAGTGGGGAAAATGTTGGATTGCCTTTTAAATCATTTTCATGTAATGAGTATTATGTCTAGAGTATATACAGTACTTCGATACTGTATATTTTTTGTAACATGCTAATTTAGTAAAATGTTAACTCATTGCATACAATATTTATTTCTAATTTAACTTGAGTTTCTCTCAAGGTGAACTTGTAAATGTGATGAATTTTGCGATTAGATCACATTAATATATATGCCTCACTTTAATTTACGTTAAGTGGTTTCAAGATGTGAAATTATAAATTTGATGAGCAAGTCTATTTAAAAGCTTTCACTCTCCTTTTAAATGAATGGTGAAATGCGTATTAGGTTACCAAAGGGTTCTCCTTAAATAATTAACGATGGCGTAGAGGAATTAACCAAATAAAATCCGACACTCCATTTTTAAGGACCGATTTTCTTTGGTTTCTAATGACCAGAATGTGGGGAGGGGGGGGGTAGGAATTCAGCGCTCATATAGGGTGGACTCGAATTCATGATCCTCTAATTACCATTTCAATGCATAGTTTCTTAATTTCTCTCTTATTCAATTTATCTATTCAAATAGATTCTAGCATGGCCTTCCACTTTCAAGATTCTAACATGACTCTTAAAAGCGAGTTTTCAGACTGACTTATATACTAAATGGGTCACATTATAAGGAATATTGAGGAGGATGTAGTGGAAATAATCTTTACAAGTTAGTCTAACTCGTTACTTTTTCATCATAGTTCGGATTCAGGCCCACACACAGGATTTCTAAATAAGGTCAGGTTTGATAGAAATAAAAAATTGTCTCGTGGGAATGACTAATAATGTTTAAATGCAGGGGTTATCTCCAAACCTCCCCTCCCCATGTGCATGTTCTTGTTCATGCTGGAATCCGATATTTGCCATAGAATAAATTATATTCTCTTCAATAACTAAATGAGGATTGAAATAACCTTAGGAAAAATTTGTTCCACACCTGGGCTTGGACTCTTACTAGCTACGTTCAGGTTACTGTCCCTGTGTCTTGACCACTAAGCGCAGCTATGCACGGTTGTTTTCTTGTGTGTATGTGTTAACAAAAGGGATCTCTTTAAGGAGAGTGTTGACGGAGTTATTTTTAAGACACTGTCTCCATTTTTCTCATGACTCAAACTGGAAACTAACTTTAGCTAATCTTGTATTAACTAATCCTAAAACTATTAAGCTTTTGACCTGAAAATGATTGTACAGTTCTGTTGTCTTTTGTTTCACATGTTTTGGTTCTTGACAGTTGTATAGTTTACAATCTTTCGCCATTCCTGGGTCCATTTTTCTCAGCATTCTTTCGGGATTCTTATTTCCGTTCCCGTTAGCAATTTTCTTGGTGTGTGCAGTAAGTATGCAAAGTGGTTGTTATTGTCATTTGTTGTAGCCATAATTTCCTATGTATAAAGGTTCTTTTGTCGTTGCTTTACCATTTTAACGGCAACTTCTCTTTCACAGTGCTCTGCTCTTGGGGCATCGCTGTGTTACGTGCTGTCTTTTCAACTGGGTCGCAAAATCGTGAGAAGGTATTTCCCACAGAAGGCAGCTGACTGGGCTCGTCATGTAAGCATTTTTTTTTTTCTTTTTCTATCATGCTTTGGATGAGATTTAAGGGATAGTAGATGGATTAATCTGATGATGTAGCCACTATGCAGAATAAATAAGAAATAGGTAAACAACGCTTATAGGCATAGTAGAAATTACAGCAACTTTGTAACTGAAAACAGTCTCCAGCTGGCAACACAACACGTCAGTGGATCGGCAAGACAACATGTCATTGTTTGGGTAGTTTCATGCGAAGTGTGTCCTGAACAATAGACGTCAAAATAGCTTGTTGAAATTCATTAAAATTTCTACTATGCTTATAAATATTGTTCCTCTGTTTGTTACAGAAGACGAATTTACAAATCTGTAAATGAACTAAAGTCACATTTGAAATTAATGAAGTTGAGGTATGTAATAGACAAACTTGAGAATTCATGAAGAATTTTTAAGATCGAATTTGAGAATTAATAAATAAGCTTAAAGATTAATAAATGCATTCAGAAATTTGGATAAATAATTTAAGAACTCATAAAAAAACGAGTTCACAAAATTTTTAAATTAATGATTTAAAGAAACAATGAATTATTTTAAGAATTACCAAATGAATGAGGAAATTCAAGGATTAATGAGCTTCAGAATTAATCAATGTAGCCAAATGTGTTATTAAAAATACCCAATTAATCAATATCCAGTCTATGCTATTAAAAATAGATCCAATTTTTAACTCTGTGGCTCAAAAGAGCTCTAGTTTGAACTAAAAAAAAAGTGTCATGTATTTAATTTCCATAATTAATACAACGGTTCTAAATGTTACTATGTGCAAAGGTTATGCACAACACAACCGTTGCTGTCCTTGCATTGTAAAAATTAACCAACCAACCAAACATAATTATCAATGGAATTATTGAATAGGAAATTAACAGATTTGTCAGTAACATGTGTGGTGGTGCAATATAGCCATAGCTGCCCTCTGCCTTGAAGTTGCAGAGTAAGACGAAATATTGTGTATCCATATTACTGTGAAATTGACTATTGTGTTTTAACTTCCAGGTGAACAATCATCAAGCAAATTTACTGAATTATATAATATTCTTACGTATCACACCTTTTCTTCCGAATTGGTTTATCAATGTAACTTCACCTGTGATTGGAGTCCCTGCATTCCCGTTTATTTTTGGTACTTTTATAGGTATGATATCCATTTATATCGTGTTCTCTAACATTTTTTCATCTAAATAATGCGACACTTTTAATAAACCTGTGATGGTGCAGAAGCGACACATTCACCTAGCATGTCCTGAATCCAGGTTTGACTTCCGATAGACCATATATGCAACTTCACCTTGATTGGTACAGAAATCACACATTCGTATGGCATCTGCTTAATCCAGGTTTGATTTATGATGGACCATATGTATAACTTCACCTTGATTGGTATGGAAGTAACACATTCGCCCAGTCAGTCCTTAATTCAGGCTTGACTTCCAATGAAACGTATGTACAACTTCACCTTGATTGGTGCAGAAGTAACACATTCACATAGCATGTGCTTAATCCAGGTTTGATTTATGATGGACCGTATATATAACTTCACCTCGATCGGTGCAGAAGTAACACATTTGCCTAGCATGTCCTAAATCTGGGTTTGACTCCCGATGGAACATATCGCACCCTTGCGACGAAAGTGTTACAACTCAAAATTTGGTGAAAATGACTTAATGTTACAGCCAGATGTAGAAAACAGTGCTGCATTTTGCCATGCAAAATGTTAGGTCATAAGTTATTTGGGTTTCTGCTAGTTGGCACATGTCATTAGATGAACACAACGTCCCTCAATTCAACCAGAAACAGTTTTTTGCATTTTCTGAAAATTGGGATTTTTTGAGTTGTAACACTTTCGTTGCAAGGGTGCAATATGTACAATGTCCCCTTGATTGGTCAGAAGTAACACATTCGCCTGGCCTGTCCTTAATCCGGGTTTGACTTCCAATAAACTGTATGTACAATGTCATTTTGATTGGTGCAGAATAACTTTTGCTATCCTTGTGTCATGCAAACTCAATCAACCAATTCTAAACGATGCCAAAAGTAAATACTAAAACTCTTACTAACTGCTCATTGTAGTGGAGGTAGTGAGTTTTCTAGGCCTTAGGACAGTGGTTATCAAACCTCCTATCCCATGGAACCCTTTTTTTATCACATGCCTAGCCCTGGAACACCCTATAAATGTCGTTTGAAGAAAACCTAAGGAGCTGTTAGTTTTATATTTCTTTTTGGACCTAAATGTAAACAAGTAATAAATTAGTGTGAAAATGGCAGGGGGTACTTTTTTATTGTTGTGGAATGTTGGCCACAGTTAACTCTTAAGTCTTCTTTTAGTCTTCTATATAAGGGAATTTTCATGGGGACGGTGGAATTGCAGAATCAGTTTGTGAAACACATTTGAGGAATACTGCCTTACAAGTTTCGGATTCTTTATGGGAAACGAAGATCTGCCACCGCAGGGTGGTAACCCATTTGTCTGTCATGCAATTCATCTGGTTTTGACTTCCAATAGTATTGTGAAATGTGTGGTTTTTCTACCCTCAAGATTTTGGCTCTCTCAGCATCACAGATTTCTCGAAAAATGGTATATCCTCATGCATCGAACCCTTTGCTGTCCCTGTGTCAAAAAGACATGAACACTCTTAATTATCACATTACGATAATTAGTATAAATTACGATTCTTAAACTTTTTCAGACTTGCCCTTCTGTACCCCTCCCTCCCATGAACTTATTTCTAATGCCCTCTATACGTTCCAGAATTCATACACTGCCTTCAACCAAGTGGCTATGTGTTCGTTTCACCATGTGATAAATCTTAATTTTATCCAGTATTTCCTTCTGATTCCTAGATAACACAGGTCCGAATTCCTTGAAAAACCGTAGATCAAGGCGGACGATGATCTTGGTTGTCCTTGCGTCATAAAACGCAAACCAGTAGGTCTTCAGAACTAGAAATCCTAAGCATGGATATCTTATGCGTAATAATTTTGACATCCACTTCTTTTTATCTTAAACTGGAGTTTTTTTTGCTATGGGAGAAAAAGAGGCATCATCCTTGACCTGTAGTCAAACTGGAGTTTCTCCGTTGGGCCTGTAGTGCCTTAACCACTAGGCCACCGAGGTTGGGGACGATGCCTGTTTTTCCTCCTATAACAAAAATCTCTAGTTTGAGCTAAAAAGAAATAGAAAATGGGTGTTGGAATTATTATGTATCATAAATTCTTCACCAGGGAAAAAAAAAAAAACTTGCCCCAGTGACTTTGTTTATTGACCATTATTTGGCAATTGTGTTAGCCCTGAGAAGGGTAATATCTTACAAATGGATATCTTGTTTTGTATTCAGATATGACAAAGAATTATCCACCTTTTTTGTTATGTGTAATACTATAGTCAAACTTAGTTATTTTGAAACTGAAGAGCCCCTGAACTTCATTTAAATTATCCAAGAAGTCAAATAAGTTTTATATACTTTAATTAAATTTAATTAATTTCTCCCATTAACGACAGTGAAAAAAACATTGTTAAATGGAAGAAAAGGTTACTTGGACTGTGTGCAATGAAGTATTTGCCATAGCTGCAAAATACCGTTGTTAAGTGGAAATAATCGTTAATTTAATTGGCATTATTGGGTGTGTGTTTCTGTAGTTAATTTTAGATTCACCGACTATAGGAAAAATTTAAATTAATCACAAACTTGAATGTTACACATTCGAATTATCCAAGTTCTACTGTATATTGAATATATATATATTGGAACCTGGTAAAGTGACCACCTGGATAAAGTGACCAGTTTTTTATAAGAGAGAACTGGTAGGGACTTATAGTCTTGCCTATACCAAAGTCTGTCGTGTACAGTGGCCACCTGTCTATGGTGACCATTACAGTCCAGTCCCAAAGGTGGTCACTTCAGGCAGGTTCTACTGTATGTATATAATCTACAACATACTTTCCACGTGTTGGGCCCCAGGATTGACTCCCAATGGTTGTTTTTGCCTATCATAGTCTCAAAGTTTAGTTTTCTTTGCAGTACAGGCTTCGATTCCTTGGTAAACTGTAGACCCCGATGACCCAAGATAACCTTTGCCTAACTTTGTGTCATAATGTCACAAATATGTGTTAAAAAAGTATATGTTGACTGTCGAAAAATTCTAATCGTTTACCATTTTTGTTAAGGTGTAGCACCGCCATCTTTCGTCATGATCCAAGCGGGAACGACTCTCCAGCAGCTAACATCATCATCCGATGCCATATCATTAAAGTCTATGATATTGTTAACGCTCTTTGCTGTACTGTCTTTAGTTCCAATTGTGTTTAAGAAGAAACTGCGGGAAAAAATGGAATAACCCGAAAAAAAGCACGCGTTGCATTCTTTCATTAGGATGGTCAATATTTAAAGGTTTATGTATGGGTGTCGTGGGATATCTTTCGAGTCATTGAATTATTTATTGTATACATATATATATAAGCACGAGAAGAATGTTATTTTTATATTTTCATTATTACAATCATGGTCGTATTTATTTATGAAAGCAGGTCCATGCATAGCTCTATTACACATAGTCTCAATCCCGTGCGCCTCACGTTTCAAGTAGGACCATCAGTTTTAAAGTTCCTTTATATCAGAAAGTGCAGTGGAATTACAATTCTCTGGACTCATTGTGGAAGTAAGCTTTAAAGACTAGGTGTAATAATATTACAACAAGCAAGTAGATGTATAAATAGAAGTCAACGTTATAAACGTAAAATAATGTAACGTTGACTTATGCTTATAAATCTAATCTGCACAGTGTTACGTCAAATTAACTTTCAGAGCAAGCAGATATTCATCTGGATCAAGTGACCCAGATGACGGGTTGATATCCAGTCACTAATTCCCATATGGGGGGGGGGATCAAGCTCCCCCCCAACCACCGTTTAAAAATTTGTTTTGCCCAATTCCTCTATGGATTTATTTTCGAAGTTTAATAATCAAGCCATTTTAGTTTATTACTTCTTTCAACCAGTATCAACTATCTTTGTAGTACAGGAAAACCCAGATTATTGTGGTTAATTGTGCCAACAAAAACTGCAGTAATCAAAACCACGATAATCGAGACATACAGTATATGGAAAATGGGTTATTTTTGCCCAAGCTTCGTTAAAAAAATAAAAAGGTAATGATACCAAAACATTGTTTAAAGTGTATGTTTATAAAGTTACATGATGTTATGTATAAACAAAGCAAACCAGGTAGGTAGAGTATTGTTGCTGTATACATGTAGTTCGTTGACGGAAAATCGGCGGCCAATCCCGTTAGCAGACGGCTTGTTTCATTGCAGCAGGGGTAAGAGCGTGTTAGTCGTTTTCGCGTGAAAAACGAGTTATATCTCAATAAACAAGCAAACAATATAATCGAACAGCTGTATGTATATGTTAACAATACGTATTAATGTTTATTGTTTAAAAAATACTTCAAGAGATTTTCTTGCTGTACATTTTTCTTCGTACATTATTTTGTAACAACGAATTAAATTGTCTATTTCTTCAATCACTTTTGAAGAATGTTCAAGGTTAGGATCTGCATCTATAATCTTCTTCTTAAAAAGTTTCCCAATACGAAACATTTCTTCTAATTCTTTTGAAGTGAATTTCTTCTAATTCTTTTAAAGTGAATTTTTTTGTTATCATTTCCACTTCTTCATCTTCCTCTGCATCGTACATTTAAATCTGAAATTTAAATTCTGCGACAGCCTCGTTGGAGGCATTTCGACTACAGATTGGAAATATACAAGCATTAGCTCCTGTGTTTGTTGACGTAAACTCGATTTACCAAATAGATGCTAATTACTATACTAATTGAATAATTAATTATATAACACATTAAAATTTAAATTTAAAAAAATAAATATATCTAAAAACATTTTTTTTCATGTCATTGTTTAGCACCTTCAAATACCGCAATAAATCTATTAGCACAATATTCGAAATCTGGTATCAAATTGCAAACCGCAATAAATCGAAATCCGCAGTAATCATAACCGTACTTTTTCCTGTATTTTAGTATCTTGTATATTTACTAAAATGTTTGACAGCTTTCGGCTCAGGTAATGATTTTTCTTAGCCTCCCTGCCTGGAAGTACTCATATGGGCACCACTGTATCCAGTTAAATAGATGGTCTTTATAATTGAATTCCAGATAATTGGAATTCTTTTGTAATATCAGTGAATATTATTTTCAGCAGGAAAGTATTTTCTCCAAGTTTTGTCTACTATATTTACCATGCTAAAGTGACTGAGATTCAGTCTAATGAAATAGACGGCCAGAACTTCGAAGGTTTTTGAAAATGTGAACCTTCTGAAGGTTATTATCTAAATCAGGGTCGTCCAACATATGGACCGCAGGCCACAATTCGGCCTGCCAGCAGTGTTAATCCAGCCTGCCGGCAACTGTTTGGAATACAAAAAACTCGCCGAAATTTTTTTTTTAGGAAAAACTGTAGGGACAGTATGGGCGACCCCTCCTTTTTCATATCGTATATGAACAAAGCAATAGCCAGAAGGAACTCGGAAGGGTTTTTTTTTTTTTTTTACGGAACTTGCTGAAACCACTGACCCGCGAGATCCGTGGAAATTCTTTAAGTGGTCTTCTGTCCAAACAGGTTGGACAACCCTGATCTAAATGGAGGTTACAAGTTTGTTTCCTCCATTTGAATTAATATCTGATGTCTTATGTGATGTTTCTGTTTTATGTTACTCAGGTATGATGTATACTGTCACTTGAGTTACTCAGGTATGGTGTATCATGCCATTTGAGTTACTCAGGTTTGAGGTATGCTTCTCTTTGTGTTGTGTGTATTCCCAGCATCTGCTTGCGAACATGATTTACTGTGGTTAGAGTTGGGGGAATCATTCCTTTTTTGAAGTATATTCTATGATCCTCGGTATTTGGATGTCATTCTCATCCATTAAACACGATTCAGTCCTTAGAATTCATTCAGTTTACGAGAAGAATTTTGAGTCATTTACTGAACGAAAGTTATCATTCCTTTTAATCATTCCCTGCACATCTCTACCGTACAAATCTTTGTCACAGTAAATCTGGTTCACTGGAGAGAATTGCTCATTGAACAATCCTCAAAATATAAATTGTGATCGTTTGCCTAATAATGCTGTGCAATGAAAGTTTTTGAATAATATGGTTATTCACACATACACACAAACTTCTTGAAATTATTAAAATAAATGCACTACTATGTGAAATCGTTGTTTTTTTTTTCTTTTTTTAAATTAATATAATTTTAGAGTTCAATTATTATATGCTGTCTACCGCAAAATTTCCTGCTGCCTGTCTGTTGTGGTGAAAGCAAACTGTAGCCCATTTTGTAATAGAAAATGAGCCAATGTGATTTCTTCAAGCATTATCTGTTGAAAATATGCTATGGCTCGTTTCCGTGTTAACAAGCGGGTGAAGGCTTAGTAGCCAAAAACAGTTACCCCTTTATGCCTACCGTGTAGGCGGTGACAGGATTTTTATGAAATTTGAATACTTAATCTGTGGTTGATGAAATATGAATGTATTATACAGGGTGCTACTCATCTGGAATACCTGAAAAAGTCAGGGAAGTTTTTTCTGACTGGAAAAATCAGGGAAATTTGAAATACAAAGGCCAAAGTCAGGGAAATTTGAAAGTCATTGTTATAATAAATAACTTATTAAAATAATTTTCCTGAACTGTGCTTTTCATACCACATTACCTACTGAAAAATTTGAAAAACTTGTACTTTTGACTAAACTTCTTCCAAAAGTTACCATTTTGCACCAAAACTAATATAATTTATATAAAATTATTAAGCCCATATATTTTTCAGAAGAAAATGTTTGCCAAATATATAACTAAAACTTGAAAAACAAAAAGTGTTTTTAGCTAAATTATCCAATCTGTAAGGGATTTTGATCCTTGCAAATCCTTCCAATTTTTAAGAAAGACTCTCGACATTTCATGGACTTCTAAGTATGTAAAATTTCTTCTACAGTTTGGGGGATTTACGTTTAAAATCCCCAGTGTTTTTAAAATACTGATTTTTTAAAAAAAAATTAAATACCTATTTTTCTTGATGCGTATTTATTTAAATTTTTGCGCACATGTGCATATTTAATGATAAATATGCATAAATAAACTCAAATATCGGTAAGAACACCAGAAAAATTCGTCTGCCGTTGATGGCACATGCGTGGCGTGACGTGGAATTTTAGCTCCAGCTGTGACGTAGAGTGATGCCCCTGCACAACGAAATCATGCATCTGTATTTGTAGTTGTTGGGGAAGGCAAGAAAGAATGCGCTACACCGTTAAGGTTTTGGTCAAGCACGTGACTCTTTATAGGGAAGCCATGTGTTAGACGTATCTGGTATTTCTTTGCTCTGGAAAGAAAGTTTTGTTTTTAGGTGTTTTTGAAAACAACGTTAACGATGTCGACCGTTAATAAAAGGTACTACCAAACGTTTAAAGCCGAATATATGAAGATGTTTAATTTTATTCAAAAATCAAGACTGGGGCCAAAATATGCTTTCTGCATGTGTTACAGTAAAGACATAAGCATTACTCACGGTGGTAAACGCGATATTACTTTGCATTCTGAGACTGTTAAACATAAGAAGACGTTCAAGGCTGTAGAGTCTAATCATAGTATCAAGCCTTCATTTTTTGCATTTAACGATACCTCCATGATTAAAGCTGAATGTTTATTTACATTGTTTTTGATCGAACATAATTTGCCAATGAATTGCAGCGATCACACGGGGATGCTCTTTCGGAAAACGTTTCCTGACAGCAGTATTGCAAAACAATATGGATCTGCAAAGACCAAAACTTCTGCAATTATGAAAGAAATGTCTGCAAAGGAATCCTCATCACTTGTTGAAAATTTAAGGTGCTATCCATTTTCAATTGCAACTGATGGAAGCAACGATGTTGATTCAAAGCTGTATCCAATAGTGGTAACTTTCTTCGATCCTTTATGTGAAAAAATTGTGAATTGTCTTTTATCTATGCCATCTTTGAAAGAAGATGCTACTGGGTTAAATATTGGAAATCTTCTGGTAAGTGCTTTACAATCTGAAAACTTTCCAATTTCTAATTGTGTTGCCTTTAGCTGTGATAATGCACCTGTTATGATAGGAAAAAAAGCAGGTGTAGCAGCAGTGTTAAAGAATCATCACCAAAATATTGAAATTATGGGCTGTTCCTGCCACCTTATTAACTTAGCAGCTGAAAAGAGTGCTGCATGTTTGCCATTTAAAATCGATGAAATTTTGGTAGACATTTACTATTACTTACAAAAGAGTTCGAAAAGAAAAGATAGGTTGAAAATTCTTCAAGAATTTCATGAGACTGATATAAAAAAGGTACTAAAACACGTTAGCACTCGTTGGTTGTCTGTTGGAAAGTGCTTAGAGCGTATAATCCAGCAGTGGCAACCTTTGATCAGTTTTTTTAAGGAAGAGGCCATGAAAAGGAATCAAATCACCCCACTTTCTTTCTTTACTATTCCCTCTATCAAAGTTTCGGTTGAAAATGCAGATAAAGTGAAAGAATGTAACAGCAAAAAAGCATCACAGAAATTAAAAAGGAAAGCTCAAAATTATGTGGATATTTCTAAGAAATCAGGGTTTGTACAACCTTGAAAAGTTCGTGAGTAGTACTTTAAAAAAAAATAATAATAATTATTCAAGTCCTTGAAAATTTTGATTCCCTGTCTCCCTTCCAAACTCACGCATTAAAAAAAAAATTATGCATTATTTATAATATAT